>CM056052.1:317800719-318278219 GCA_029574335.1 Rana kukunoris | reverse complement strand
CCAGGTCAGCCAGTGAGTCATACCTTTTGTATAATAGGCTATTGAAATATCCTAAGGTGTTGGCTATTCAATGTAAAGACACCCACTCTCACTGCCATCGTGTGACAAAGCTGTATAGAGAACTTATTCAACTAGATGTCTGTGTTACTATTCAAGGTTAATTGAACCCTATTGATAATACGGTGCCGTCATGTCTAGCTACTAATTAAATAATTATCCTCAGTGAGTGAATAGGAGGGGTGGAGATTACATTGTCCTGTGATTAACTGCATTCTGTTGTACTGGATATAAGCAAGCTAAGAACCAATAAAGTTATTCATACATTTTGGAAACTAGAGAACGGAGCGCTGTCTCGTTTATTCTGGGAAATGGAATGGATCATGTCTGCCTGGTTGTTGGTGTGTCGGATAAGCTTGTCGTGGTTGGATGGAAGGTTGTAAGCGGTGGTATATATATAATACACACACACACACACACACACACACAGTACAGACCAAAAGTTTGGACACACCTTCTCATTCCAAGAGTTTTCTTTATTTTCATGACTATGAAAATATATATATATATATATATATATATATATATATATATATATATAGTAAATACAGTGCTGTGCAACAAGTAGAAGTAAAGTAAAAATGCTTTCAGAAATATATATTTTAATTGTTTATTTTTTATCAATTTACAGAATGAAAATTGAGTGAATTAATATTTGATGTGTTTGCTTTTGGTTTCAAACTGGCATCAATACTTACACTTGCACACTTTGTACACTTACAAAAAATCAGGGATTTTGCAGGATTAGAGTCAGATGTATGATTAACCAATTATTCCAAGCAGGTGCTAATGATCATCAATTTCATATGTAGGTTGAAACAGTCATTACCTGAAACAGAAGCACCTGGGTGAGGACCAGCCAAACGCTGCTACTAAGGTCAGAATGTGGTCATACACAATGGCAAAACTGGGCACAGCAACAAGACACAATCAGCAAGGTTTGTCCTATGAAAAGATTTTAAAGCAGACTGGGGTTTCAAGATGTGTGCTGTTCAAGCTCTTTTGAAGATGCACAAAGAAAGGCAAGGTTAAGGACTGTAGATGCAGTGGTCAGCCAACAAAACGTAATACAGCAGATGAAACATGCATTTTGCTTTCTTTCTTTCAACATCAGAGGATGTCCAGCAGTGCCATCAGCACAGAACTGGCGGAAACCAGTAGGTACAAGGTAAGGGTTCAAACGTACTTTAAATAAGTGACCCTTTCCAAGGACAGACAGTCAAGCTGTATCAGAACTTTCTAAATTGTGTGCAGTTTATTAATGTGATTGTGAAGCTTTACAATTTTTTTAATTAAAATTACCTGCTCTGTGCAAAACCATTGATCCTACTCTTCTGGGTTCCCCACTTTCTATGGGGGCACTTGTGCGTGCTCGATCTGTGAGACAGGGGAGAAGAGCTGCTGCAGACGTACACAGGACTGTATCCAGATTGGGCTCAGGTTAGTATTGGGGGGGGAGGGGCTACTATTAATTTTTTATTTTTACCTTAATGCAGAGAATTTACCTTTACAACCACTTTAAGATGCACTTCGCAATGGATTAACCCAACACATTGTGCAATGTTTACTGGGTTAAAGATTTGCTGATTACACATATGATAGGGAATGCTGACAAGTTTAGTCCTGCAAATGTACATAAATCCACTGACCTTTACAAATATATCAAATACTCACTCTCCGTGTAAACATAGTCTATGTTAATGTATCACCGTCCTGTTAAGACCAGAAATGTCAAAATCACTTAAAGTGGAAGTTTAGGCAAAACCTAACTAATGCTAAACCTGCTCTCTGCCACATTCTAAACCTAATCTATCCAACCCTGTAAAGAAAAAATCGCTATACTTGCCTATTTTGCATCAGCTGTCAGCGGCGACTTCAGTTTTGAGGCGGGCGCAGGAGAGGCAGCTGACAACGGAAGCCCCCATAGTAAGTCTATAGGTGGAGTCGCTTCCCAGCCATTTTTACAGCAATTGTGGGTCCTCTCCTGCTCACAGCTTCTGCTGCTGGAAACTGGACTGGATCGGTTGCAGAACGGGTAAGTACAGCAATTTTTGTTTTTGTTTTGCAGAGTTAGATAGATTAGGTTTTGAATGTGGCAGAGAGCAGGTTAGTAAATTAGCATTTGCCTGGGCTTACACTTTAATGCAAAGTCCATTTTAGCTCCTTTTGGCAATGAATTGTTTTACCCATTCACTAAGATAACTGCAGAATCCACATTCAGTTTTCTTAGAAATATCTGTAAAATGTCATGCTTCTATGAAAGCCATGGATTGTAGCCTGTAATATGGAGGTATGGTGGTGCAAGCAACTCACGGGTTCCAGATACAGATGTCACAAAAAATTTAGGTTGTATGGAACACATGAAAAGGAGTGTAATTAGCGTATTACACTTATCTCTACCTTTTTGGTAACATTTACCTTCATTTGTACTGATGGGTTACAAAGAAAAGTCACACACGCCCATTTAAATCATTCCCAATATGCTACATACCTTCTTTTTTTATTTTATTTTATTTTATTTTTTTTCCCTTTAAAGCTTTATTAAACAATTTTAACAGGATATACATGGTCAGTACATATACAGATCCATGATAAAAATAAGAAAGGAAAAAATGGGTACATAATTGGCAACATAGGCAAGCATGAAGATATACCTAAGGCCTCTTTATTATATTATTATAATCTCAAGTATAGACCAAAGCATCCCTAAACTATGCATCATAAAAACAAACACAAGGAGGAAAGAAGGCAAAGACCCCTCAGTAAAGAAAGCTAATTAGATTATAATAAACCATTGAGAATAAAGAATGGGCAAAAGACAAAAAAATAAAAGAAAGAGGGTTGGGGTAGCCCTTCCGTACGGATTCATTATAGCCGATACCTGACACCATAATATATAGATGGTCTCGATCACAGGTAAGACCTCAAAATATCAGAGGTAAAGTCCATCCAAGCCTTCCACGTGAATATGAAATTGGAATATTTCTTGTGCAGACCCGGTATTCAATGCTTTGATTCTCTTTTATCCAGGAAAAAACATTCTCACAAGTCAATTACTGCTTTGGCCTTTTCAACCTTCCCCCAGAAGTATTGTTCTGTGGGGTGGGAACCCCCGATGTCTCCAGAGATATGACATTGATATCCCATGGTCTTGCAGGAGGAGGCTTACACATCATTCTTACTTAAGCAAGAATAGAGGCAGGGGGTGGGTCGAACATGAAAATGAGAAAAAAGCTAAACGCATATACATTTTCTCTTCTCGTCTTTCAGGACAGCCACAATAGAGAGAGATAGGCTCCTCCTCTTCCTTAGGAAACACTGCACAGCCTTTAAAACTCTCCTCCCCCTGCCAGACCTCAGTTCTTAGTGTTTCCTCCGGTGGGGAGACACTGCAGAGGAACCTAGGCCGGTGCAGTCAGGGGACTGTGGCTGTTTTTTCTCCTACCAAGGGAGCAGGGGCCTCCTAAGGAAAAATTCTTTTTGGCTGGTACTCACCGTCAGACGCACCCCAATCCTGGCCGAGCGCGGCAGATGGCTTGAGGGGGGACCCCTATCGTGTCCACAGGACCATGGCGGGGGAGGCCTCCAGGACGCCCTGTTTTTTTACAGGCCGCATACTTTTTTTCTAAATTTGCGGGCTGAGTGGCGGGTGACGTCATCAACAGCGCGTCGGAAGCCTCCCCTTTGACCCGCGACTTCCGGTTCCGGGTCGCGGCGCTGATAGAGGCCCAGCGTGTTTGCTGGAGGAGTCTGAAGCTTGCTGGGGCAAGTCGACAGCGCAACCACCCCAGGATGTCGGCGACTTCTCCGGAAGGGGGCACGACCAAGGACGCTTCCTCCAGCCAGCCTAAGGTAAGAGTTCCCTGGGGAGGGGTCCCTAAACCTTAGGCCTGGTCTTTCACCCCACTATTCCCCCTTGGTGGTTGGGGGGGGGGGACAACGACCATAAGGGAACCTAGCAGGAGGGTCTGTTTTTAGAGTTTCCCCAGGGTTGTAACCCATATGTTTTTTTGTGTTTAAAAAAAAAAAAAAAAAAAAAAAATGTTTTTCTTTTTGTATGTTAATGTGTGGGGCCCCTTGTTCCTATGTCTTTCAGAAGAGCCTAGAAAAGACAGGGAAGACTCACGGTTCAAAAAAGAAATGTGCCTCCTGTAGGGACACTCTTCCTGAGTCTTGGTCCAAAGTGTTGTGTAGGGAATGCATTCACTCCTTGGTCAGGGAAAGGGATGAAGAGCAGGAAGGTAGCCTAGCAGCCTCTGTTAAGGAGCTTTCCTCCACTTTCGCTTCCTTCAAATCTTTGTTTGAAAGGCTGCAACCTCCCACTGTCCCCACACAGGTTACAACCCAATCAGTTGAACAGGGTCTTGCTCCTGTCACACCTGATCATACAGCAACGACAGTTGATCTTGCAGGCCCTTCCCAGGCAGTACCCTCTGGGGAGAGTGTGGCCTCGGGTTCTCAGGCAGAGTCAGATGATGAGGACCAGGACGGGGATTCCAGGAAGCCCTCGAGATATAAACTGTCCCTTGATGAGGTTGAGGATATGTTAGGGGCCATTTACACGACTCTGGGCATTCAGGCCGAAAGTAAACCTCTTAGCCTTCATGACCAAATGTACAAGGGTCTGGGGGAACAGAAGAGAAGGGTTTTTCCTGTACATGAACTTCTAACTGATACTATCAAAAAGGAGTGGGAAGACCCCGAAAGGAAGCCCTTTTTTTCCCAGTCCCTTAAAAGGAGGTTCCCATTTTCTGAGGATCCTGCATCCATTTGGAACAAGGTGCCTAAATTGGATGCGGCGTTCTCCCAAGTATCCAGAAATACTGTCTTGGCTTTCGAGGATATGGGAACTCTTCCTGATGCAATGGACAAAAGAATGGATTCCCTCTTGAAAAAAACGTGGGACTCGGTTATTGGGAACTTTAAGCCAGAATTAGCTGTCACAGTGGTGGCCCGTAATTTAGAACATTGGCTCTCTAAAATTCAGGAGCACATTGAGGCTGGGACGGATAAGGAGACCATTTTGTCCTCCTTCCCTACAATGTTACGAGGCATCGCTTACATTGCGGACGCTTCGGCTGAATCCGTCCGCATGTCAGCCAGGTCGGCAGCTCTGGCCAACTCTGCCAGGAGAGCCCTCTGGCTTAAAACTTGGCCAGGGGACCTAGCTTCCAAATCCAAGCTGTGCGGGATACCTCTTACAGGGGATCTCCTGTTTGGCCCGGGTCTTGAGTCAGTCTTGGATCGTACAGCTGACAGGAAGAAGTCTTTTCCCCAGAGACGTAAAGCTCCAGTAAAGGGGAGGGGGTTTCGTCCCCAAAGGCACTCGGGGGTCCCAAAGCCAGAAGTTCAGAAGAGAATCTGGACGCCTAGGGGAAGGGGCAGAGGAGCGATTTTTCGCCCTCCTGACCAGCCCGCTAAAAAACAATGACTCCCAGGTCAGGGTGGGGGGAAGGTTGGGGGCCTTCCTCCCACAGTGGGAGTCAATTTCCCCCAACAGGTATGTCCTGGCGATAGTAAGGAGGGGGTACTTCCTAGAGTTCTCTTCTCCTCCCCCCCAAAGATATCTGGTCACTCAACTTCCCAGAGACAGGGAAAAATCAGAGGCTCTCATTGGAGCCTTAAAAGAGCTAAAGAACCAGGACGTGGTCCTCAGGGTTCCAGCGACAGAGGAAGGGAAGGGTTTTTACTCACACATTTTTGTGGTGAGGAAAACCTCAGGAAAGTACAGGTTATTCCTAAACTTGAAACCCCTAAACAGGTCCATCGCATACAAAAAGTTCCGTATGGAATCAATCTTTACGGTCAGGGCCCTCCTTCCACAGAATTGCTTTATGGTCTCCCTGGACCTCAGGGATGCGTACCTACACGTACCCATCGCAGAGGGGTCTCAGAGGTATCTACGCCTAGCGATAGACCTAGGAGGGGAGGTGATGCATCTTCAGTTCCAGGCTTTGCCATTCGGTCTATCCTCCTCACCCCGCGTGTTCACCAAGGCAGAACCCATAGCATTTCTGCGTCTCCAGGGAGTAGGCATCATAGCCTACCTGGACGACCTGCTCCTTTTTGCGGCTTCTCCAGAACAACTATTCAGAGATCTGGAATTAACCAAGAGAACTCTATCGGGTCTAGGGTGGCTGTTAAACTTAGAAAAATCCAGCCTGTCACCATCTCAACAAATCTCTTACTTAGGGTACCTTTTGGACTCCCTCCTAAGGGTCTTTCTCCCCAGGGAGAAGGCCCTGAGATTAGACAGGGCGGTGGCCACCCTACAGGGCAGTCGGCAGGTGTCGATCAGGTCCCTGATGTCGACCCTGGGCCTGCTTACGTCCACCCTTCCGGCTGTCCAATGGGCAGGCCTTCACTTTTGGCCCCTGCAAGCTTTCCTCCTGAAAATCTGGGATCAGGATCTGAAGCGGCTAGATACCCTAGTGCAGGTCCCAACCCAGGTAAAGAGGTCCCTCTGGTGGTGGAGGAAGATTTCCAATTTATCGCAGGGTCGGCTATGGCATATTCCAGTTCCTCAGGTGGTAACCACGGACGCAAGCGGCAGAGGTTGGGGGGCTCACTTAGGGTCCCTTCCAGCGCAGGGCGTATGGAAAGATGCCGAGTTGGGGAAGTCCTCCAATTGGAAGGAGCTGATGGCGGTCGGTCTAGCCCTCAGGTTCTTCCAGGAAGAGCTTCAGGGTCACCATGTCCAGGTGCGGTCGGACAATGCTTCGGCTGTGGCCTATCTGAACAAGCAGGGCGGCACGAGAAGTGTAGTCCTGTCAGCCATTACATCAGGGATTCTTCACTGGGCCGAAGCAAACACCCTGTCATTATCAGCGATCTTCCTAAGAGGGTTAGAAAACAAGACGGCAGATTTCCTCAGCCGAAGTCAGCTGAGAGAGAGCGAGTGGGCTCTCAGTCAGGAAGTTTCTCATCTCCTAGTCAGGAGGTGGGGTTCTCCGGAGGTAGACCTGTTCGCGTCAAAAGAAAACGCGAAAACTCCTTGTTTTTTCTCCCGGAACAAAGGAGAGGGAGCAAGGGGGGTAGATGCCCTGTCCCAGAGCTGGGGGTTCGGGATTTGTTATGCCTTCCCACCTCCAGTGCTTCTACCGGCAGTTCTAAGAAAGTTCCAACTGGAGAACACCTCTATGATTCTAGTGGCACCTCACTGACCGAAAAGGGCTTGGTTCTCGGTCCTCAAACAACTGACCATGGAACCTCCCTTCTTCCTCCCATCCACAAGGGATCTTCTCTCGCAGGGTCCAGTCCTTTGCCCATACCCACACAGGTGGAGCCTAGCGGCGGGGTTACTGAGGAGACCTTGCTAAGGTCTAGAGGGTTTTCTGAAAGGTTAACTGCCACCCTTCTTAGTAGCAGGAAGAAGGAAACCCGCTCTATGTATAGGAGGGTCTGGCTTCGCTTTAATGCGTGGTGCCTAGAATATTCCTGTTCAGTGCAGAACCCCTCTTCAGTATTGGAGTTCCTACAGTGTGGGGCAGAAAAGGGTCTTTCAGTCAGTACCCTTAAGGGTCAAGTTTCTGCCCTTAGTGTATATCTAGAGAGTCCACTGGCCAGTAACTCCTGGGTAATCCGGTTCTTCAGAGCATTATCTAGACAGAGACCGTCTCAGGGGCCCCCCTTTCCTAGGTGGGATTTATCCTTAGTTCTTCAGGCCCTAACAGGGTCTCCCTTTGAACCTCTAGACGGATGTCTGCTGAGGGAGTTGACTTTAAAGACAGTCTTTTTGGTTGCAGTGACTACTGCCAGGAGGGTCAGCGAGATAGAAGCCTTGTCTGTTAGACCCCCTTTTTGTATTGTTTTTCCGTATCGAGTTGTTTTCAAGACTGATCCGGCCTTTTTACCCAAAGTATCTTCTAGATTCCATAGGAGTCAGGAGGTGGTGCTACCCTCTTTTTGCCCTAATCCCTCAGGTGAAAGGGAAATTAGGTTTAGTAAGTTGGACATCAGGAGATGCATCCTACACTATTTAGAGCTGACCAAAGATTTTAGGAAGTCAGACTCTCTTTTTGTTTTATTTTCTGGAGTTAAGAAAGGACAGAAAGCGTCTCGGCGCACAATCGCTAGATGGCTTAGACTAGCGATTGAACAAGCATATGCCTTGTCTGGTAAAGAGGTCCCTACAGGAATTAAGGCACACTCTACACGAGCAGTGGCTGCTTCCCAGGCTGAAACCGCTGGAGCCACGCCAGAACAAATATGCAAGGCAGCAACTTGGTCCAGCTACACCACCTTCATCAAACATTATAGAGTAGACTTGGTGTCGGCAGGCGACCAGGCCTTTGGGCGAAAGGTCCTGCAAGCCATAGTCCCGCCCTAGTTGGTGAGTACTCGATTATCCTCTCTATTGTGGCTGTCCTGAAAGACGAGAAGGGAAAAATGGAGTTACACTTACTGGTAACGTCCTTTCCAGTAGTCTTTCAGGACAGCCCTGGTTACCCACCCGAAGTTATGGAAGGTTTGTTTAATACAGGAACATAGTATGATCTTGATGTTTAATGATGGATTACCAACATGTTCTTGTGTCTCCCCAGCTGACCGGAGGTGCTCGTATAAAAACTGAGGTCTGGCAGGGGGAGGAGAGTTTTAAAGGCTGTGCAGTGTTTCCTAAGGAAGAGGAGGAGCCTATCTCTCTCTATTGTGGCTGTCCTGAAAGACTACTGGAAAGGACGTTACCGGTAAGTGTAACTCCATTTTTTTAAGCAAATGTCTGCTTTTTAAAATTTTGGAGGAGGGAGGTTAAGAGTAGTGAAAGTGTTGCGTTAAAATTCATAGTAAGCATTGGTACTAGTACTTTAAGTGCTCATAACTATAACATCTTGGTCTCTTTCTCAGCCATGAAAAAAATGACATACCTATGGAAAGTTATGACAGTCTTTTTTTGATTTGTCATTTTACAATCATAATTCATTCTGTAACAAATGTGCTTTTTCAGAGGTCAACCAAGTATTTTGTTGACTTTGGTATATATCATGGTGCTTTTTTTGTACAGGACATTACCGTAGAAGTCTAATTTCAAGTTGTATTACTGTTTGCCATTGTATTTCTGTTTGCCATGTGACTAAGTACTTAAAGCGTCATTAAAATATATATATTTTTTTTTTTAGCTAAATCGCTTCCTTTACCTTACTGCAGTCCTGGTTTCATGTCCTCATTGTTCGTTTTTGCTCTGATGTTGCTGTAATTCTCCTCTGTTCTGGACACTTCCTGGTTGTCTGTTTCCTGATGACCACAGTACTGGGAGCTTCTAGTTTCGTTTTCCAAACCATCACTGCTCTATGGCTCTGTATAGCACAGATACAGGATAACATGCAAAAACGAAACTAAAAAAACTACAGGTACATTATATGATTGATTTTTATCTATTTTTAATCGTTTTTAAAAGGAATCGGTTAACTATTATGTCTCTATACCCTGTAAACTGTCATTTCAGCAAAAAACATTTTTTCCTTTACAACTCCTTAAGTACTAAGTAAGCCTTTATTGTATCTGTTTCTTAAGGATGGCAGACTTTTGATGGATTCAGGCATAGTTGGATTTGATTTTATATGCTATACACAATTAACAGCTTTTATTGCCTGGATAAAAGTACATCTACTCTTACAGGACCCCTATACAGAACTTTGACTGCTGTTATTATATTGAGCCCATCCCAGTACAAAGCCAGTTTCCCCAATAAGGGGGTGTTCGGGCCATGTTATTTTATTTATTATATAGAGCTAGTCTCCCAGCCAACATGGTGTTCTGGCTGAGCTACATTCATCCCTGGTGCCATATGTTTTCTGTGCCAGTGTCCCGGTTTGCATGGTGTTCTGGTCAAAGTTTGAGTGCTTTCACACTCACAGCATCGGGCGTTGGTGATAAAATGCTGATATTTTTAGCGGCACTATACGGTTATTTTTGTGGTGCTTTTCGGCCACCAGCGGGGTGCATTTAACCCCCCACTAGCAGCCAAAAAAAGGGTTAAATGCGCCGCTGCAGGCGCTATGTTTACCGCTATAGTGCCTGTAAAGTGCCTCAGTGTGAACGGGGTCTTATAGCCACCATCCCTACTAGAGGATTTATTCATTATAGCCAAGGCAGTTGATGGAGTATTGTTTAACCCCTAGAGCCCATATAGGAAAAAAATATTACTATACTTCAAGAATCTTTGCGTGGAGTTATTTATTATTATTATTAATACATTTAACCTTATGGACTCCTAGTTCTTCTATATATCTTGAGGACTTTATATTTGGCTTACACAAGGGGATTTACATCTAAGCCAGTGTTGGCAGTGTATATATGGTGATTATTTAGTCTTGATATTCGTAGATTTTAGCTTAGTTTATGTCTTAGTGTATATTGAGAAATAAAGTATATTTTTTATTATTATATCCATCTTGGTGTGTCTATAGAAAAACGATTTTGAAGGTTTGAGAGTCTATGCCAGGATGTTTTTTATTGAGGAATTTTTAGATTTAAGCAGGTATTGGAGCCTTCATTTAAGTGAACTTGCATCTTCGCCCTGTATATAGAGCTAGACTGCATGTCAAAATGAGTCTTCTAAACTGTCAGAGCCGGTTCACACTGGGGCGACTCGTCAGGCGGCTCAGCCGCCTGACAAGTCGCGTCCCATTTAATGCAATGGAACCGTTCTAATAGGAGGGACGCAAGTCGCTCCGATTTAGCAAAAAGTTCCTGCACGACTTTGGTGGGCGGCTCAGGGCGACCTGCATTGACTTGTATACAGAAGTCGTTTTGCAAATCGCCTCTGAAGTCGTCCTCAGGACGACTTGCAGAGTCGCCCCCGAAGTCATGCCGCGGGAGTGTGAACCGGCTCTTAGCCCAGGTTCACACTGGGCTGCGGGAGTGAAGCAGTGCGAGTTCAGCTGAACTCGCACGATTTCACTCCCGCCCGGCAGTCCCGATTTCAGCCGCGATTTCAGAGACATCTGTGCAGGTTTCTGCACAGATGTCAATGTAAATCGCAGGCTGAAATCGCAAAAAGTAGTACAGAGACTACTTTTTGAAATCGGTGCAATGCCGCATATGCAGCGTCGCACCGATTAGGACGGTGCCATTGCCGTCAATTTGAGGCAAAATCTGCCGTTTTGACATGCGATTTGACATGCGAAATCGCATCTCTAAACGCACCAGTGTGAACCAGGGCTTAAGCTTGTATGCATATCTCAATTTTCCTGTAAAAGTCAGGCTTTGCCCTTTTAAAGCTTTTTTCTTTTTGGCCCCTTAAAGCCATATTAAACTTTTAAATATTCCAACTCTTACAGATTTGTTTTTCTTTACAAAGCAGCCACAGCTTCATTAGAAAAGCCTGAACCATGCCAGCCTAGGCAGGGAAGGAGCCTTGATCTTTGTGTGGAAACTCTGGTCTTTCTACAATGGTCCAACATGCTGTCTGAAGGTTCAGACCATTAACTCTGCAATCATCAAATCTCATATTCCTTGTAGACTGTAGAGTTCCAAGTGCTGGTTTACATTAGTGTTTGGGGGGCAGTTAAACCACAAGGTCGAGTCATGTTTTTACTGCCTCTCAACTGCCCCCCCAAATAGCTGCAAAAGCAGCAGGCAGGGGTATACACATGCTGCAACCATGATGCTGTGCTTTGCAGCCACAGCAGGTATTTTACCCTGTGTTACGTTCAGTGGGCACTACCATGAGCCGCATGCGACCTATTCAAGTGAATGGGACCTTGTCTCTGTGTGAAAGGAAGGCATGACAGTCCCTGCCACCAGTGGCTGAATGATGAACTAAATGGTCTGCATGTGTGAAAGGGGCCTTAATGTGACCAAAAAGGTGGTTCAGGAGGTGAAAAACCGGGCTAAGCAAAACTTTAGTAAATTATAGAAATGTCATCGGCATATAATTCTGTATCTGTTTGTCTTGAACTAATGTTTTTACTGTGGGTAACCTCTGTGCTTTTTTTTTTCCATCAGAAAATCTGTTTGCGTTGCCTAGGGTTGTGACATGTTAGAGCTATGACCTCCCCTATAAAAATGTGCATTCACACTTCGTTTTCTTTCAGTCCCCCTGCAAATCCCACAAATATCGTTTGGGTCCACCTAATGCAGCTTCCTGTAAAGATGTGGCAACTGCTCCTGAATTTAGAGAACCGCTGCTACGTTCACGTAGGCTGTCCTTGCTTGCACTACAGTGGGAAAGGAAGATATTGTAAGGGGTGTGGTTTTCAGCACAAGCTTGTAGCTTTATCAGTATCCAGCCCACAGTCCTGCATATTGATTTCTGGATTGACAGTACCTCCTCTGTTACTGAGATCCTCCCACTATGAACTGCACTGCCTAGAAAGGAGGATGTGTGACACAAATGAAGGAAGAGTTGTCTCGGTTATGGAAGACAAATTACATTTTTTTTCTTTACTTTATGAGACTTGTACATTACATAGTAACTAGATCTGCTGCTTATTTAGACTGCCATACAGGAGCCTTTAGTTGTACTTTAAAATGTTTTAGACGAGAATATGAAGATTAAACTGGGTATACAGTATAAAAAAAAGGATTGATAATGACTTCTCACTGACAAATTGCCCCAGACGCTTAATGGATTTGTGACAAACATTTATTGCAGTGTTGGTACAATCCCATTACCTTCAGAAATATTTTACTAAAAGCATGCTTACATTAGAGCTGGATAAAACAGTTGTGTTTTGGTGAATTACAGAAATAACATTGAAAATGCTGACATTTTTGCAATGTGCTGTCTAGCCAGTTTAAAACACACATTACATTTATTACTGAGCTGGTGCTGTGTATCCAAGGATGTCACTTTAGTCGGCATATCCAATAAGGCATAGCATTGATGTACAGTAACTTTAAGCAACAAAATGAATTGTACATGTTACCATATGAGAGCAATTAGACTTATGAAAGTAAACCTATGCTGAGAGAATGATAATGGCTGCCGCTACTGGGATTTCCTGAAAAAGTTGCTTGCTTGGCTGTCATGCTGGTCCTGTAGCTCTACTACTTTATTCACTCTGACAGCAACCCTTATGGTAAAACACTGCATGCAGGGTGGTGTGAACCAGACCCTGTGGTCAGTCATCTGGAACAAGTAGGCAGCATGTAAGGTCGAATGAAGCCAGAACACCCCATAGTTATCCTGGTTCAGTGACTCAGAAAGTGGTGGAGCCACAGGGTCAGCACCATAGTCAAATAACTAATGTTTTCAGAAATAAGTGAGCAATGGCAAGCCATATTTTTTTTTCTTGATAAATTTCCTTAAACACAATTGTTGAGTTGGGTGGCATGGCTTATTGCACTATGCAGATAACTTTGACTTTTTAAATATGGACTGTACAGTGATTTTTATATAAACCTAGAGTAAACAAAACAAAAAAGTTGTTGCCCACAATGACCAATCAAGCGTTATATTCCCTGGGAGTATTAACTAAGGAATCTGACTGGTCACACTAGGCAACAATACAGATTTTTTTTATTGTATACAGTCTTTTTTTTTTATAGCCCTGGTGTTGGACAAAGTCATATTTAGCTGCTTTGAATCATGTTAAACCAAAGTAAAAGCGTGGAAAAACAAGGATATAATTTACTTGGCAACTGGAAGATACAAAAAGTCATATAAACCTAACATATTACAAAAATTCAAGGAATTGATAATGCCACCAACAGTCTAAATGATTGCAGATGCGCCTGGGCTAAAGCCCAGAGGCAGTTGGCAGTGCACCAGTAGGAATGTAATTTATTTCATTATTCTCAAGTAGCTTTAATTAGGAAATCACATAATTTTGTAAGATGGGAATCTTCAGTGAAAACTACATGGTGATTTTTTTTTTTACTAAAATAAAAAAATATTGGCAATATACCACATGAAGACATGTGCAAAAGTAAACTTTGAGGTAATATCACCTTTCCCAACGTTTTCTTACCCTCTGATTATGCACTCAAGAATAAATGTGCTGGCAAAATGACTCCAGGTGTTTCCGAGTCTGCCGGTGGTTGGTATTTCTTGCTTCCTTGTCAAACCTTTTTTTTTTTTTTTTTCATGCTCCTGCTTTTGAGCCCCTTCTTGTGACAGTACCTGGTAAAACCTTTTCTCTATGCACAAAACAGAGATAATGGACAAACAGATGCCACTGATGCCTTAACAGGTGACAAATGCTTGACTTTAGGCAACTCTTACACGTGGCTCTTCTTCTGTTTCTTGGCTTAAGCTGGTATATGTTACTGAGGGCTCAAGTTGTGCGCTAGCTGGCAGTTCTACAACAGGTCCTGAGGGGTTGCGGAATTGCTTATACACTCGCGGATCCTGGGCCACATAGGTCGTTGTGGAGAAATACAGCACCAGTCCCAGCAGAATTGTGCCCAAGGACAGAAGATAAAGTCCTGAAAACTGAACATTCAGAAAAACAATATTGTGAGCAGTCGGTATAAATTCAAAGTGTTCAAATGCATGTTTTCAATGCAACATTAGAAGTGTCATTTTTACACACTTGGTAAGTGCCTTTTCATCAGCCTAAGTGCCGATTCACACTACAGCAACATGAAAGTTGGCACGACTTTGCGAGGCGACTTCAACTTTATCAGTGGCCAATCAAACAATAATCATCTCTGTGGGAGGGAGGGGTTTGTCTGAGAAAACTATTTTCTCTTTCTGTAAAGTTGCTTCAGTTAAGACACTGATCCGACTTTGGAGGCAACTTCCATTGAAATCAATGGGTACAAGTCGCCTTGAAGTAGTACAGGAACCTTTTCTGAAGTCAAAACGACTTCAGTAGTGTACATTAAGATGGCTCTCATTCACTTTAATGTCATTTCTCATGTCGCGTGACTTGGGGCGACACAAGTCAGATACCAAGTCGGGGTAGTGTGAACGGGCACTTATAGTGTAATTGGTATTCCACAGCTCTAATGTAAATGATGTGCTTCTTTTACTTAATTGAAGGCAGTAGAGCATGAAGCTTCTAAGTAGAGCATTTGGTTGGTATTCCAGATGGTGGACAAATGTTATACAACATGTTTAAAGGGAATTCATCAGGATATAAATATGGTACCTGACCCAGGCTTTACTACCCAATGATAGTGGCCTGTTCACATTGATGCATGAGTTATGCTGTGTTAGCATACGTTGCAATAAATTTGTTTGAATGCATCACAGTAGATTTCCTGAAAGAAACATGGATGATTTATTCAAGTCTATGACCCACTGCCATCAGCCTTTGAAGTCTGCACTTTAAAAAAAAAAAAATAGACAGCGGTGTACTGTGTCCTTACATTACCTCTTGGCTTTTGAATTACTGTTGCTAATAGAGCTATTCAACTGTCTTTCTTTTTTTGTAGGGCTAAATATCCTGCTTGCTTTCCTTTCTCCTTTCACCAATACCTGTGTGATTATTTCTGTATTTTTACATTTACATATTTTTTTGTATTATGCATGCATGTATAATATATAACCACTTCAGCTCTGGGTGATTTACCCCCTTCATGACCAGGCCATGTTTCCATATTTTGCACTACGGCACTGCGTTATTTTAATTGACAACTGCTTGGTCATGTGACACTGTACCCAATTTTAATGCATGTCATTTTTTCCCCACAAATAGAGCTTTCTTTTGGTGGTAATTGATCACCTCTGCGGTTTTTTTTTTGTAAAAAACATTTACAAATTTGAAAAAACAATATTTTTTACTTTCTGCTATAAAACTTTTTTTTTTTTTTCCCAGAAGATTTTTATTAAAGTTTTACATCATGTACAGGAATGGTATAAAGTACACATTGCAAAGGTTCAAGTTAACATTCCGAAGAGAAAAGAGACACGAGACAAGATACAGTCAATTGAACAGAGCAGTCAAAATTGACAATCTCGATCCCACAAAGGGCGTGCTATAAAACATTTTCAATAAAATGTTAAAGATAATCAAATTTCTTAATCAATTTAGGCCAATATGCTTTATGCTACATATTTTTGGTGAAATAAATCCCAATAAGCGTATATTGATTGGTTTGTGCATCTAGTAATGGTGCCGATCATAGACTTATAGTGGGACTGCAATATTGTGGCAGACAAATCGGACACTAAAACTTTTGACACTTTTGGGGGACCAGTGACAAATGGTGATCTCTCTTCCCATGACAGCTGTACGAGGTGAAGTTTCCCGTACTAGCTGTTACTTTTTGAAGACAGCATGGCTGTGCAGGGCTCCACGCACAGGGCCACATCATTCATTCACAGAGCTTTGTGTTTGAATAAACTACAAGTCCAACCATCCTTTAGGGGCTGTCAGGTTGTAGTTCTCAATGAACTACCACGGCACTGTTGAGCGCTCTGTAGTTCATTGAGTCTTCCTGTCAGTGTGAAACTGCCTGCCCATATGGGGCAGAGAGATCACACGGATCTGCAGGAGACCTGAATGGCATCAGAGATCTACTGATAACTAGTGCAATACTTTCCAGGCTCCAAAAAAAGCTTGGTTATTTTTTTTAAAGTGTACCCAGTAATGATGTACCATGGGTAGTGTCAATTACATTTTTACAAAAAAACAAACAACTTTTCACCCAGACTAGTTGTATTTTACAATGGCTAGGCTTACAACACTGCTTGGGATTTCAATGCAGCAGGGGGAGAATTGTCAGCTCAAACAGAACCTTAGGAACTCACTGAGTTAGCAGATAAATTGGTATTTTTCTGTACTTGCAGTGTTTTTAACCACTTCAATACCCGGCCATTGACAATTGATGGCCAGAGATGGGATCTCCCATCCTAAGTGGCCGTCAGTTGACGGCCTGGGCTTTGCGGGTAGATATCTGAATGATGCCTGCAGATACAGATATCCTCTTCTTCAGCCGGCGATTCTGCACGACGTAAGAATGATCATAGCGGCGGTTCCACCGCTTGATCGTTCTTACAGGCCGCGGGAGGGGACATCCCCCCCTCCCGCCACCATCCGGTGCTTCTCCGGGCTCTCCCGTGCCTTCGGGGGCCCGGAGAACAAATCGTCCGGCGTCGGCAAGAAGCATAGAGATGACTGGTGACCAGATGGTCACCAGTCATCTCTATGACCATCGGAGGACCCGGGCGCGATGTGATGACGTCACGCCCGGGTCCCTGTAAGTAAACAAAGCCGCGATTGCGGCTGTAAGCAACCATTTATGAGATCGGTGATTTATTTTTTCACTGATCGCATGGTTTCCAGCCTGGAGGAGAGATGTGAGGTCTTATTGACCCTGCATCTCTCCTTAAAGAGGACCTGTCGCACACATTTTCTATTACAAGGGATGTTTACATTCCTTGTAATGGGAATAAAGGTGGGAAAAAAAATTGAAAAAAGGTGTAAAAATAAATAAAAAATAAGTAAAACAAATAAAAGATAAAAAAAAATTAAAACGCCCCTATCCCCGATAGCTCGCGTGCAGAAGCGAACGCACACGTAAGTCCCGCCGACATATGTAAACGCCGTTTAAACCACATAAGTGAGGTATCGCCGCGTGCGTTAGAGTTCCAGCAACGAATCTAGCACTAGATCTCCTCTGTATATCTAAACTGGTAACCTGTAAAAAATAAATAAAGCGTTGCCTATGGAGATTTTTAAGTACCGAAGTTTGGCGCCATTCCATGAGTGTGCGCATAATTAAAGCGTGACATGTTGGGTATCTATTTACTCAGTGTCACATAATCTTTCACATAATACAAAAACATTGGGCTAACTTTACTGTTTTTTTTAATTCATGAAAAATGATTGCGTAAATACCGTGCGAGATAAAACGTTGCAATGACCGTCGTTTTATTCCCTAGGGTGTCTGCTAAAAAAAACATATATAATGTTTGGGGGTTCTGCGTAATTTTCTAGCAAAAGAATGATGATTATTACATGTAGGAGAGAAGTGTCAGAATAGGCCCGGTATGGAGGTGGTATAAAAGCCCGGTATTGAAGTGGTTAAAGACATAAACCATAAGAAAATGTGAATGTATTTATTACAGGGATGTCCTTTTTTTTTTTATCCAGGCATAAACTTTAACACTTTGAACTGTATATTACATTCCTCTGTAGAGTGAGGTCAACGGAGTTGGGTCAGGCAAACAAATAGATCTTCTATAGTATAGTCAGGAATATTCCTTTGCTGCTTAATCTAATTACTAAATAGAATGCTTTCTGTCTAATAAATGTATTATTTTGGTTACCTAGTTTTGATTGCATGGGCCTTGAAAGAGATTATACACTAAAAGGTAATCACATTGCCATATTGTGTATGATAAACTTATTAACATAATTCATAACTCTAAATACTCTAGCATTCAAAAATTCAAACCCTCTAAGAAATGTCTTTGCTTTTTAAAAGTATATATATATTTTTTATTAAGGTGGTTAATCCTATTTAAAGAGAACCTGAATCATAGTGCATGGTGATGAGCAAAGTTTAGACATTTCCGGCCAGATTCAGATACGAGATACGCCGTCGTATCTCTGAGTTTTTCCTTCGTATCTATGCGCCTGATTCAGAGAATCTGTTACGCATAGATATCCCCAAGATCCAACAGGTGTAATTGTCTTACACCGTCGTATCTTGGGCTGCAATTTCAGGCTGGCCGCTAGGTGGCGCTTCTGTATAGTTAAGCGAGGAATATGCCAATGAGGTTTTAAGGGCGATTTAGAAAAGTACGTTCCGCCGGGGCATTGTTTTACGTCATTTACGTTCTGCGTATAGTTACCCCTGCTATATGAGGGGTATTCTATGTTAAGTATGGCCGTCGTTCCCGCGTCGAGTTTTGAATTTTTTACATCGTTTGCGTAAGTCGTTGCGAATAGGGATTTACGTCATTTACGTTCACGTCAAATCCAATACGTCCTTGCGGCGTACTTTGCCGCAATGCACACTGGGATATTTCAAAAAAATGTCAAAAACGCGGGGTCAAGTTAAATTTAAATAAAACACGCCCACAACATCCCCATTTGAATTACGCGGTCTTACGCCGCAACACATACGCTACGCCGCCGTAAATAAGGGCGCAAGTTTTTTCTGAATACAGAACTTGCGCCCAAAGTTACAGCGGTGCAACGGCACGGCTCAGGTGCCCCCATAGCAAGCTGCTTGCTGTGGGGGCACGAGGGAGGGGATAGGAGTGCCAGAAAATGACCCAGAAAGAGGTGGACCTGGGCTGCTCTGTGCAAAACCACTACACAGAGCAGGTAAGTATGACATAATTATTTTAGTTTTTTTAAACGAAAAAAAATTGACTTTAGTATCACTTTAATTGTGAAGCTTGCTTACACTTCCTGCTTTACTGTTGATTCCTCCTAGCCAGTAAAGATGTCTTTCGTAGTGATGGTGTCCCCTATATTTCAGAAAGTACCTTTCAATGATATTAGTGAGATCCCCCTGCTAACATTCACTCAGAAAGTGGCTTGCCTATGATCTATTACTTTTAGTGACTCATGGCTGGTTGCGTTGTCCTGCAAGCCTTCATGTTTAGTCCTTTTATGAAGATCACTTTCTTTTCTCTCTAAGGTGGTATCCACTGCTCACTTGAATAAAGACATTGTGATTCCATCACTTTGTTCAAAATCAGCCCACCCTAATCTATTTTTTTTTTAATGTATTCAAGATTATTAGGATGTTTTTGAATGTTGTGTATGGGGTTTGAAAGATCAGATTCCCTGTAAGTGGTTGTATAGAGGCCACATAAGGGCCTTGCAGCAATGATTTCTACTATAAAATTTTGGTCCAGGCAAACTGTTGTCCGAGCGTATCAATCGCCGAGATCCAGCGTTTGCAGTTACAGCGCATTCTACAAGAGTTGAACGAGCATTCTAGGCTTTCCACTATTCAACCTTCGTTTTCTCAGGCATATAAGGCAGCCACTTGGTTATCAATTCATAGGTTTTAACAAGTTTTACAAGGTGGATGTGACAGCATCAGCTGATGCCAGCCGTGTGTGACTATTCTGCATTATTAGTCTGGTTTTCAATTCTGTTTTTGCCTGCCCTATTATGGCACTGCTTTGAAACATCCCAGAAGGTGATAAGTAATATAAGAGCTGTGTCCTCCAAAATATGAAAAAAAGGAGGATTTTTTTGTACTCGCTATAAAATCCTCTTCTCTGCATTATTAGGACGACACATTGTTAGCTCATCTAGCTTTGCTGCTGCCCATGTGTTTGAATATTTTATTTTTTGCACTGTTGTGTCATTTTACTAAGCTTGTTTTATAGTGTGGAGGACTTAAAGTGATTGTAAAGTCTTGTTATTTTTATAGAAAAAAAAAAAATGTTATACTTACCTGCCCTGTTGCAGTGGATTTGCACAGAGCAGCCCTGATCCTTCTCGTCTCGGGTCCCTCTTTTGTGCTCCTGGCTCCTCCCTCCTGTTGCGTGCCCCCAACAAGCAGCTTGCTATGGAGGCATCTGAGCCGAGTTACAGCTCCCTGTGTCCATTCAGACATGGAGCTGCGACCCATCCCACTGTCTCTCTCCTGACTGGCTGACTGACTGACAGCAGTGGGAAATGGCGCCCACAAACAGGAGGGAGAGTCTTGGATGGCCAAAACACTTGTGGACATCGCTGGATAGTGATGGGGCCCAGGTAAGTATTGGGGGTGCTGGGGGGGGGGGGGGCTGCTGCACACAAAAGGCTTTTTATCTTAATGTATAGATTGCATTAAGATAGAAAAACCTTTACAACTCCTTTAAGGCCACCAGCAGGAACCACTCCTGGTCTTTTTTGTTTTTTAGTCGTACCAAGTATCTTACTCCTGCAGGTGCACTATAGGTGCCGTAGGTGATGATCTAAAGCAGAGTTGCGTCCTCTAGTCAGCAGTGAAAATATTTATGAATAGGCAAAATACTGCGAGAAAATATTTGATTGTTTTTTGTGCTCCTGCAGTTTTTTTTGACAGGGTCAGTTTCAAAGAAAAAGCCATATTGAAAACTGTCAAATAAAAAAGAAAATAAATAGACAATGGAAGACTGGAAAAGAGTATGGAGAGATGGGTCAAAGTGTTTGACTCAAGAATTAATGGTCCAGAAATTTTACCACTTAATTTTATTCTAGAGGGTCAGTGGTTAATTTTTTAAAAGCTAGATGAACAGAACATTTTATACGACATAAAAATAATATGATATGAAGTTATTAATGTAATGATTTTAATCAGTGTAATGTTTCCGTGGTTAATATACAGTAACTATTACTATTTAAAAATGTCTTTTCTGGGAGATTCTATACTTTTTTGAACATTCTCGTACTTAAATATGTAATATTTTAAAGCTGAACCCTACGATAAATGTTCACAGCGTCTCCCCGCAGGGATGTAGTCCCAAGGAAGGGGGTGACAACTGGACCACCAGGGAGTGCCCCCTGGTGCTCAATAGAGCGAAAATTTTAGCAAAGAAAAGGCATGAGGCCCATGGACATTTTATTCTCTTGTATACTGTTTATATGACAGTTAAGTTGTTGGGACTACCAACAACCAGCCTTGGATCTTTAGGCCTGGTCTTACATGTCCCACCACCCACACCCTGTTATGTATTGACTGATGTGTGTTTTTTCTCACAGAAACTTTGGCTGTGCAAAATGTGTACCACTCCCTGAAGAAGACCGCCAATACTGTTAGGTCGAAACGCATAGGAGTCTGTTTTGCCCACACAGCTCATCTGTTCAGTACTGTTTTTATGTATACATGCCATTGTTTCCTACAATGATTTGTTTTCATTTATGCTTATTTTTGTACTCCAATACCATTGAAGCTCATATCCCGAGTCCTGTTTCATCAGACTCTTTTTTGAACTTTCATATTTAATACATTTATACTTCATTGTATTTATTTGTATACTATTTGCTGCAACTCAAAGCCCCTAGGGGTACCTTTCCATTTATTTTCAATAGAGCGAAAATAGGCACACAAAAAAAAACATTTTTTTTTTAAACAAAATCAATGTCAATTGGTGCTCACAAATGGGCACTAACTGAAATGATGCCCAGCAATGCCATCAGTGCCACCCCTCAGTGTCCATCAGTGCCACCCACTGTTAGTGCCCATCTATGCCCAGTGCCCATCTGTACCACCCATAAGTACCCATCAGTGCCGCCTATGAGTGCCCATCAGTGCAGCATACCAGCGCCGCCTATCGGTGCCCATCAGTGCCCATAATTGAAGAAGAAAACTTACTTATTTACAAAAAAATTAACGGAAACAAATAAAAACTTTTTTTTTTTCAAAAATGTCAGTCTTTTTTTTGTTGTTGCGCAAAAAATACAAATCGCAGAGATGATCAAATACCGCCAAAAGAAATTTGTGGGAACAAAATGATAAAAATGTCATTTGGGTACAGTGTAGCATGACCGCACAATTGTCATTCAAATTGCGACCGTGCTGAAAGCTGAAAATTGGCTTGGGCAAGAAGGTGCATAAGTGCCTGGTTTTGAAGTGGTTAAAAAAAAAATATTACTTTGCACATTTTTATTTCCTTTAAATATTTTTTTTTTTAGCAGCCCTGTTGAGGGGTTTTAGTGAAATATCAAGGGTATAAATAGATCTCGGTCTCACTTTTGGGATAGCGAAAAGAGCTTGAGGGCACAGTCCTCCATCTCTATCTCTGCAACCTCAGCTGCACAGAGTGAATGAACAGGAATAGCTCTGTACAGAGCTTCCTGTTCATTCACAAACTAAAGCATAGTAAACATGCTTCCATTATGAAGCCAGGCGAAGAGGAGAGGAAGCTGGCAGCACTGAGGGGGATTCTAGATTCTAGGGGAGCCCACAAAAGGGGGGAAACTGGACAGGAGGAGCTGCAGGGGTGACATTTACTGGAACCGATCTCCTTTCCTCCGGGCAGGAGGGAAAGGAGGAGAAGCCAGATTTCAGCTTCTACAAGAGGGAAAGGGCATAGATTCTAGTAAATGCTGCCCCTGCCCCTGCCCCTGCCCAGGTTTGACAAGGAAGGGATGCAATCTACCTGTTACCTGCACCCGGGTAGATCACGATCAATGAGTTGCCGACTCTCCCAGTGTAAAACTTAATGTGATAAGGAGGTCACATGCCACACACTCCCAGTAGAAGAATATTAGAATGGGGTGTTCTTCCGTGAACTACCAGAAATAGGTATTTTACTGTAGGAAAAAATACTATTTTCTTTACATGATGGCAATTTGCTCATCTCTAGTGCTGAATCATTTACTGAAATTGCTACATGTGTGTCTAGTGAGGCAAAAGTATACTTCTATTATATACATAAGTGTGGCAAGTTTAGGTTTAGCTGCACTGGATCAAGGACTAATATAATATATACTGTATGACATACAACAAATTTCCTATAATGTATAGTACCTATCCAATGGTTCTTTTGCCTGAAACAATCTTCTTTTGCAATGGCTCTTAAAGCGGAGTTCCACCCTTAAAATCACTTTTTTTCATTACATCCAGCATACTGGCGTCAGCGCCAGTATGCTGTTTTTTTTTTTTTTTAATGCACGTACTTACTTTATATCACATCATTGAATTCCAGGCGCACCGCGGAATGTCGCCGCTATAAGGCGTCACGCCTTCCGGAAACAGCTGATTAGCATTCGGCTTTTCTCGGCGCCTGCGCACAGACCCAGGAGCTGACTGCTCAGGCGCCGTATATAGCCGCGTCATGCCCTCCGAAAAAACCCGAACTAGGACCGCCTATTTTCGGGGGCCTGCGCAGTCAGCTCCTGGGTCTGTGCGCAGGCGCCGAGAAAAGCCGAATGCTAATCTGCTGTTTCTGGAAGGCGTGACGCCTTATAGCGGCGACATTCCGCGGTGCGCCTGGAATTCAATGATTTGATATAAAGTAAGTACGTGCATTAAAAAAAAAAAAAAATCAGCATACTGGCGCTGACGCCAGTATGCTGGATGTAATGAAAAAAAGTGATTTTAAGGGTGGAACTCCGCTTTAAGACTGTAAGGTGGGCCTTAGCGGTGTGGTCTGCTATTTCGTCTAATAAAACACTTTTTTTTCTTTTTTACATAAATGGTATGTAACAATTCAATACAAAGTCAACTGTTGCACAGCTTATAATGTAGATAAATCACACATATTCTCAATGATACATGAGACTTTGGTGAAAAGTTTGAAAACCGGGGCTGTAGTCAGGATTTAAACACTAGGTCACCCAGGCCATAAGCTGCAGTAATTGATACAATAGATACATTGTAACCGTGAAAGTGTCTAAACAATTAATTTGTCAGAACAGAGTAAGTTAAAACATTCCTTCAACTTATTACAGCATGAAAATTTAATTTGTCACAAAGGAACCTTGTTAATCAACAGCCTTTTAAACTTGAAAGTTTCATTCAGGAGAACTGTTAACCGCTGTTAAACATTTTTCTATCATTGGTTTTTTTTTTGGCATGAGAGTTTTTTTCTCCATCATTTTATGCCCAGCAGCAGCCTTCATTGTCGGAGAACACACTCAGATTGTGTTTTCATACTTCCATTTCTCCCTCCCTATGTCACTAGCAGATTAATGGCTCTATGACAGAATATTGTAGAGATTTGTCTGTTCTTTGTGCATAAATAAGCTTGTAGTCTTTTGCAGGTATGAAGCAATAATGGACATCCTGCTATTTTTATAGGGCAATTTAATACTATAAGATATACTACTGTAAAGGAGTAGGTTAGGAATTCCATATCCTTGCTTCTTTCACACATAAAACTTTCAGTATATGTTTCCACCTAGAAATGTAACACCTTTTTTAACTTGCAAAAAAAATAAAACAACAAGATTATGTTTTATCGAAATATGTTAACGAAAACTGCTTTCTCTTTCTTTTAGTGATTTGGTGGACATTAACAAAGTAAAGATTTGGGCAAGTTTTGCCTAGAGATAGACTTTAAAGTGATTGGCTAGCTGACTGTCTCAGCCAATCAGGAGGGAGAATCTCGGATGGCTGAGACACTCGTGGACAACGCTGGACAGAGAGGGATCTCAGGTAAATGTTAGAGGGGCTGCTACACACAGAAGGCTTTTTTTATTTCAATGCATAGAATGCATTAAGATAAAAAAAACTTCTGCCTTTATGCCCAGGTTCACACTGGGTATGATTTAGTTCGATTTGAGATGCAATGACACCGTCCTAAAAGGATCTGCGGCGCTGCACCGATTTCAAAAAGTAGTTCCTGTACTACTTTTTGCGATTTCAGGACGCGATTTACATTGACATCTGTGCAGAAACCTGCACAGATGTCTCCTAAATCGCGCCAAAATCGGGACTGCCAGAGGGAGTGAAATCGCGCGATTTCACTCCCGCAGCCCAGTGTGAACCAGGGCTACAATTTTAACTGTGCCTGAGCAGTACCCTGAAAAGCTGAAAAAAAATCTTAAATTGCTCCTGAAAAATGGCAGTACACTTTATGGCACATGACTGTACCTAGACACTTCTTACTGTACCTATTAGCTATATACTGTATCTACAGTGTAAGATCATCTAAGGCACTGCTGCCTCTGACTGCTGAGATTGGTGATGTCAGCACTTCTGCTCACCATTTTCATAACGATGAAGAAAGCTGTACTGAGGACCTGCAGTGCAAAGATCTCCCTGATGCTGCTACAATGCCTTGCGAAAGTATTGAACTTTGCGACCTTTTGTCACATTTCAGGCTTCAAACATAAAGATATAAAACTATAATTTTTTGTGAAGAATCAACAATAAGTGGGACACAATCATGAAGTGGAACAAAAATTATGTGAAATTTTAAACCTTTTTAACAAATAAAAAACTGAAAAATTGGGCGTGCAAAATTATTCAGCCCCCTTAAGTTGATACTTTGTAGCGCCACATTTTGCTGTGATTATAGCTGTAAGTCGCTTGGGGTATGTCTCTATCAGTTTTGCACATCAAGAGACTGAAATTTTTGCCCATTCCTCCTTGCAAAACAGCTCGAGCTCAGTGAGGTTGGATGGAGAGCGTTTGTGAACAGCAGTTTTCAGTTCTTTCCACAGATTCTCAATTGGATTCAGGTCTGGACTTTGACTTGGCCATTCTAACACCTGGATATGTTTATTTGTAAACCATTCCATTGTAGATTTTGCTTTATGTTTTGGATCATTGTCTTGTTGGAAGACAGATCTCTGTCCCAGTCTCAGGTCTTTTACAGACTCCATCAGGTTTTCTTCCAGAATGGTCCTGTATTTGGCTCCATCCATCTTCCCATAAATTTTAACCATCTTCCCTGTCCCTGCTGAAGAAAAGCAGTCCCAAACCATGATGCTGCCACCACCATGTTTGACAGTGGGGATGGTGTGTTCAGGGTGATGAGCTGTGTTGCTTTTACGCCAAACATAACGTTTTGCATCGTTGCCAAAAAGTTTGGTTTTGGTTTCATCTGACCAGAGCACCTTCTTCCACATTTTTGGTGCGTCTCCCAGGTGGCTTGTGACAAACTTTTAACGACACTTTTTATGGATATCTTTAAGAAATGGCTTTCTTCTTGTACAGTATACAACTGATTGTTGTCCTATGGACAGAGTCTCCCACCTCAGCTGTAGATCTCTGCAGTTCATCCAGAGTAATCATGGGCCTCTTGGCTGCATCTCTGATCAGTCTTCTCCTTGTATGAGCTGAAAGTTTAGAGGGACGGCCAGGTCTTCGTAGATTTGCAGTGGTCTGATACTCCTTCCATTTCAATATTATCGCTTGCACAGTGCTCCTTGGGATGTTTAAAGCTTTGGAAATCTTTTGCAACCAAATCTGGCTTTAAACTTCTCCACAACAGTATCTGGGACCTGCCTGGTGTGTTCCTTGTTCTTCATAAAAAAACAAAATACACTGGCGCTAAATAATGAAAGTGTAAATTAAAATGAGAATAATTAAAACTTCAAGAAGTTACTAAACTCTTCTAAGAGGGTGTATGTGAGAGAGTCCAGAGCTGCAAGAAAAATAGTACCCGGAAAAAAAATATATTTCTAAGTTTGGATTGGATCCATCAATAAATTGACTTTTTTTTTTTACACACTTTTTTTGGTATATAGTGATTGTTTTGAGAGTCATGAGCGCTGATTTTAGTGTTTTCTTGTTCTTCATGATGCTCTCTGTGCTTTAAATGGACCTCTGAGACTATTGCAGTGCAGGTGCATTTATACAGAGACTTGATTACACACAGGTAGATTCGATTTATCATCCATTAGTCATTTAGGTCAACATTGGATCATTCAGAGATCCTCACTAAACTTCTGGAGAGAGTTTGCTGCACTGAAAGTAAAGGGGCTGAATTATTTTTCACGCCCAATTTTTCAGTTTTTTATTTGTTAAAAAAGTTTGAAATATCCAATAAATTTCGTTCCACTTCATGATTGTGTCCCACTTGTTGTTGATTCTTCACAAAAAATTACAGTTTTATATCTTTATGTTTGAAGCCTGAAATGTGGTAAAAGGTTGCAAAGTTCCAGGGGGCCGAATACTTTCGCAAGGCTCTGTATATTCATTCTGTAGAATGAAGCCTGTCTGAATAATCTGATCTGGTGATAAATATGGGTGTTCATGCTATGCCTCCTTTTTTTGCTTATCTTGGGATGAATAACACATTCACATAATACCTAGGGCACCTGGCGTTTATTTAATTGTGAGTATTTATAATTATATATGTTCTGGGGAAATATGGTCATTTGAAAAGAGGAGGATAAACACATTAAGTAATTTATATAATGTTGATTTATCCTTTACATTCACATTAGTCCGGTTCACTCTATACCGCCCTGAGCTTACTTTGGAGCACATATACAGGGAATAGCTTTTCCAAACCAATTGCCTCCCTTGCAGGATAAAAAAAAGTGTATAACCTGGAACAGACAAGGAGATCTTCTGGTGGTGAAGATACTTGTTGAGATAATAAAATTACATAAATGGAGTGCATATTCAATATTAAAACCTTCATACATACTGCTGTTTGTTTCGACACAGTTTGCTTCTGGTAGTAATATCTTTCCTGATGAAGCCAAATATAGTGAAACATGTCGAAGCTGCTACTTGAAACTAAATCGAAGAGACATATTAAACAAACTTGTGCATTTGTGATTATTTGGCCATGAGTGCCTTATGTTTTTATTGGTTTTTATGAACTAATAAAATATGTATTTTTTTTATATTATTTTGGTTTTGTGTATGGGCAGTTTTAAAATCCTGCTTTTTCAAAGTTTGGTACATACATATCATTTTGGGATGTGATAGTGCTGGATTTCCCACTACCAAGTATTTTTGTATTTTGTGTACTACATCTAGCCAAGTAATACAAGTCTCACAGAGATTCTAACACTTGCCCGTCTATTGAAACTAAAAAAAAGTGTGTGACATACATCCAAATAGGATGTATGTTGGTTAAGTAGTATTAATCTAAATTCTGATCATTAACCCACTCCCCCCCCATCCTTTTTCACCCATTGTCCTTGACCTGCACTCTATTTAATCATTGTGTTAGCATAAGGCATGGGTCTTCAAACTATGGCCCTCCAGTTGTTCAGGAACTACAATTCCTATTATGCCTAGTCATGTCTGTGAATGTCAGAGGTTCACAATGTCTCATGGGATGTGTAGTTCTGCAACAGCTGGAGGGTCGTAGTTTGAGGATCCCTGGCTTAAAGAATAGCCTAAGCTAAAAGCCCCAAATACTTACCAAAACGCATTGTCATATGATCTGCCAAGTCTAAAGTCTTCTAACTTCTATATGTTGTAGAGATCAAGGAGCAAAAATGGCTGATAAACTTTATAATGACAGTGAAGCCAACTAATGTCTTATTTTTTTATTTTCATTGTGAAATTAATTTCTCAGTCAACCTGGGTGCCCTGAGGTGTCCTCACAGACATATTAAATAGTCAAGATTGTCATCTGATGTCTGTAAATACTGTATACTTTTAAAACTATGGCTTTAGGACAAATTCCTTCCACTTTCCATAAGGAAATACCATTTGTTGTAATGGTACACAGCAGGAGTGATATCTACAATTGTTTCAAAACTATTGAACTATTAAGCTTTGAGAAGCATTAAAGGCTGGCAGGTTTATGTGCTGTCAGTTATATGGACAGTATCATGTGTTTTTGTCTTATTGTGAACAGTAAAAAAAAATGTAAATACACTGAGTAAAATATATGTTTGTATATCAGAAAAGGATGATATATTTTGCTTTCACTAGAGTGGAAATTAAATGAAATTGCCTACATACAATTCAGTTGAAAAGGCAACCAGAATATTTTTCGATACAAAATGAACAAGAATACACTCTGCAACCTTCCTGCAACGTGAGAAACATACAGAGTACATTGTTAAAATAAAAAAGATTCTCAAACTAGAGAATTACTGGACATACAGCACGATTTCAGCAGGCATACCAGTTATACATGAATAGGCTTTTCGTTTTCAATCCAAACCATCAACTACTCCTCTGTCTTTTAAATATTAACTTGTATTACCTATTATATGTGGATATTTTGCTCCGAAGCAGCTATTTATATTATGTTCCTTTCCTTTGTTTGTTCACCAGTGTCTTCAAAGGAGAAGAGGATAATGCAGTAATAAACTGAGCTTACAGCTCAGCAATGAGCATAAGTGCTGTTATCACTGAATTGGGGACCTTGTTTGTACCTACAAATTGTTCGAAGAAAATAATGCTTCCTGTAGCATGCTTACAGCCAAAGTCGCTGTTTTTTCATAAGCAAAATGTAACTTTTGCAGTTAAGTGCTAAATTTGAGGGCCCTAAGACCCGCTTCACACTTATACACAATACACAGGATCACACAACGTTCTTTGCAGTAACAATCATATAGACTGGAAGTACAATACACAGTGTAGAAGGTTCTAATGGATCTGCACTGAAGTGCACCACGATGCACATACCATTGTTGCGTGCTGTGTTAAAAGGTGCCAGTTTGTTTTTTGTTCTTTCGTCAGGTATTGGCAGAAAACCGAAATGAATGGGCTGCCTCAATGTACCCCAAATACCACAAGGTATTGTCTGTGAGGTAATATAATGCAATAGGTATATTTACCAACTTTTCCATTACTATTTTATAGCTTTCTGCATTTGGTTATGTTTTTTTTCTTAAAGGAGTTGTAAAGTCAGAAGGTTTTTTTATCTTGATGCATTCTATGCATTAAGATAAAAAGCCTTCTATGTGCAGCCCTCAGCCCCCTAATACTTACCTGAGCGCCCCCTCTCTGTCCAGCGATGTCCACGAGTGTCTCTGCCATTCAGGACTGTCCCTTCTAATTGGCTGATACACGCTAGCAGCGCCAAAGGCTTCTGCTGCTGTCAGTCAATTAGCCAATCAGGAGAGAGACAGAGTGGGGCCAAACCACAGCTCCATGTCTGAATAGACCGCTTGTTTGTGACTAAATAAGTTACCTCTGGTAAAAAAAAAAAAAATGTGCAACTAATCCAATGCACAAAAGGAACAGTCCAGCTAATGCTCCACTCACTAACTGTTCCGGGGTGGCTTATAGTGTTCCTCCTCAGAAAACTGACTAGACTGAGATAATTGCCCCCCTGCTTTAATCAATACTCACCTTGGAGTCTTCTTTAGCTCCGTCATGTATGGATCCCTCCCTCCTCTGCCTTATTCAGAGAGGAGTTTGGTACAGTTATGCAGTGGTAACTGTTTGCTGACTCTGGGCTCATATGGCAGGGTCCAGGTAAAGTTTCCCAAAGTGCTGCCAAGGGATGACTGACTCTTTTAAAGCGGGGGTCCACACAAAAATTGAAAACTTCCGCTGTCCGGAATTCCCCCCCTCTGGTGTCACATTTGGCACCTTTCTAAGACAGGTATTTGCACTCACTTCCGGGCATAGATCCCTGCATTATTTGCGGGAGTCTACGCTACGTCTGGGCCCCCCCCCCCCCGCTGTCTTCTGGGAGACACACGGGTCCCAGAAGACAGCAGGGACCAGTGGCGTCACACATGCACAGTAGGGAACCAGGAAGTGAAGCCGCAAGGTTTCACTTTTTGATTCCCTTACTGAAGATGGCGGCAGCAGCATCCGAGAGCCGAGGCAGAGATTGGCTTTGGGTGCCGACATCGCGGGTGCGTTGGACAGGTAAGTGTCCTTATTTTAAAAGTCAGCAGCTGCAGTATTTGTAGCTGCTGACTTTAAAAAAAAAAATTTGGCGGACCTCCGCTTTTTTAGATGCAATCATAATGTCCTGGTGAACTTGATGCAGCCATAGGGAAAAACATTTCAACATGTGAAGACCCAAGCGTAGTCTTCAATCTTCCAGAAATTACAAGCCAGAATCTGCTCTCCATAAAGAAAAGTTGTCGCCCCATGACAAAAACGAAGATTGCTGGGAGAGGAAAGGGTTATATGGGTTGCCCTAACAACGTTGTTTGCCAGTGTTTTCACTGGAAGTTGACAGACCGTATGTAATGCACGGGCATAAGTTAAAGGAGCCTGTGTCTTGTAGTGTCCACTTAAAAACAGGATTTTTGTGCTAAACTGTACAGTATACTGTATGTTTCTTGCAGTTCATTAAAGGACACACGTCCCAGCCCTCTGTTTGTGATCTACTCATAAGACAGTAAGAAAACTATTCTACAAAACTGAGGCGGGGGGGGGGGGGGGGCGCATTATACCTGGCTAGCCATGGCTTTCTTGTTTGCCAGTGTTCAATTTTTCCTAAAGGTAATAGGTAATAGCATAAAGCAATTCAATCTGAATCACTGTTTCCTGTATCCCTAAATTAACTCCAAGAGACAGATTATTACAAAATCCAGTTTTCTCAATAATGAGCTAGGAACTGAAATAAAGGGAACTATATGTGCAATATGTGCTTGAGGTTATCAATCCATCAATCCTTTTTTTTTTTTTTTTTAACCACTTAAGACCCGGACCAAAATGCAGGTAAATGACCAGGCCCCTTTTTGCGATTCGGCACTGCGTCGCTTTAACTGACAATTGCGCGGTCGTGCGACGTGGCTCCCAAACAAAATTTGCGTCCTTTTCTTCCCACAAATAGAGCTTTGCTTTGGTGGTATTTGATCGCCTCTGCGATTTTTATTTTTTGCGCTATATACAAAAATAGAGCGACATTTTTGAAAAAAAAACAATATTTTTTACTTTTTGTTATAAGAAAAATCAAATAAACAAAATTTTAGTCAAACATTTAGGCCAACATTTATTTAGCCATATGTCTTTAGTAAAAAAAATTGCAATAAAAAAAATTAGCTACCTAGCGGGAACAGCGACACTAATACAGCGATCAGAAAAATAATCGCTTAGTGATGCTGGCAATAGGGAGTGAAAGGGTTAACTAGGGCGGTGATCAAGGGGTTAAAACTTTATTAGGGGGGGTACGGGGCTACCCTGAACCTAACACTAACTGACTGTCACACTGACACTAAATACAGTAATCATACATGTATGATTACTGCATTCTGTGACAGGGGGGGAGGGGGGAGGGGCGATCGCGGTGGTTAAATGTATTTGTGTAGTGTGTGTCAGTGTAGTGTTGTGCAGACTTACTGTGCGATGTGATCTCTCTTCAGCGGTGGATGAAAAAAACGCTGAGGGGAGAGATCACATCACTTCCGCCTTCCTGTGTTTACACAGGAGGAGGAAGTGCAGGGCGGGGGGGGCGCGCGCATTGGCTGAGAGTGATCCGGAGGGGGCGGACAAAAACGAACCGCCGCCCCCTCTGCACGGATCGCTCGTACAGCCGCGGGGACCGCCGCATGTACCGGGGGGGGTCCCGATCGGACCCCCGACCCACCTCAAGGCACCAACGTATATATACGTTGATGTGCCTGTCGGTGCCATTCTGCCAACGTAAATGTACATGCAGCGGTCCTTAAGGGGTTAAACAATACATTTTATTTATGTATAGAGGTCATCAATCTTGATTGTGAAAGTCAGCAAAAGGGATCCTTGACTGTACAAATAATTTAACCACACCTCAGTGCATTTTCTTTCATATATAATTTATTAAATAAATGAAAATCATATTGCTTTGTATCTAAGACCCCTTTCACACTGAGGAGTTTTTCAGGCGGTACAGCTGGCAGGAGAGAAAAAAAATCAAGGGCTTTCACACTGAGGCGACGCGCTGGCAGGAGAGAAAAAAAATCTCCTGTCAGCAGCATCTTTGGAGCGGTGAGAGGAGTGGTATGTATACTGCTCCTTCCCATTGAAAACAATGGGAAACCGTGGTATTAACCCTTTATCAGCCACCAGCGGGGGTTAATACCGCACCGCTAGCAGCCGAATCCTGTGGCAAATCCGACGGTATAGCGCCACCATTCTTAGCGGCGCTATATCGCCACCGCCCCAGTGTGAAAGGGGCCTAAGTCTATTGCCATTTTCACACACAGTCGATGTCCTAAATTGCATTGATATTGGGAGAACATATTTTATATCTTAAATACTTTATGCTCTACACATGTCTATTTTGATCCAAAAATAGCTTTATTAGTTATCATACCAGGTTTTATTCCCATTCGAAATGCATTAATTGTGGTTGCGGACTATGCATGTAGCCCACAAACTCATATTAAAGAAATGGATATCAAAAACCCTACCAAGAATCGCTCAGCGGATCGTTGCGATCAATTATAACTTAAGAAGGGAGGAATTGGCATATAAGAATATAAACAAATTTTGGAAAATTTGGTTTAGATGGCTGGACTCCAATCTGTCTGTGTAACTATATAATTTATTAGTATGAAGAACTACAAGGCTTGTTCAATTTAATCTGGAAACTGCATGAATAATTTTCGATAGCAGTGTGCTTTTTTTATGTTTTTGCTTAGTTGTAAGTGGTAAATATTTTCTCAACAAAAATTATATGATTAAAAAAAAAAAAAAGTAGTGCTTGCACCCACCTTATAATGGAATAAGAAGAGGCCACAGAAAAATGTGTAGAGTTCTGCTGTTAACATGGAGAGGTTGATTGCAGTAGCACTGGTTTTCTTTATAACCAAAGGCATGAAACTATACAGGCCAAACATGCAGGCTGTGAATCCCACATAGAGGAGTCCTGTGAAATAAATAGGAGGAATACCATTTTCAGTTACTTTTATTATTGTCATGTATTATTATTGTCCAATGTATTTTTCTCATACAAGAGTTTTTATTAAGAACAAAGGAAATATATCCAAAATATTACCATGTATAAGGCATCCGTACATTTTTGTAAATATTTTATTATCTTTTCATGTGACAACACTGAAGAAATGACACTTTGCCACAATGTAAAGTAGTGAGTGTGCAGCTTGTATAACAGTGTAAATTTGCTGTCCCCTCAAAATAACTCGACACACAGCAAAAGTGTCAATATTTTGTGTGGCCACCATTATTTTCCAGCACTGCCTTGACCCTTTTGGGCATTACGTTCACCAGAGGGTCAAGGCAGAGAGTCCTCTTCCACTCCTCAATGATGACCTCATGGAGCTGGTGGATGTTAGAGACCTTGCGCTCCTCCACCTTCTGTTTGAGGATACCCCACAGATGCTCAATAGCAGTGGTAGGCAACCTTAAAGAACCTAAATACCATGGCAAGTCAAAGATCAAAGATCACCACCTGGCACACAGCAGTTGTGGGTTTAAATCAGGTGGTGAGAAGGCAACATATCGCCTTCTCACCAACACTGGGATCACTTTTCAGAGGCACCTGCTGCACTTGTAAATGAGCTCTTAGTTGCATTCGGCAGCGGTACCCTTAGGGCTCGTTTAAATGTAAAGATAAGAAAAAAAAAATATCCCAGAGTTGAGTTTTATTTTTTTTTATTATAATCATATACCATGTTTGTGGAAAAAAAGCTTAGAGCCTGTTCAAAAGGGCAGCATCATTTAATATGCCCAGTACAGCTGTTTTTACTCCTAAATATGCTGAGCTGTCATTAAAATGGCTGCAAAGCTGGTGATTTATACTATAAATCCCAGTCTAGACACATATAAATACATATACGCCTAGATTCACATTGGAGCGATTTGTGAGATCAAATCGCATTAGAAGTCGCAGCCTATTGGGGGCAATGGCACTGCTCCAATCGGTGCAACATCGATTTTGTGGTGCTGCACTGATTTGCAAAAGTAGTTCCTGCACTATTTTTGCAGATTTCAGGTGCAATTTCAATAGACATCTGTGCATGAAGCCACACAGATGTCTATCAAGTAGTACCTGAAATCACACTGACCTTGCTACTTTGAACTTGCACTACTTCAAGTGAAGTGGCGCGATTTCAAAGTAGCTTCAATGTGAGCCAGGGCTCAATAAAAGATCTTATTTTGCATGCATTTCATTAAGATATTGTATATGCGCACATATAAACAACATTGTAATTTAAGGAGTGAAAAAGATCTATGAATTTCAATGTGATTTATTTCCTGCCATTACAGACTAGTTTAAGGAAACAAATTAAAATTCTTGCTCTATTAAGTAGTAGCTTAGGCAGACTTAGATATATGGTTGTGGAGACAATTTACTGATATCTCATTTGTGTGTTTTATGCATAGTTTGCTCTAGGCAATTTTATTTTACGAGTATTATACAGTGAAATTTTGTCTAAGTATTTATGTTTTTATGGTCATTGCTGTTAATAGTGTCTGTATTCTTGTGGTTGCCGCTAGAGGAAAGAAAGTCATCCTGTGTGGTTTTTATTTCTGCACACAGGTCTCCTCCTGGTGCAGTTCTCTTTCTATGATAATAGTGCAGTAAATGTTATATAAGCCAGTAGGTGGAGAGCTCATTTAGGAAATTTTATGAAGCAGCTCCAGCTCTGATAAATGGCAGGGACTCTGCTCATTGTTTAGCTAGGCATTATAATGACAAAATTGAAATGCCTTACCTACTTGCCAGTCCCAAGGTACCCTTAACAACTCCTTGTGTTCCATTATTGCTCTGAAAGAGAATATATTGTTTTTATAGACATGTTACAACAACTCAATTTAAAATAGGGCACATCAAAAAGAATAGAAAGAAGGAATGCCCATTATTTTACTGGTACACTGGAACTGGAGACATTTTGATAAGGGGACAACATTTCAGGAGCACACTAAGAGACATACATTTAAAGGAGCTTGGCTTGTGGTGTTGCAAAGAGGTAATATTCTTGGTGCTATAGGACATAAAAACACTTGTACTAAAGAAAATGGTATTTTATGATAAGGAGATCAATGTCATCTTACACATGCCTTGTCTGATTAAATGTATGTAATATATATATGCAAATGTCAGTGGACAACCTGGGGGGTATGGCCATTCTCTCCTTGGAGGTTGCCAAGGCTTTCAACAGATTTGAGTGGCCGTACCTCTAGGAAGTGCGATCCAGATTTGGTCTAGGGGATAGATTTATGAATTGGGTGCATATACAGTAGGAAACATTTATTATTTGATCCCCTGCAGATTTTGTAAGTTTGCCCACTTGCAAAGAAATTAAGGGTCTATAATTTTGTATGATCGGTGCATTTTAAATGATAGAGACCAAAAATCCTGAAAAAACACATGATACAAATGTTATAAATTGAGTTGCAGTTTAGTGAGAAAAATAGCTCTGGGGCTTAGCCTGAGCTTAATCTCCTAAACCTTTCCCAGTCAGGAGGGATGTTTTTAGGAGTATTGTAATTGGTCGACGCCGTTACATGGGTGGCGCTGACCAATCAAGACCCATGTAGCCTGTCCTCTCATCGGAGAAAAAGACTCATGAATGCCGAGGGGATTTCTAACCCCCGGAGCCGCGAGGTGGCGAATGCAGGGCTTAGAACTGGAGATCGCGACACTGCAGGTCTGGGGGGGGGGGGGGGGTCCTGTGTAAGTTCACCTTTATAGATTATTCTGTAAAGGTGAACTTACACTTTAAGGTTTATTGGCTGTTGCTTGACAACTCAAAGTTTCAGCTCCCTCCATAAATTATTTATAGGATTAAGGTCTGGAGACTGGCTAGGCCACTCCATGACCTTAATGTGCTTCTTCTTGAACCACTCCTTTGTTGCCTTGATTGTATGTTTTGGATAATTGTCATGCTGGAAGACCCATCTACGACCCATCTTCAGTGTACTGGCTGAGGGAAGGCCTGTACCTGTGTAGGGATGGTGTTGTTGGGGTCATAGTCAGCAATTATCTTCCTTTCAAACACAGCGAGTCGAGTTAATGCCAAAGTGCTCACTTTTGGTCTCATTTGACTTCAGATGGGCCTGTACATGTGCCTTCCTGAGGAGGGAGACCTTGTGGGCGCTGCAGGATTTCAATCCATGGCAGCGTATTGTGTTACCAATGGTTTGTTTGGTGACTGTGGTCCCAACTGCCTTGAGATCATTCACAAGCTCCTCCCGTGTAGTTCTGGGCTGATCCCTTGCATGAAACTCCAGACCGAGCTCCAAATGGAGCTTCTATTCGCGAATAATCGCCCAAACAGTTGTCTCTTTCTCACCAAGCTTCTTGCTGATGGTCTTGTAGTCCATTCCAGATCTTCAGTCTTGCCCATGATGATGAGGTTTGAATGGAAGATAGAGATTCTATGGACAGGTGTATTTTATACACATAATGAGTTGTCGCTAGGAGCACCTTCTTAAATTGACAGGACTAATCTATGTACCACATGAGCACATATTGTAGTCATTCTGTGGGAGCCAGAATTATTGTTGGTAGGGGATCAAATACTTATTTTACTCACTCAACTGCAACTCAATTTTTAACATTTGTATCGTGTTTTTTTTTTCTGGATTTTTGGTTGATATTCTTTTGTCTCAATCATTTAACCACTTAAGGACCGCCTCCTGCACATATATGTCCGCAGAATGGCACGGCTGGGCACATGTACGTACAGGTACGTCCTGTACTAGTACACAGCCGTGGGTCATGGGCGCACACCCGCGGCACGCTCCCATGATCCGGTCCGAAGCTCCAGGACCGCGGGACTCGCGGACCCGATCGCCGCTGGAGTGCGGCGATCGGTCCCCGGAGCTGAAGAACGGGGAGAGCCGTGTGTAAACACGGCTTCCCCGTCTTTCACTGTGGTGGCGTCATCGATCACGTGATCCCTTATACAGGGAATCGAAATCGATGACGTCACACCTACAGCCACACCCCCCTACTGTTGTAAACACACATTAGGGAACACAACCCCTACAGCGCCCCCTGTGTTTAACTCCCAAACTGCAAATGTAATTTTCACAATAAACAATGCAATTTAAATGCATTTTTTACTGTGAAAATGACAATTGTCCCAAAAATGTGTCAAAATTGTCGGAAGTGTCCGCCATAATGTCGCAGTCATGAAAGAAATCGCTGATCGCCGCCATTAGTAGTAAAAAAATAAAATAATAAAAATGCAATAAAATGATCCCCTATTTTGTAAACGCTATAAATTTTGTGCAATCCAACCGATAAACGCTTATTGCAATTTTTTTTATACCAAAAATAGGTAGAAGAATACGTATCGGCCTAAACTGAGGAAAATTTATTTTTTATACATTTTTGGGGGATATTTATTATAGCAAAAAGTAAAAAATATTGCATTGTTTTCAAAATTGTCACTCTATTTTTGTTTATAGTGCAAACAATAAAAACCGTAGAGGTGATCAAATACCACCAAAAGAAATCTCTATTTCTGGGTAAAAAAGGACGCCAATTTTGTTTGGGAGCCATGTCGCACGACCGCGTAATTGTCAGTTAAAGCGACGCAGTGCCGAATCGCAAAAAGGGGCAAGGTCCTTTAGCAGCATTTTGGTCCGGGTCTTAAGTGGTTAAAATACACCTATGATATCAATTAAAACTGCTTAATTTCTTTGTAAATGGGCAAACTTACAAATTCTGCAGGGAATCAAATACAATTATTTTCCCTACTGTCCTAATGCCGCCCCCCAGGGCTCAACTCTGTATAAGTAACAATCTCTCACTAGCCTTCCATCTGCGGAGGGGCACATTGCAGCGGTGCCCTCTGTTACCCCTGCTTTTTGCCCTGGCAGTGGAACCCCTGACCATTATGACTTGTAGATCTAATGAAATTGTAGGGTTTTGCAGAAGTAAAACAGAAGAGAAAATATTCCTATATTCTGATGACACCCTGCTGTATTTTAGAGATACTGCTGGTTCCTTGCAGGTCCTGATGTTCCTTATTAACCACTTGCTTACTGGGCACATACACCCCCCTCCTGCCCAGGTGAAATTTCAGCTTCCGGCACTGCGTCGCTTTAACTGACAATTGCGCAGTCATGCGACGTGGCTCCCAAACAAAATGTACGTCCTTTTTTCCCCACAAGTAGAGCTTTCTTTTGGTGGTATTTGATCGCCTGTGCGGTTTTTATTTTTTTGCGCTATAAACAAAAAACAGCGACAATTTTGAAGAAAAATACAATATTTTTTACTTGTTGCTATAATAAATATCCCAATTAAAAAAAAAACACATTTTTTTTCTCAGTTTAGGGCGATACGTATTCTTCTACATATTTTTGGTAAAAAAAAAAATCGCAATAAGCGACTGGTTTGCGCAAAAGTTATAGCGCTTACAAAATAGGGGAGAGAATTATTATTATTTTTTTTTTTACTAGAAATGGCGGCGATCTGCGATTTTTATTGGTACTGCGACGTTATGGCGGACACATCGGACACTTTTGACACATTTTTGGCGCCATTCACATTTATACTGCGATCAGTGCTATAAATATGCACTAATTACAGTATAAATGTGACTGGCATTGAAGGGGTTAACACTAGGGGGTGAGGAAGGGGTTAAATGTGTATCCTAGGTGTGTTCTAACTGTGGGGGGAGGGGGGGTGACCGATCTGTGTCCCTATGTAGGAAGGAACACAGATCGGGCTCCTCCTCTCCAGAGACAGGACGCTGTCTCTGTGTAAAACGGCAATGAGAGATGATCTATGAGATCATCTCTCATTCGCCCACAGATCGCATCGCAAACGGCCACTCTGATTGGCCGTTCGCCGCGATCTGTGATTGGCCGTGTCCAAGGGACACGGACAAGACAGGGCTTCCCCGCAGCGCGCTCTACAGCACGCGCTGGGAAAGCCCAAAGGAGATGCCGTCAAATAATGGATATTCAGACCCGCGCTGTTGCCGTCATTCGACGGTAGCGCGGGTCTGAAGTGGTTAATAGATTCAGAGATTTTTCTCAGTTTTGGTATGGACCAAACCAGTCCTTATGCCCCTGGATTCAGTAGTTTATCCTTCGCCAGGATGTGCCCAGTAGATACTGGTGGCTTTCTCCTTTAGATACCTTTTGGGTAATAGTCTCTCCTGACCCCACACAATACCTAAACTTAAATTTAGCTCTATTGTTGGACAGATAAGATTAAGTAGTATAATGTTAAACCCGAAATGGTTCAGTACTACTTATAAGCCTTAATCAGTGCCCACATGTGCTCATAAAAAATAATAAAACATGGAATATGTAAAAGTTAAATCCCATTTTTCAAAGCTGGCATGGGCCCAGTAAAGGCATCTTTTGCCAATTTTATTTTAAACAAAAGTTGGCACAAAGTTCTAAAATGCAAGTTAGTGAATGTACTGAGTTGTTAAAGCTCCACGTTTAAAGCTAGATTCCCAAACTTGATTCTCCGGTGAAGGTAAGAAGTGAAGTCAGCTGATTCCTTTGGAAAAAGTTCTTCAGTGATAAACTACTCGCACTCTCAAAAAAAGAGACATTGACACTGCAAATTGTGTGTCGCAGGTGTTGTATTACCTGCAAGAGGTAAAGTAAGAGCAGCCCTTAAAGTGACAGTGCATGATTTTTGCTGGAACTGTGCAGGCTGCTATGGACTTTGTAAGCAGTGTGTCTGCAGTGTGAGTCTCTCAAGAAAGGGCATTGCTGAAAAGAGAAACCAAATTCTGTGGCTGGAGGAGATTTCACCACCTAGGTAAGCCTAACTTGTGCCCAAACAGAAACCGCAAGTTTGGTGTTTGCAATGGACCAGTATAAATATAATTTGTCAACGGTGAGCCCATGCTACAGAGAGTGGACTACACGCTCTAGTGTATTAAAAGAGCCAATGGCTGTTCAGGAGTATGAGGCAAGTGCTGTTCCCTTTTAGAAACACTGACAGGCATTTTATTGCATTGTAAAATGCCTGTCACCGCAAGGACACAAAGAAAGCAATTGTTTTTTGTGTATCCCATTCACACTGCAACACAGCCTAGCGCTGCTGTATAGGGACATAAGTGAAGTGTGCTTAAAAAAGTTTGGAAGGGTTTCCAGTCATGTTGCCACAAGACAACAGTGTGAACAGTCAAATCGCATAATAACGCACATAAAGTTAGAGAATTATAATAATCCCAGCTCATCATTAGCATTAATATATTGCTCCATAGTTTTACATTATAACATCGGTAGATGCAATAGAACTCCTGAACCCCGTAACCATATGCTATCATTTATTGAAGAACATTCACTTGCAGCTAGATGTAGAACATGAAAATTCACTTTCTGAAAGTGCTTTTCGATCAGTAAGATATTAATTGCAGCAGTACTCCTGAGATGATGTTTTAGATTATGTTAGAAATGGATGTTCATCTTTGTAAACAGAGGCTGAACTCCCAGAATTCCATAGATCTGATTGTATGCACCTTTAAAGCTGAACTTCAGTCAGATCTAATGCATGTATGAGAACTATTTTACTTGCTAAAATATTCAATCATTCTTTTTTTTCTATTGCCGGCAATGGTATTGTATTTCCAGCAATTTAAATGTAATTTTATTTAAAAAATAAAATAAAAATTCTTTAGAAATGTAAATTTTTCTGCAGTAGATTTTATCTCTGGTACAGATCACTTTACAGGAAAACTAAGGGATCCCCCAGGCACTAAAGGAGTTTTAAATTGTTATTGTTGCACTTAAACCCCTTCAATACCGGGCTTTTATACCCACCTCAATACCGAGCCTATTCTGGCACTTCTCCCCTACATGTACAAATCATCATTCTTTTGCTAGAAAATTACGCAGAACCCCCAAACATATATATTTTTTTAGCAGACACCCTAGGGAATAAAAGAATGGTCATTGCAACATTTTATCTTGCATGGTATTTGCGCAATAATTTTTCAAACGCCTTTTTGTTGGAAAAAAATGGTTTCATGAATTAAAGAATTACAAAACAGTAAAGTTAGCCCAATTTTTTTTTTTAAATTATGAAAGATTATGTTACGCCGAGTAAATAGATACCCTAACATGTCAGGCTTTAAAATTGCGTACATTCATGGAATGGCGCCAAACTTTGGTACTTAAAAATCTTCAAAGGCAACACTTTGTAAATTTTAGATTTACAGAGGAGGTCTAGTGCGAGAATTGTTGCTGGCACTCTAACCCACGCGGCAATACCTCACATATGTGGTTTGAACAGCGTTTACATATGTGGGCAGGACTTGCGTGTGCGTTCGCTTCTGCCCACAAGCTACCGGGGACAGGGGCGTTTTAATATTTTTTTTTTTATTCTACTTATTTATTTTGTTTTTTTACACTTAAAAAAAAAAAAAAAAAATGTGTTGTCCTCTTTATGGAGAGATGCGGGGTTAATAAGATCCTGCATCTCTCCTCCAGGGTGGAAAGCATGAGATTGTGAAAAAAATTTCACCAATCTCATGCTTACTAGCCGCAATCGTGGCTTTGTTTACTTCCAGGTACCCGGGCGTGACGTCATCGCGCCCGGGCTTCCGACGGTCATAGAGATGACTGGTGACCATGTGGTCACCAGTCATCTCTATTCTTCTTGCCTGCGCCGGACGATTCTTTCTATGGGCTCCCGATGGCATGGGAGAGCCCGGAGAAGCACCGGATGACGGCGGTGGGGGGGGGATGTCCCCTCCCTCGGCCTATAAGAATGATCAAGCGGCGGAACCAGCGCTATGATTATTCTTATCGTGCGCAGATTCGCCGGCACGAAAGAATGATATCTGAATGATGGCTCTAGCTGCAGGCATCATTCAGATATCACTGCACAAAACCCAGGACGTCATATGACGTCCACCCAGGATGTCATATGACGTCCACCCAGGATGGGAGATCCCCCCTGTGGATGTCAAATGACTATGGGCCAGTAGTAAAGTGGTTAAGCATCATTAAAATCACTACTCCTGTAAAAAAAAATAAAAAATTATGTTTGCTTTGATTCATGTACCCTAGGGCAGTATCCAGGCCCCCATACATTTTTGTATGGATAATTACTTGCATATAATATAAGCCTTCAAAATGGGGACTTTTGATTTTTCAAGTTTGTGTCCCATAGACTATATTAGTGTTTTCTGTTAAAGGGGTGTTCCACCCAAAAAAATGACCTTTTCTCAATCCACTCCTCACCCCCATACATGCCACATTTGGCATGTAATTTTTTTGGGGGGGGAGTGGGGGCTTCAGTAGGAGTGGGACTTCCTGTCCCACTTCCTGCTTCCGCCGAGGGGCTGGTTAGGCGATTAAGCTTAATCGCCTACACCAGCCCCCTCCCTGTAGGCGATCACATGGGACACTGACAGGTCCCATGCGATCGCCTCTCCAATCAGCGGCGAGCCGCGCCGCGCACGCATGCGCAGTACGGCTCGCGCATGCGCAGTGGGTGCCCGGCCGTGAAGCCGAAGGCTGTCACGGCTGGGTGCCCACAGTCAGGATGGAGACGCCGGCCGGGGAGGGGGGCAGAGGAGCGGAGCCCCGGTCGGCGCGTCGCTGGAACGCAGGAGCAGGTAAGTGAGTGTTTATTAAAAGCCAGCAGCTACACTTTTTGTAGCTGCTGACTTTTAATAAACACAACTTAGGGCTGGAACACCCCTTTAAGGTCAGAACTTTTTCTCTGTTCTGGAGTGTTTGGCCCAAGCGGTACAGGGTTCCTTTAAGAGCCATCAGAGGGTGTGTCCATGACCACTGCACGGCAGAAGACCCTATGCACGTGGCCGGTGGTCACGATTTCTGCCAGCCACGCGCGATCACGGCGATTTGTGTGTGTAAACACAAATCTCCGTGCTGTCAGGGCATAGGAGACATGATGTTTGTTGCTACTATTTAGGAACAGCGAAATGTTCCCTCTCCTACTCAATCCTATCCCCATACAGTTAGAACACAGTGAGGGAACATACAATTAACCCCTTGATCGCCCCCTAGTGTTAATCCCTCCCCTACCAGTGCCATTTACACAGTAATTGGTGCATTTTTATAGCACTGATCACTGTATAATTGTCACGGGTCCCAAAAATGTGACAAGTGTACGATGTGTCCGTTGCAATACCGCTAAAAATTGCAGATCACCACCATTACTAGTAAAAAAACTAAATAATAAAAATGCCATAAATCTTTCCCATAGTTTGTAGATGCGATACCTTTTGCGCAACCAATCAATTACGCTTATTGTGATTTTTGTTTACCAAAAATATGTAGAAGAATATATATTGGCCTAAACTGATGAAGAAAATTAGTTTTTTTGGGATATTTATTATAGCAAAACGTAAAAAATATTGTTTTTTGAAAAAATTGTTGCTCTTTTTTGTTTATAGCGCAAAAGCAGAGGTGATCACATACCACCAAAAGAAAGCTCTATTTGTGGGGAAAAAAAAGGGCTCAAATTTAGTTCTGGGTACACTGTAGTGGTTGACATTTAATTTTAGGACACGTACCTGGAGAACAGCGATGTCAGCACCGCAGCCAATGTTTACATCAGCTGGTCGGGTGCTGCCGCCGCCATTGCTGGTAAGGGAACCCGGCAGTATAGCCTTTAGGCTTCATGGCCAGGTCCCTACTGTGCATTGCACGAAGCGCGCTGCACTTTCTCACTGGCCTGGCAGAAGGGGAGGTAGGAGAAGGGGGGCTGAGCTGCTGACTTACTTCGCCGCATCACGGTCTCCCAGAAGTGGGAAAAGGGTACCTGTACAAAACAGGAACCAGCTTCCCCCTGAAAAGGTGCCAAATGTCGCACTGGGGGGGGGGGGGGGAGAATCAGCTAAGCAGAAGTTCCACTTTTGGGGTGAACTCGGCTTTAAGTTGCAATATAATAAATGTTTGCGTTTGGGTTTAAGGGCCCTTTCTCACGTCCACCTCCGCTCGTCCGTTTTTACAAGTCCGTTTACGGACTTGTAATGGACGCCTATGGGGTCGCGTCCGTTAGCGGATGATGCATCCGCTAACGTCCGCAAAGATCCGCGTCCGTCTGGATCCGGTTTTTCGGACGGAAGAAAACCCTATTTTTCTTCCGTCCAGCGGAACGGATCGGATGCAAACGGACAGGCGGTCCGTTTCCATCCGATTCCCCATAGGGGAGAGCGGAGGAGAGACAGGGCGGTCCCTGCACAGTGTGCGGGGACCGCCCTGTCCGCCGACAGCTGAGTGGGACCCCCCGCTGAGCCGACGGACACACACGGAGCGGACCAAAAAACGGACCGCTCCGTGTGAAAGGACCCTAAAACTGCTTTAACTATTTTACACAACCTGCCGTAATTAGTGTCCACTCAAAATAAGATTGCAGCCATGGAAGTAGTGTTAAAAAAAATACAGAGCATAGAAGTCCATTCATTTTGCTGTGATCTAATTTGATATTCAACCTTGAAACCTAGAGTTTCCCTCTATTCTATTTGAGTCATGAGAAAGTTTTAATTTCCTGCAGACTACATTTTTATCCAAAAGATAAAATGGAAATTGAAAACATAACTTGAGAGAAATGAATGGTAGTCGACAATCATCTGGCAGCCAGAGACCTTGTACAATTGGATGAAAAGAAAGGTATATATGATGCCACATACAGACTGATCTCATTCTAAAGTCTGGATGAAATGATAACATGCCCTATCTCTCTAACCTTTCAATTGTCAATCTAAAGCAAGATATTATTTTAAAATGAACAGCTCCTAAAATCAATGATTAGTTAATACATTTACCTACTTTACTTGCAGTGGGAGAGTGATATGCAAACCCAACATGCACCACCTCCAGAAATTGAGGCTTTAAAAAAATTAAATTGCATAGCTATTTGTCCAGTGAAACTGCACATACAGTTCTGTGTGAATTAACCAGCATTCGTTCATTAGTTTTAGAGCCTGTAAACACTACTGGGGTTGATTTTACTAAAACTGTAGAGTGCAAAATTTGGTGCAGCTCTGCACAGAAACCAATCAACTTCCAGGGTTTATTGTTGAAGGCTAACTGAACAAGCTGAAAGATGTGGTTCACCCTAAATATAAGCTCTCCCATGTGATCCAACATACTGGCGTCAGCGCCAGTATGCTGTTTTTTTTTTTTTTAAATCCCCCACTTACTGTATTATGTTAAATTTTCATTTCTTACCCCCGTGGTGGACGGCGCCAGTATAGCGCGTCACATCTTACGAAAATACCCGATAAGGACTCGGGTAATCTCGGCGAAAATGCGGCGCCTGCGCACAGACCTAGGAGCTGACTGCGCAGGCGCCATATTTCTCAGAGTCCTACGGCAATGGCGCGTCACGCCCTCCGAAAAACGCCGGAATAGGACTCGGAGAAATACGGCGCCTGCGCAGTCAGCTCCTAGGTCTGTGCGCAGGTGCCACATTTTCGCCGAGATTACCCGAGTCCTTATCGGGTATTTTCGTAAGATGTGACGCGCTATAATAGAGCCGTCCACCGCGGGGGAAAGAAATTCAAATTCAACATAATACAGTAAGTGGGGGATTTAAAAAAAAAACAGCATACTGGCGCTGACGCCAGTAAGCTGGATCACATGAGAGAGACTTTATTTAGGGTGAACCTCCGCTTGAAGTTAGAAGGTGATTGGCTACCATGCACAGCTGCACCAGATTCTGAGTGTTTCAATTTTATTAAACGAGCAATATGGGTTTTTTGTTACATCTTACAATCATGCTTACCTTGTTGCCCGCCGCCTCTAAGGCTGAGAACCAGGCAATCAAACATTGACAATCGCTCCATTCTCACAATTCCGAGCAGAGAGCTAGTAACTGTAGAGGGGATGGGAGCTACTGGCATAGCCTCTTAGTGGCTGGCTGAGAGGCTGAGCCAAGTGGCGGTCCAGGCATGTGGGCAGATCCCAACCACTACGTTGCAATCTTTCCCTAGCATGGATCGGCTCTGTGACGTCAGCTGACACTGAATGACATCTGCTGAAAAAGGATCAGAACAGACTGCACCCTATGTGTGGTGATTGAGGTTTTTCCACACAGAATCAGTCATTCACTGCAAAAGCACATATGATACCATTTCTGCTCCTCCGCTGGAGCCCTGGGCTGTGGAGGGGGTGGGAGCGGCCGGCTCAGGCTCTCAGTGGCTCTCCAGTGATCCACAGAAGAAGTACAGCCAAATGAGCTTTGCTTGTACTTCTCCTTTTACGTGTTTATATTTTATTTTGCAGATGTATTGGGAACATGTGATAGCTTGATTATTAACCTGTCTACAATCAGCTCTGAGTATTAAACCTTCGGTATTTCTAATTGGTCCTATGGATAACAAAACATTTTTCTTTACACCATATAAATAAATAAATGCCAGAATGGCAGGTTATGTAAACCATTTCAATTCTTGCTTTTTTATATCCCAAAACTCCTTAAGATGGGCAATTACTGCTAGAAAACACTAGTAGTTATGATTGCAGTTTGAGGAAAAATGTACACAAGCATAAGTAAAAGTGGAAATGTACAATGCAAACAATAAGACGGGAAAGAACGGAAGAGAGCACTACCATCAACTTAGAAGGCATTTTCCATATCAATCATTAATACATCATTATTCTGCATGCTAATGGAGATAAGTGACAGAGCTGAATGAATGAAACCATATTTAATAAAGCAGTCTATCCATCAAGGTTTAATCCCTGTCAGAAAAATACCTTTTAGTCTTATAACTAGCTGTCACTTTAACACGCTAATCAATACAGTCTGGCAGTTTGTCAAAATGACCACATAATAAACATATTACTTCAATAACTAGATTCGCTCTCCAGTATCTTCATATAACTGTTGTCAACAAGCCACCACAATGAACAGATCATAATTTGTACATTTTGCATATCTTGCTTATCTCTTTTAATGTATTCTAAAGCAGTGATTTTTGTTTTGTGTTTAAATTGACAGCAGTGTGAACCTAGCCTTATTCTCAGCTTCTTTAGCAAGACAGTGGTCACCTTGGAGGTGTGTTTGGAGTCGTTATGTTGGAATACTGCCCTGCGGCCCAGTCTCCAAAGGGAGGGGATCATTCTCTGCTTCAGTATGTCCCAATATTTTTTAATGACATTAAAAATTTCACCAGATTTGATTTGAGTATGTCCCTATAATACGCATGCCTGCATTATCATCAGTCTTGTTCTGTTTTTGTCTAAGTAAAGTGTCCATTTGGATAGTGCTCACCTTTTCATATGACTTTCTTAAATCATTGAGATTATAACCTTGTCTACTGAACCTTTCCACCAATTGAAAGGCTTCATTAGTAGAGCAGTTTCTTTTAGATCTCATAAATTGCCCAGTGGCAATGCCTTTTTTAAGAGATGCAGGGTGTTGCCCCTCTCAATGTTGCAAATTATTGGTGGAGATGGTAGATGGTTGTATTAACAGTACCATCCACATCTCTCCCAATCTTAAGATCCAGGAAATTGATGCTGTTATGGTTAATCTCACTGGTGAAAAATATACCAATATCATTATTATTTAGATGTGCTACAAATTCCTCAAATCTCTCCCTTTGGTCCTGCCAAAAGATACACATATCATCAATGAAGGGTACCCATAGCAAAATGTGTACAGTAAATTGTTCTAGCTCTTCTGTGAACACGATGGTACGCTTCCACCACCCAAGGAACAGATTTGCATATGTTGGTGCACAGGGTGAATCCATTGCAGTGCCTTTACACTAAATAAAAAAATATATATATATATATACTCGCCCGAAATACCTGTTTCTATGTGTAAGTCCGTAATCTGCCTTTTCCGTAGCCGCGGTCCATCTTCTTCTAGTGAATGGGGCGCGCTGCTTTCTGGGAACTTTGTGCGTTCTCAGAGAGCAGCCGCCCATTCCCAAGTCGGCGTGTAACTCGCACATGCGCAGTAGGAAATGGGCAGTGAAGCCGTAAGGCTTCACAGCCTGTTTTCCCTAGTGTGAATGGTGGCGCAGGACCTGCATCGATTGTGGGAACGGCATCGGGGGGCAAGTAGGACAGGTAAGTGTCCTTATTAAAAGTCAGCAGCTACACTGTTAGTAGCTGCCGACTTTAAAAAAAAAAATTGAGGGTGAAATCCCGCTTTAACCACTTACCGACCAGCCACCGCAGTTATACGGCGGCAGGTCGGCACTCCTACGCGAGAGCCCGTAGCTCTACGTCGGGACTTTCGCAGCCACTAGGGGGCGCGTGCGCGCCGCCGGCGGCCCGCGCCCCCCGCTCACCCCCGAGTCCCGCGCGCGCGCCCCCCGCTCGCTCCCGAGTCCCGCGCGCGTGCCCGGCGGGCGCGATCGCCGCCGAGCACGCACGCTCGTTCGTTACAGAGCGGGGAACGGGAGCTGTGCGTGTAAACACACAGCTCTCGTTCCTGTCAGCGGGGGAAACGCTGATCTTCTGTTCATACAATGTATGAACGGAAGATCAATAATTCCCCCTAGTGAGTCCACCCCCCCACACAGTAAGAACACAAATAGGAACACACTTAACCCCTTCCCCGCCCCCTAGTGTTAACCCCTTCACTGCCAATTTTTAACGAAAAATATGTAGAAGAATACGTATCGGCCTAAACTGAGGAAAAATAATGTTTTTTTAAATCTTTTTTGGGGATATTTATTATAGCAAAATGTAAAAAATATTGCATTTTTTTCAAAATAGTCGCTCTATTTTTGTTTATAAAAATAAAAACCGCAGAGATGATCAAATACCACCAAAAGAAAGCTCTATTTGTGGGAAAAAAAGGACGCCAATTTTGTTTGGGAGCCACATCGCATGACCGCGCAATTGTCAGTTAAAGCGACGTAGTGCCGAATCACAAAAAGTGCTCTGGTCTTTGGACAGCAATATGGTCCGGGGCTGAAGTGGTTAAGCAACTTTTCCAGGGCTTTCCACTCAGCATATGATAGATTGAATGATTTACCTCTTTTCTGTCTTTTCTCCCACAAGGCATTCATGTCTCTTTCAAACAATTTGACAAACAGTCGATTATGACTACCCTGGGGAAAATGTGGAGTGTGGTCACTCTTTGATTTAAAGTTGGAGAAGGGTCCACATACCTTCACACTGTCCCCAGTCCCTTTCACTTTGGAGTGATTCAAGAATTCTGAGGGCTTCAATAGCCTTAGAGATGTAAAGGCTGAGTGTTTTTTTTCCCTATGTTCTTTCTTAAGGGCCAATTTCCTGGCAAACAAATTCACATCCTTTACCCACTCAAATAGGTTGAATTCCTGAGAGGGCACAAAAGATAGTCCTCTCTTCAGCACTGCAATGTGAGGAATCTATCACTTCCTCCCTCTCTTATTACCCGTGCATCCCCATCAATCTCAATCTCTCAGATGTTGAGTGGGTGTTACTAAAAAATTCCCCCATTGACCTTTGGGGGGTCTGAAATGACCTCTTTTACCTCCTGACTCTTTTTGGGGTATATCTGATGTCTTTACTGCCATCACTCCAGTCACTTTGTCTCTCACTCCCATCTCAGAACACTCTGACCCCCTTGATGTATCAGCTGCAGAGAGAGGCTGTGGGGTTTACCCTCTGTTCTTAGGAGACCAATTGTAAACTCTGTCATTAGCAAAGTCATCAGAATCTCAAATTAACTTTTTATGTTTTTGGTTTCTTTGTGAATCTCCACTTGTTTTTGTAATCTTCTAGCCTTTTAAACTCTGGATGGTCTTTAAATTCAAGGATGTTGTTCTGTTGCTCATTCAACTGGTTATTCCGTGAATTGAGTTTTTTGAAAATCATGGAGATATTGCATCATCCTTAATGTGTTTTCTGTTTGAAGTTTATCCCAACCTGATCTAATCCATATTGTCAGTATGTGAATGTGGTCTGATCATAATCCTAAGTCCCCTCACTGTGATCTTTTTAATATACATTTCACAACTTGCAACTTCCCACCAACACCAATACCTTGTCTGTTTCTTTTAAATCCTGGATATAAGTCTGAACAAATGTTGTGTATTGATGCATTGCTGAAAATGATTCATGCATTTTTTTTTTGTTTGTAAGTAGCTCATTCAAAGGAATAGACTGTCGTTCGCAGCGCAACAGTGTGAGCAGAACCTAAACCCAAATTCCAGCATAGCCTTTTCTCTTTGGCTCTGAGTAAACTGAGAAACTGAGAAAGATCTAGAACCACTGTGAATGTTTTATTGCTGTGTCTTCTCTGGGAATTATTTCTCCTCACTTGATGGGTTTCAGACTAAATAGGGACAAATCTCCACACAGACAGCAAAACAAATGATTTTTGTTTTGACTGCAGTATGGAAGGGTTGTAAAAATGAACGTCTTTATTGCTACTCCTGACTTTCTGTCCAGGTGTTGGGTTCAAGACAAGAAGGAGCAGAAGTTTCCCCAAGGGAGGCATTCTCAGTGGTAAATGCCTCCATAGTGGTGAAAAAAAAGCTTTGGGTACAGTTAAGATTTAAGTATGTCCTTACACATTGTTGTGAGACATTCTTCAAGCATACAGAATATTTTTAGAATAGAGATTCTATTTCTAGATACTCGCAGGAAGCACTTGTAGGTAATATTTATACCACTAAATATATACAGATGACATACGTATTGTGAATACTGGCCAATATCAATCAGTTTGTTCATCAAGTTAAAAAAGAGTAAATTGAGTGTGCAAAGGCAACAGTTGCTGAAACCAGTTCCTAAGCCCAGGCACTGCCAGGGGTGATTAATGCTAAGCTAAGCAATGAAAGCTAAGCAATGAAAATACATTTGCTAGCAACTGAAAGAACTAGGTATAGTTCCTTTGGTGTAAAATAAAAAAACGTACACTTCAGACAAGGTCTACGTATTCATTGTGGCCCAATGGAGGAGGATTGGCGGTGATTCATAAGACACGTCTTGCGATCACAAAACCAAGCCTCCAAAACCCTCTTCCATTCATGGAAACCCTTACTCTCCAACTGCAAGTAAACGGCCAGGAGACCGTCCGGATTCTACTCTGCTATAGGCCACCTGGCCCCAAGTCGCAGCTGCTCCCATCCTTGACGGATTTTGTCTCCACCTACACCCTGAATAGCAGACACCTTTTGCTGCTCGGGGACTTCAATCTCTGGGCCAACTCCCCGCAGGACCCCATTGCCGACGCCTGCATCGACCACCTAGAAGGATTAGGGCTTCAGCAACTAGTATGTGGGCCCACACATGCTTCAGGTCATACGCTCGATCTTATTTTCAGACAAGATCTGGAAATAAAAATCTTGGAAAATGAACCATTGCCATGGACAGATCACCATGCAATTAAATTCATTATTTCCGATTTCCCCCCCTTAACAAAAACATCAAATCCAGTGACAACACACTGGACTAGATGTCAGAAGAAGCTCCACTCTGAGCTTTTCAAAGCCACATTAGGGGAAAAAATAAATACAATTCAGCCGCACCAAACAGCGGAAGAAACATTGGTGGCCATAAACACAGCACTATTGCAGTCAGCTGACTTGATAGCGCCTAAACGAAAGACCCAGATCAGGAAAAATAACTCCGGCTGGTTCAACAACCAGCTGGCGTTACTGAAGCAAGAGCGCAGAAGGGCAGAGGCAGCCTGGAAAAGAAACTCTTCAGATGAGAACCTCTCGATCTACAAGGTAATAACTAGAAAATACTACAAACAAATCTTTGAAGCCAAGAAGAATTATTTTTCTGAGGCTATCAACGGTGCCCTAAATCGCCCCCGCGAACTCTTCAAGCTGGTCACCCAGACCATGAATCCAGGATGTCTTGTGGCCCCCAACTTGGATTCACAAGAATTTTGCGATGAGTTAGCGGATTGCTTCATTACCAAAATTGAGGCAATCCGGCAAGGCATTCAGCAAAACAATCGCTCTTCCAGCCCCCCCCGGAGTCGATTACACTGCACCGGCAGTAAGTCACCACAGTTAGGTGAGTTCACGCTGGAACCCATCTCCATTCAGACCACTAAAAATATCATCGGCACTCTGCGCAACAGCACTGCGCCAAATGATATTATCCCCACCAAATTGCTGAAGGAATGCGCCGACATCTTGGCACCTCCTGTCACGCAGCTTGTCAACCAATCCTTCAAGGAGGGCATAATGCCCTCCCAGTTGAAGGAGGGCTTCATTCAACCCATCCTGAAGAAAGCCACCCTGGATCCTAAGGATCCACTCAACTGGCGCCCCATAACAGGCCTAAATGTTCTCTCCAAGGTAATGGAGAAAGCAGTGGTACAGCAGCTGCAACAGCATCTAGACACCCACAACTTACTCGACCCATTTCAATCAGGATTCCGTCCCGGACACGGGACGGAAACTGCATTGCTTAAGATATGGGACGACGTTCTTGAGGCCGCAGACGAAGGAGAATCTTCTCTTCTGGTTCTGCTGGACCTAAGCGCAGCCTTTGATACAGTAGATCACAAGCTGTTGCTGACTCGGCTGGCTAAAGTAGCTAAAGTCGCAGAACGCGATCTATCCTGGTTCTCCTCTTTTTTGGAAAACAGATCGCAAATAGTGAAGCTAGAACCCTTCACTTCTGAACAACGCACATTATCGTGCGGGGTCCCTCAAGGATCTCCTCTGTCGCCGATGTTATTCAACATCTATGTGCGTCCTCTTTTCGAAATCATCAGCAGCCAAAAACTGCTATATCACTCTTATGCAGATGACACGCAACTGTACTTCCGCATTTGCAATAAAAAGGATCACCACCTCAATCTAGAGACATGCCTCTCTTTGATAGAGGACTGGATGACAAAGAGTTATCTCAAACTCAACGGAGCAAAAACAGAACTTCTTCTGTTTCACGCCAAGCGTAGGAATCTTATCGACACCAACTTGGATCCGGCCGCCCATTCTGGGCAAAATTATCACCCCTAGCGCCAAAGTCAAAAGTCTTGGGGTCATCTTTGACTCCGACATGACAATGAACGCACAAATAGGGTCAGTAGTCAGCGGATCTCACCATCTGCTGCGCCTACTACGCAGACTCACGCCTTTTATTCCCAAGAAAGACATAGCGGTCGTGGTGGGAGCGATTGTAAATTCCAGACTGGACTATGCAAATGCCCTTTACCTCGGACTCCCCAAGTACCAGATCGCTCGTCTTCAAGTCGTTCAAAATACGGCCGCCAGACTTGTGACTGGGAAAAAACCCTGGGAATCAATCTCACCTTCACTGAGATCCCTTCACTGGCTTCCAGTTAGAGACAGAATCTCCTTTAAAGCTCTCTGTCTAACGCATAGATGTATCCAGGGGAATGCTCCCCATTATCTATGCGAAAAATTACAAGTTCACAATGCCAATCGTATTCTACGATCCACCAATCAAAATCGGCTTCAGATACCAAAAGCCAGATTCAAGTCCAAAGGAGACAGGAGATTCGCTGTCCAAGGTCCCAGACTATGGAACGCCTTACCAGCCAGCATTCGGCTGGAGGAGAACTATCTAGTCTTCAGGAGAAAGATTAAGACGCATCTCTTTTGATCTCAAAGGAGACAGGAACATCAAGCGCCCAGAGGCGATTTACTTCGCATGTGCTGCGCTATATAAGTTTTCATTCATTCATTCATTCATTCATTCACCTTCCCTAAACCCTGCAAAAAATAACGTGAGGGGAAAAATAAATAATTTAGTATGCTCACTTTCCCCTGACTTTCATAGCACAGGGGTGACGTCATCTTCCTGCCAGTGAGATCCCAAATCTCACATGAAGACATGGCAGAATCAACCATATTCTCATAAGATTGAGATACTCAGCAATTTCCAAAATCTCGCCGGAAGGAGGATAACGTCACCATGGATAGAGTAAACATAAATGTGTTAGGAATGAAAGGGTGGCACATCATTTGATGAAAAATTAAAATTTATCTACCTACGGAGGGCTGAATTTAAAGACACCCCGAAAATCTAGAAAAATTTGGAAATTTCAAAAGGGATGGACAGCCGCACTCCAAAGGATCTTCTTAAGTTGTCTTTATTGGTAAAATCAATAGAAATGCATCATAGGATACAGCCAAAAAATCGGGAAAGGGAGCAGCAGACGCGTTTCACACGCGTTCAGTGCTTCGTCATGGTCCCGAAAATCTAAGTGAAATAATTATGCTGGAAGCTAGCATTTTGCTGAAATTTCATTGCAACAACTCAAAATGGTCCACAGTAGTATGGCCCCCAACTGCTTGTATGCATGCCTGACAGGGCATGCTCCTAATGAGACGACGGATGGTGTCCTGGGGAATTTCCTCCCAGATCTGGACCAGCGCATCACTGAGCTCCTGAACAGACTGAGGTGCAACCTGGCGGCACTGGATGGACCGAAACATAATGTCCCAGGGATATTCTTATGGATTTAGGTCAGGTGAGCGCAGGGGGCATTCAATGGTATTAATTTCTTCATCCTCCAGGAACTGGCTGCATGCTCTCGCCACATGAGGCCAGGCATTGTCGTGCACCAGGAGAAACCCAGGACCCACTTCAGCAGCGTAGGGTCTGACAATGGGTCCAAGGATTTCATCCTGATATCTAATGGCAGTCAGGGTGCCATTGTGTAGCCTGTAGAGGTCTGTGCGTCCCTCCATGGATATGCCTCTGCAGACCATCACTGACCCACGACAAAACCAGTCATGCTGAACGATGTTACAGGCAGCATAAAGTTCTCCGCAGCTTCTTCAGACCCTTTCACGTCTGTCACATATGCTCAGGGTGAACCTGCTCTCATCTGTGAAAATCATGGGGCACCAGTGGACCTGCCAATTCTGGTGTTCAATGGAAAATGCCAATCGAGCTCCACAGTGTCCAGCAGTGAGCACAGAGCATGTCGGGCCCTCAGGCCACCCCATGAAGTCTGTTTCTGATTGTTTCTGACCAGTTTCAGCGGACAAATTCAATCGTGTGTACGCGGCCATAGAGTAGCTGCCTGTCTCCTGGAATCTCCTCCATGCTCTTGAGACTTTTCCTGGGAGACACAGCAAACCTTCTGGCAATGACACATATTGATGTGCCATCCTGGAGGAGTAGGACTGCCCGTGCAACCTTTATAGGGTCCAAGTATCGCATCGTGCTACCAGTAGTGACACTGACCCCGAGCCAAATTCAAAACTAGTGAAAAACAGTCAGAAAAGATGAGTAGGGGATGTCAGACACCTCCACCTGAAAAAACATTCCTGTTTTAGAGGTCGTCTCATTGTTGCTTATCTAGTGCACCTGTTGTTGTTAATCAGTTTCAGCTGCTTTGCTGTTAATTGAAATTAACAACCCCCTCTGTATAACCCCTACCCCTCTGCTACTTAACTGACCAGATCAATATCCCAGGAGTTCTGATTCAAGTGTTCCATACATTTTTTTTGAGCAGTGTAAATTATCTAGCCCCCCCCCCCCCCAAACATTTTTACACTCCTATCCTTGGATAAGAGAACTTTGCTACTTGGGCCTTGTTCACATCTTCATGCTATGTGTTATAGGTGTTACTGTGCATCCCCATTTAGGCACTTCCATTCACATCATTTGGGAAATTGCAACGACATTGACACAGGCACTGTTTCCAATTTGACAGCTATGCAGGTGCAGGTTTGCGGCTCTGAACATAGATAGGTGTGGGCAGTCCCAAATGCACACTATCAGCATGAATGACAAATTGGGAGTAGTGGCTGTGTCCGTGCAGCCACTTTGTCCTAACTGACATGAATGGGACTGCCTGCACAGGCATGCATGGAACACATGTGCCATCCCCATGCAGGAAAACATGGCCCTCGAACAATACTTATATACGTGTTGCATCATATATGTAGCACTACCCCCAAAGGAGCTGCTGGTTTGTTTTGGGCGGCATGTTACCTCTAATCCTTCGCCGTCTCTAGGGTATCAGATGAGAGTTGAGAAAAACTTCAATGTCCACACTTTAGACTTCTTTTTCCTTGCTTTATTTACCCAACGTGGTAAAAGAACCCTGGACCGACATGGTCCCGGAGCCAGGAACACTTTAACACGCACCCCCGGCCAGGAGGGCAACACACGGGGGTTGGTGGGACGACGCACCAGTATCCGTGACGACACACAAACTAATGATGTCCCTTAAGTACTCCTCCCAGCATGCACAGCGGGACGATGACTCCCTCTGATTGGCTGTTGAAGGGGAGCACCCAAAACACCTTGACCTGACTGCTGCCACCCTTGGCCTGGAGTGATAATGACACCCCAGACAACAATATTGGTCACTCACAGTACAGCCATGGCTGGAACAGATTTAGTGAAAATTTAGTGAAAAATCATACAGTCTGAGTCAACTAACTCTCAGACTACCCTCTAAATTTAAAGCAGCGCCAGCTAGAAAGTAGCAGGCCGCTACATATATTTTCTTAATCAGATGCCATAGTTCCAATTAAATCAGAGAACTGAGAAATTTGTGATTTAGACATAGCATGGCTTAGTCACATCAGTTTCTCCCCCGATAGAGCCAACAGGCAAGTGTCCACACTACAGGCTGGCCATACACGATTCGACAGGAACAGGCCAAGATTCGAACTGTTAATGGACTAAATGTGCAAATTTGATCAATTGATCACAACCAGCCTACCAGATTCGCCTGTCGGCCCTGTCTGTGTTTATGGGGGAATTGTGCAAATTTCTTGTATGGCCGGCCTTACACACACTTACTTCTCCCAATTGTTCTTCTGTGTTGTCAACCTAGCACCTGGGCTTCTGATAGAGAACACAAATGACTGGTTCAACACACATCATACATGCATGTTCCACTTTTTCCACCATCAGGAAACCTGCCCTGAGAATTGCCATGCAGCCGTCACTAGAGAGCATGGATATACACAGGAATAGGCTGCAAGGGAACAGTAGAATAAAAACAACAATGTGAAAACAATTGTAATAAAAACATTTAGAAAATGCAAGATATTGTGGGGCATTAGTCCCAGTTCATGCTGGGAAGTTGTAGGCTTAATTTCTGTCATCCTTCGAGTTGCAAAGATCTTTAGATATTTTTGTGACATGTAATATGCTTGACATTTGGAAAAAGGACACAGGAGAAATGCCTGGCACATCTAATCTATTTAGCAACTAGCAGAACTGGCTTCAGTCTTACCTGTAACCAAAAATTTGTCAACATACTTTTTCACACAACTATATATGTAAAAATGATTCGCCCCTTCCTGATTTAATATATATTTTTTGCATATTTCTCATACTTAACCGATTGCGCACCGCTCACCATAGTTTTACGGCGGCAGGTTGGCTCGGCTGCGCAAAATCACGTAATATTATGGGATTTTGCATTTCAGCTACAAGGGGCGCGTGCCCCTACTCGCCCCTGATGCCGACGCGCGATCACCACTGGGCACCCGCGATCGCTCGTTACAGAGTGAGAACTGTGAGCTGTGTGTGTAAACACACAGCTCCCGGTTCTATCAGGGGAAAAAATGACTGATTGCATTTTCATACAATGTATGAACAGCGATCTGTCATTTCCCCTAGTCAGTCCCACCCCCCCTTCAGTTAGAACACACCTAGGGAACATAATGAACCCCTTCCTCGCCCCGTAGTGTTAACCCCTTCCCTGCCAGTGACATTTTTACAGTAATCAATGCATTTTTATAGCACTGATTGCCAATGGTCCCAAAAATGTGTCAAGTGTCCGCCATAAGGTTGCAGTACTGATTAAAATCACAGATCGCCACCATTACTAGTAAAAAAAAAATATTAATAAAAATGCCATAAAACTATCCCCTATTTTGTAGACGCTATAACTTTTGCGCAAACCAATCAATAAACGCTTATTGCGATTTTTTTTACGAAAAATATATAGAAGATTACGTATCACCCTAAACTGAGGAACAAAAATGTTTTTTTATATATTTTTGGGAGGTATTTATTACAGCAAAAAGTAAAAAAATATTTTTTTTTTCAAAATCGTAGCTCTATTTTTGTTTATAGAGCAAAAAATAAAAATAGCAGAGGTGACCAAATACCACCAAAAGAAAGCTCTATTTGTGGGGAAAAAAGGATGCCAATTTTGTTTGGAAGCCACATTGCACGACCGCGCAATTTTCAGTTAAAGCGACGCAGTGCCGAATTGTAAAAAGTGGCCAGGTCATTGACCAGCAAAATGGTCCAGGGCTGAAGTGGTTAAATGATTCAGATCATAAAAAAAATATATATTACACAAAGATAAACCAAGTTATTCCAAGATGCAGTTTTTAAATTATTATTTAATTTTATTAAGAGAAAAAAGATGTTCAAACCTGCCTGGCCCTATGTGAACATGTAATTGCCCCCTCCCATGCTGAATCATGAATGAACTGTGATTAACCACATTTTTTTGGAAACCTGAGTTAAAATTTCTCTTGCCACACCCAGGCTTGATTACTGCCAGACCTGTTGAATCAAGAAATCACATAGATAGAAGTTGTCTGACATAGTGAAGCAAGCTAACAGATCACAAAAAAAACATCATGCCACAATCTAAAACAAAATTCAAAAACAGATTAGAAACAAAGTAATGTACATGTATCGGTCTAGGAAGAGTTTCAAGGCCATTTCTAAGGCTTGGAACTCCAGTGAACCATGAGGAGTGACATTATCCACAAATGGAGATAACTTGGGACAATGGTGAACCTTCCCAGGAGTGGCCGGCCTACAAAATTACAAAAACAGGACGACGACTCATCCAGGAGGTCATAAAGGAACCCAGAACAACATCTAAAGAACTTCAGGCCTCACTTGCCTCAGGTAAGTTCATTATTCAACAATAGGAAAGGGCAAAAATGGCAACCATTTAAGAGTTCGAAGGCCAAAGCTGACCAAAAAGAACACAAACGCTTATCTCACATTTACCAAAAAACATCTTGATTATCCCCAAGACTTTTAGGCAAATATTCTGTGGACTGATGAGACAAAAATTTTACTTTTTGGATGGAGTGCATCCCAAACTAATGAAGCATTTTATAACACAAACTTCATACCAACTAGACATGTGCAGACTGGAATATTTTGTTTCGTTTTTCTTTGGAAAATACATTTTAGTTACTCCCGAAAATTGTTTTTATTTTGTTTTTCTTTGGGGAATAGCTTTCGTCCGAAAATCCAATAATACTTGGTTTCTGCCGAATGGTCAAAAGAATATTCAACGGAACGTTGAATCTTTTTGGTTTCTGTCGAATGGGCAAAAGAATATTCGACGGAACGTCGAATCTTTACGTCGAATCGTACATTTCCGTTCGAATATTCCGCCTACAAGAATTCTAATGTTGTATGACTAGTAATAATGTCCAATCTATTCTCTATAATGTCGAATCTATTTTCTCATAAATCAAAATCTATTCTCTGTAATGTTGAATCTATTATTTCTATAGTGTCGAATCTTTCTCTATAATGTCAAATCTTTTCCCTATAATGTCGAATCTCTCTATATCGAATTTTTACTGCAACAAAAACGAAAATAAAGCATTTTTTATGTCGGATCTTTCGGTTTTCGTTTCTTGAACTTTCGCTATCGTTTGTTAAAACGATAACGAAAAAAAAACAGATTTTCGGATGAAAATGCATTCTAACGAAAATGAATGCACATGTCTAATACCAACAGTCAGACATGATGGTGGTAGCGTGATGGTCTGGGGCTGCTTTGCAGCTTCAGGACCTGGACGACTTACCATAATTCGAACCATGAATTCTGAGCTCTACCAGAGAATGTCTGGGCATCAACCTCAAGCACAAGTGCGCTTGGGTTATGCAGCAGGACAATGATCCGTAACACAACAGCAAGTCCACCTCCAAATGGTTCAAACAAAGCAACATTTAGATTTTGGAGTGGCCTAGTCAAAGCTAGGGCTTAAATCCGATTGAGTTACTGTATTGTGACCTTACACAGGCTGTTCATGCTGGAAAAGCCTCCAATGTGGATGAATTAAAACAATTCTGCAAAGAAGAGTGGGCCAAAATTGCTCCACAGCAATGTGAAAGACCTATGGCCTGTTATTGTAAACACCTAAATTTCAGTTGTTGCCGCCAAGGGTGGCACAACCAGTTATTAGGTTTAGGGGCAATTACTTTTTCACATAAAGCCAGGCAGGGTTGGACAGCTTTTTTGCCTTAATAAATGAAACCATCATTTAAAAACTGCATTTTGTATTCAAATTCTTTTAGGCCCCATACACACGAGCGGACAGATTTGTTCAAATCTGTCCGTCCGACAGATTTGAACAAATCTGTCTGCTGGGATTTTGGTTTGCTCGCGTGTACACACGAGCAAACCAAAATCCCCGCCAGCAGACGGCGCGCTGACGTGTCGGTGACGTGGCGGTGACGCCGCTACGTCACCGCACCAGGAAGTAAAACACTTCCGCGCATGCGCCGAATCCATTCGGCGGCGGTGCGGCGGCGGTGCGGGACGACATGTCTGCTGGTAAGTGTACTAACCAGCAGACATGTCGGGCGGACAGATTCCCACCCGATAGATTTCAAAGCATGCTTTGAAATCTGTCGGGTGGACAAATCTGTCTGCTCGGCCGTACACACGATCGAATCTGTCTGCTGAAACGGTCCAGTGGACAGATTTGATCGTGTGTACGAGGCCTAAGAAATTCTGCTGCCTTCTGCCAGAAAGTTGTCAATGGGAAGGTGGTTTACCAACATGACAATGACCCAAAGCACACAGCAAAAATTACCACATAGCGATTGAAGGAGAAACGGATGAATGTCCTTGCATGGCCTAGACAGAGCCCAGACTTAAACCCCATTGAAAATCTGTGGAATGATGTTAATATTGCACTAGTTACACTAGTAAATACAGCTGGATAAAACAAAAATTGTGTCTGTCTTCATTTCAGACTGCAAAGGAACAAAATGTGATTATTTTAAAGGGGGTGATCTCTTTCTATACCCACTGTATATTGAATAATCTTTTAATATATGGCAATAATCAATAAATGCTCACTATGCAACCCTCTTGGCTGGAGTCTGTTTATTTGTCTGTATATCCCATACCACAGATACTTGTAATTCCCAGCTTGTAATTGTCTGTTCCCTAAAATGTGCCACACAGCATTTGGGGTACCCCCCTGGGAGCAGCAGGCATAAGACCTCTTTCACACTGGGGTCACAAGCACGTTAACACCGCTAAGTTTAGCTGTTACATAATAGGTACAACCTTGTTGTGATAATAAAGGAATTGGTCTGACAATTCAGTATATAATAAAAATGGATATTAAAAATAAAATGGGCCTTATGTGTATTAGTTATGCTAGGAGCACAGAACTATGCAAGCATAAAATTAGAGCTTTGTAGGTAAAGCAGTTACTATATTTGAAGCTTGGTAATGTTGCCTGACAAGTGAGCTATAATGACAGACTAGAATAAATTTGTATCAAACCCTTTTCCAGAGACTCTAGGAAAAAAAAGGTGTCCCAATAATGCTCACAAGAAGAGAAAAAGAGGAGACAATGAGGTAGCACTCCAACGAGGAGCAGATTTAACTTTTTAGAAAGCCTTTTAAATGTGGACGGTGTACCCACTGTAATAACACATAGAGAATTTTAATCTAGACACAGAGAATGTATTTTTTATTTTATATTACAGAAACACTGCGTGTTAATGTAAGGTAGGTCACAGGTTCAGAGTGCTCAAGGACTGTGCTTACCAGCTGGCGGAAGTGTCTACTGATATTTTCCCTGTTGATGGCTCCATCAAGGATTCCATAATTGTTCCAGTTTCAAAAAACAAAAATCCTTGCAGTTTTAATTATTAAAGTAGCACTTACTTTTGAAAAGCTAATTTTGCAGTACATTAAAGCCTTGTTCACATGGAGCATTGGCGGTATTGATAAAGCACGTACGTCATGTGAAATGTGTCATCCCATTTGTCATCCTCCCCTGCCTGTCAGTTATGTTGTTTTTATGGAATGTGACATTTGAATAAAGTCGGAATCACACAGTGTGGGAGTGCATCCATCCGATTTCCTTTGTTCACATCACACGGAGCATATTATACCATATGCTCCTGCAGGGCCATGTTTACCCGCATATGTGCGGTGCGCATTCCTATGCAGACAGTTCCATTGACGTCTATTGGGACACAGCGGCTGCACAAACTCAGTCTCTGTGTCCCAATATGACATTCGTATGTGTAAAGAAATAATTCTGGACGACTGCACTTCCAAAAATCCTTTTATTGAAGCTTCATATGACAACTGGTTGACAGATGGAGCAAGGGACAAAGAGGTAGACGCGTTTCGCACAAATATCAGTGTTTAGTCATTACCTATTAGAGCTAGTCACCACAATCGCATATATACTGATCTAGGGCCCCATACACACGATCGGACATATCCGATGAAAACGGTCCGCGGACCATTTCCATCGGATATGTCCGATCGGGAGTTTGATCCGATGGCGTGTACACACCATCGGATCAAATTCCCCGCCGCCGGACGGCGCGGTGACGCGGAGGTGACGTTGACGCCGCCGCGTCACCGCCACGTCACCGCACCAGGAAGTAAAACACTTCCGCGCATGCGCCAAATCCATTCGGCGGCGGCGCGGCGGCGGTGGGGGACGACATGTCTGCTGGTAAGTGTACTAACCAGCAGACATGTCAGGCGGACAGATCCCCACCGGATAGATTTCAAAGCTTGCTTTGAAATCTGTCGGGTGGAGAAATCTGTCCGCTAGCCCATACACACGAGCGGAGATGTCTGCTGAAACGGTCCATCGGACCGTTTTCAGCGGACATATCCCCTCGTGTGTACGCGGCCTAATATATTATCATTAGGTTACAGGTGAACTAACCAATTAAAATTAGTACTCAGTATTGGTTCTCATGATGTTCTAACACTTTGGGCCAGATCCACAAAGGAATTACGCCGGTGTATCTATAGACACACGGGCGTAATTCAAATTTCCCACCGGCGTGTCATTGTTTTCTATCCAGAAAACAAGATACGCCAGACTTGCGCTAAGATACGACTTGCGTAAGTTTCTTACACCGTCGTATCTCAGATGCATATTTACGCTGGACGCTAGGGGCACGTCCGAGTTAAATATGCAAATGAGGTAGATACGGCAATCCACGAACGTACGTACGCCCAGCGCAGTGTTTTTACGTTGTTTGCGTAAGCGTCGGTCCAGCGTAAAGTTACCCATGCCGTACCCAGGTGTACGTAATGTTAAGTATGGACGTCAGGCCAGCGTCGATTTTTCCGTCATTCACGCCGTTTGCGTAAACCGTTCGCGAATAGGGATTTGCGTACGTTACGTTCACGTCATTTTCATTGATGTTTTGCGACGTGATTTTGCGCATGCGCACTAGGATACGTCCAAGGCTGGCGCATGCGCAGTTAAAAAAAGCGTTGTTTGCGTCGGGTCATTCATAATTATAATAAAACACACCCCCCACTAGTTAATTTGAATTACACCCGCGTACGCCGGCCCATTTACTCTACGCTGCCGTAAGTCACAGCTGCATTTCTTTGTGGATAAGGATACGCCGATGTGGCTTACAGCGGCATAGTGTAAATGGGATATGCCGCGCGGGCGTCACATCTTTGTGGTTCTGGCCCTTTGTTTTTAAAATCATTTGTTCTTAACATCAACTCATTGTATATATAAATGTTTTCTATTTTGTGTATGTTGTTGTAACTATACAATGATTTTGACTGATGTGTCAAGTTTGCTCCGAGTTCAATTGGTGTATCAGATTTTTTCTGGCAGGCGATTTGGACTGAACTCTTTACATCAGATTTGAGTGTAAGTACTGTGTATTCTAGCTGGGTTTTCTTTGTAACACCTGCTGAGTACTAATTTTAATTGGTTAGTTCACCTGTAACCTAATGATAACACATTAGAGCAGTATATAGGTGATTGTGGTGATTAGCTCCGATAGGTAATGACTAAGCGTCTACCTGTTTGTCCCCTGCTCCATCTGTCAACAACTTGTCATATGAAGCTTCAATAAAAGGATTTTTGGAAGTGCAGCCGTCCGGAATCATTCCTTCACATTACACAGCATGTGAGCTGGGCTAGCACCTGACTAGTGTGTGTGGGGATTAACCAGAGACTCGCTCACCTGGAGCATATTTTCTTGTTTTATGACATTTGTGTGGGTGCCGGTCCCCAAAATCACACTGTCTGCATTCTTGGACTAATACCTGCACCAAAGCAGATGTCTTATTGGGACACAGACATCTATGGGACTGCCTGCATAGGGATGCACGGAACACCTGTGCATTCCTGTTTGGGTAAAGACGGCCTTGCATTGGTGTATGGTATTGTATGCCCTGTCTGAACAAGGCCTAAGTTTGTCTGTGTTTATGTAAAAAAAAAAAAAAAAAATATTCCATTGCTAGACAAGCTATATTGTAATTTATTATTTTTAAATATTATCTTTCCTTTTTAATCTATAGCACTGTCATTTATGAAAAAAAAAAAATAAATCAATATAATATGGCAACCTGCAGGCATTCTGTACACAGTTGGTGTACAGAACGCCTCCAAAAAATGTATTTTGCTGTTTGTGTGAATAGCTTACAGATTTTCCCAGAGGTGTGCTCTAAGATACAAATCAAATTTTTAGGCACCCCCCCCCCCCCCCCCCCCCCAGCAATGGGGAATTTCAGTTTTTCTGATATACTCTACAAAGGGTAAATATTTCTAAAGGAATGCAGATCCTGCAACTTTCCTCACAAAAACACTGAAGATGGGCCAAGTGATTAGAATTATCCAGCCCCGTCCCATTCAGAATCGGTCTGCCCCCCACAGTGCCCACGGCACTTCTTCTTTTTACATTAAAATACTGCCACTATAAACCTTTTGGGTGATCTGTATACCACAGTTACATGATAAACTGCACAGTTTCTCCAGTGCTGAGAGTTCAGGTAAGATAAGCTTTCCACTACAGCCTGTATACACACCACATGTGTGATGTCAATATCATGTGACCTGGCTAGCTCTGGGAATAAGGAAATGTTCTCTCCAGCTAAAAAGACACAACTGGGCATCTACAGGTCGGCTACCCTGCCTGTGTTAGCCGGCCTTCCCCAGATAGACAGTGCAGGAGGAAAGGGTCTATGCATACAGGATAAAACAGCCTTTTTACAGAATGCAAAGGATTAACCCATTACGTTCCACAGTGAGTATAACAAGCATGCTATGCTGCATATACAGACTGATTTTACTGCTGTGGGTTTAGTAACACTTTAAGTTACTTTCACTTCTGACGATCAACATCAATACCACATTTGGCCACTAGTTTGTGCCAAGTACCATTGGAATTTCCTATCATACTTCGTGAATTCCAGTGACCAAATGCAGTATTTCAGTTTGAAGTCAATTAAAACATTCATCCAGCACAGAAAATAGCCTAATAACATTACATTTTTGCCCCATCTGCACACAGAAAACATTCACTGGTCGGCTTGCTATGCAATATTTTTTTTATGCACACATATTTCTCAGAAAATCATTTTAAAGTTACTGGACTTTGACTTGTTTGTGCATCTTAGACTTTTTGCCTATGCATGCCAATCGGTGAGCATGGAAAATCTTACACCTTACACTCTTGGTACTCTGCATGAATGTGTTGTCTGCCCTCTCCTTTATACTATATAAAATCATAATTGCCTGCCCTCTCACAATATGTCTGTTATTATAAAGTTTGCAGCGGTCATAGAAATCATCAATAATGACAGCTTACAGAGAGATTAGGAATGTTCTGTGGTCTGCCTAAAAGAACTTGGAGCTTAAAGGAGTTGAAAAGTCAGAAGATTTTTTATCTTAATGCATTCTATGCATTAAGATAAAAAACCTTCTGTGTGAAGCAGCCCCCCTTATACTCACCTGAGGACCCTCTCTGTCCAGCGATATCCACGAGTGTCTCAGCCATCCAAGAGTCTCCCTCCTGGTTGGCAGAGACACATCAGTGGCGACATTGCCTGTCACTGCTGTCAATCAAAGTGAGCTAGCCAATCAGGGGAGAGAGGGGGCCGGGTCAGGCTCCATGTCTGAATGGACACAGGGAGATGTGACTCGGCTTATGTGCCCCAATAGCAAGCGGCTTGCTTTGGGGGCACTGAACAGGAGGTAGTGGCCAGGAGCACAGAAGAGGGACCCGAGAAGAGGAGGATCCGGGCTTCTCTGTGCAAATCCACTGCGACACAGCAGGTAGGTATAAGATGTTTGCTATTTTTATGGGAAAAAAACAAGACTTTACAATCACTTTAAAGCCTAAACGCAGTCAAAATAAAAAGAAAAAATCAGCAAAAGGGGCAGGATGCGTTTCTTGTGCTGATGTGGCTTCTATTGCATGAAAGCCTCATCTGTCCATAACCCCTGCTGTCATAATCTTCCACTGCAGCATAGGTTTAAAGTAATAATAGGTTTTTACAGGCTCTCAATAATAATAAAAAAGAATTGTTGCAGTTATTAGATTTCCTTTTGTAAAGAAATCTTCGTAATGTATATTGTGGTGACACATATATAGATTGACACACATAGTATAATCGTGCTTACACTTTTGTTTATATAGACACATATACAGTGTGTTAGCACTTGCTTCCAAAACCTGCCTCAGGGTTCCCAAGAGCCAAGTGCCCTTAGGGCAGGGGTGGCAAACTCAAATTCATTGGGGGCCGCATCAGCAGTTTGATTGCCCTCAAAGAGCCGGTTGTATCTGCACTCCAGTTTTGTTCAGGAGTGCGCTGCGTAGGGAGCGCAGGGTTTAGGAGTGCGCTGCGTAGGGGGCGCAGGGTTCAGGAGTGCGCTGCCTCCTCCTCTCTGGTGTCCCCCCCCCCCTCCTCTCTGGTGTCACTGGTGTCCCCCCCCCTCCTCTCTGGTGTCACTGGTGTCCACCCCCTTCTCTGGTGTCACTGGTGTCCACCCCCTTCTCTGGTGTCCACCCCTTCTCTGGTGTCACTGGTGTCCCCCCTTCTCTGGTGTCACTGGTGCCCCCCCCCTTCTCTGGTGTCCCCCCTCCTCTCTGCAGGGTTTAGGAGTGCGCTGCGTAGGGGGCGCAGGGTTCAGGAGTTCGCTGCGTAGGGAGCGCAGGGTTTAGGAGTGCGCTGCCTCCTCCTCTCTGGTGTCTCCCCCCTCCTCTCTGGTGTCACTGGTGTCCCCCCCTCCTCTCTGGTGTCCACCCCCTTCTCTGGTGTCACTGGTGCACACCCCCTTCTCTGGTGTTACTGGTGTCCACCCCCTTCTCTGGTGTCACTGGTGTCCACCCCCTTCTCTGGTGTCACTGGTGTCCACCCCCTTCTCTGGTGTCACTGGTGTCCCCCCCTCCTCTCCTCTCTGTGTCACTGGGGTCCCCCTCCTCTCCTCTCTGGTGTCACCCTCCTCGTCTCTCTGGTGTCACTGGGGACCCCCTCCTCAGTGACCCCAGTGACACCAGAGAGGAGGGGGACCCCAGTGACACCAGAGAGGAGGGGGACCCCAGTGACACCAGAGAGGAGGGGGACCCCAGTGACACCAGAGAGGTTGGGGACCCCAGAGAGGAGAGGAGGGGGACCCCAGTGACACCAGAGAGGAGAGGAGGGGGACCCCAGTGACACTGGTCCCCCTCCCTCTCCTCTCTGGTGTCACAGGTGTCCCCCTCCTCCGCTCAGTACAATATGCCATGTACAACAGCCATGCTCCCCGGGTGATGGTGTCTCTCCTACCTGCAGGTGCAGATCTCTCAGTTCTCATGTCTGCGGTTGTGGTCCCAGGTCTGTAATCAGTGAGCTGAGGCGGTGCAGAGTGTCACGCCGTGCACTGGTTACTAGGCAAGCAGACTGGGGTGGCGCAAGATGGCGGCAGCAAAACGTCACTTCCTGACGAGACAGCCGCCGCCGCCGGGTGTACCAAGATGGCCGTCGCTCCAGAGCTAGGCCGAAGCTGGGGACTTTCCTATGGCCGAGGCTCCGGAGCGGATCGCATGGTGTCACGATCGGTGACAATCCGTTGCATCCGCCGCGCGGGCCACATGGCAAGGCCTGGCGGGCCGGATTTGGCCCGCGGGCCTTGTTTGCCACCCCTGCCTTAGGGTATTATAAAATCACTGGTTCTAAAATAAGGTATGTAATGAAAACGGGTTTATTTAACAAAATTCCTTAGCATGTTAGTTTGGAGGAAGACAAGCGAGAAAGAACAAAAGCAGGAAAAAACTTTAGCTTTTCAGCTTTGCCTCTCCCTTGTAATAGGGATAAGTCATATCAGTTATAGTAGCATTTTTTTTTTACTTTATTAGAGATAGTTATAAAAGGTGTCTAACACAGATACATTAACCACTGCAGTGCAATTTACAATATTTAAAGGATAAGTTCACCTTTCACAACATGTTACGTTACACCCAATGGACCGGCCATCGCCCCTTCCCAATCTCTGCTGTGACAGCTAGTGAGGTTCTTCTCCCTCCCTGCTAGCTGTCAAAATGTAAAAAATAACGTGGCCGAGTGGGGCTTCACCCAACCGGCTGCGTCACTGATTGACAGGGCTCTGGGCATGGAAAACTATAAGGTCCGGCAGCCTTTGCAGCTGTCAGCTTGTAGTTTTCCATGAACTCCCACGGTGTTGTGGAGCGCAATGATTGTTCATTCATGCTTCCTGTCAGATTATATCTGCTTACCCGTACGGGATGTACGGGCAAGCAGATACACTGACAGATCTGCTGGAGACCTGAATGGCACCCACCGGTGATCTGCTGATTACTGGTACAATGCTTTACAGGCTCCAAAAAATAAATAAAAAAATAACAATAAATGCACATTTTTTTTTAACCTACAAAAAAATGTGAATTTATAATTTTTTTGCAAAAAGTGAACTTATTCTTTAAATAATAAAATACATGAATTATAACAAGGGTATTCTACATAAATCGTGGGTGTCATCATATTAACACATTCTGATACAATTGCTTGCACAAAAAATTAAAGCTTTGCCACTAAGCTATACATAATGCTCTTTGCATAGCAATCCAGTGTCCGGGGATCATAGTAAACCTCAAGTTCGTTGGAACTCCAAAAAGACTAGTGATGGCCAAGCTTCAGCCGTGTAGCAATGTTCGGATGTATGTGCCTACCCTGCTGGGTATATGTCATTGTAAGGTAGTCTCCACATTGCCTGCCCACATCAGATGTACAGTAACTGTATTGATAGCGAATATAAAGAGGTCATAAGCAAAGCTTTCAAACAAAACTTTGGTTTCTCAGTTACATCATTTCTGTAGGTTTATTATTGCGGTAGAATATAGTAAATATTGCAATTTGGTCACTAAAAAAATGTCTTCAGTTTAAAAGCAGATTTTGAGGAAAACTGGAAATACCACTTGATTTGTAATCCTTCAGCATATTAATACAGAGGGTCACCCACATATACAGCTATATTTATTTTGTTATTTTTTTTTTATTATTCAAATTGTCCTACAGCTACACCTGCAATTCTCTGTTTGAACAAATATATGTTTAGTGTCATATTTCAGCCTACCAATCATAGTATACAACTAGGGTCCAACTTAGGACTCATCTACTACAGGGATGGGTTCCAGAGACCAGCATGGGGCCTTAGTCTGATTGGTCAATCCTAATTATTAATAAAAGGTATTATTTCATTAGTGTGTGTACTTACAGTTGTATGCCACTGAAGAAAGATCCAAAAAGTCCAATCATGCCCAATAACTCAATTCGGCTGAGGTTTCTAACAATGTATTCCTGGCATACGCTGGAAATACCATACAGAGTGGCACCTCCAAGAACCAGAACATCCCCAATGAGTTTACTATCTCCCGGGTAAAAGTCTACTAAGAAAACAGAAAAAAAATACTCAAAAAGCAAGTTATATCAAGAAATGTAACTAAATACTTAGTACAGTGTTATTCTACAGTATATAACCTAATTCCTAAATTCTACTTTACTTTCTGTCTTTTTACTTGTCCTTTCCCAGTGATATCCCACCTCCAGCACGCACACTTTAGTCATTTCACAAAGTAATCACACCTCCAGCACACACACATAGATCTTTCCCCAGTAAGAACCCACCTCCAGCACGCACATTGGTCTAACTCCAGTGAAATCCCACGCCCAGCACACGCATAGGTCTTTCCTCAGTGAAATCCTACCTTCAGAGCACACACACACATTGGTCATACCCCCGTGAGATACCACCTCAACCAGTAAAAACACTGTTGTTAAGGAGTGGGCAGCCGCCATGTCCTTAACAACCGATGAGTTATCACTGTCATGAATGTGAAAATAAATTCTGGCAGAAAAAAAAAATAAGAAAAACATTGTAGGGTTCCCCCCAAACCCATACCAGATCCTTATCTGAGCAAGCAGCCCAACATGTCAGGAAAGGGGGGGGGGAGAAGTGAGTGCGCCCCTCTAACTATATCAGGCCATATGCCCTCAACATGAGAAGTTGCTTTGGGGCCCAAATCCCAGCCCCCCCCCCCATGTAAATTAGTAGGGGTAAATAGTACCCCTGCTCATTCCCCAAAAAAAGTGAAGTGTAAAAAAAGACAGTAGCCAGTCTTTGACAAGTCCTTTCCTAAAAATTTAAAAATGTCCCCCGGTGTAGATCCATCGTCAATCACTAATGCCTATCGCCACCGCTGACCCGAAAAACAAAAACGCTCTGCTCTCTAAGGAGGCTCCTTCCATCTGGCAGTTCTTAAATAACTAAGAGACAATGCCACCGGGTGACACTACTCCCTTGTCATGTTATAGACCGGGGGCATGCTGGGTTATTTAGAAACTGTCAGACGACAGGAGCCTTCCTCAGATTGTTTTTTTTGTTTATTTTTTTCCCCATATAATCTTGTAAATGGAGTAGGATAGTATGGCTCCTTCCGTCTGCCACACTATTCTACTCCATTTACAAGATTATATGGGGACCTTAGTCATAGGATAAACCCCTATCATTTGACACGTTACGCTTTTGGATGATAAATATTCCCTGCTCTTTGTGAAGTCCCTGCGATTTGAGATATGTTTGCAGTCAAATCTATTTGCCAATTGCACTCTTTCTGAGTGCTCATTGTGCCATATGTGAATTACCATTGATCGATGACACTCTGGCCGGTTGTCCATGCGTGGCTCTGACGGACCATTTGCTCTCTTCACTTGTTGAGTTACTTCTGCTGTTTAGTGGAATGTTTACACTTGGGACTTGAGCTGAAGCTTTGGAAGTTTTAAGCCCTTTTAGTCTCTGAAGAAGATCTCCACTGTGGGGTTGATTTACTAAAGGGAAATACACTCTGAACTACAAGTGCACTGAAATATCACTTGTAAGTGCACTTGTAAGTGCACTTGTAAGTGCAGTCGCTGTAGATCTAAGGGTAGCTCTAACATTAGGAGAAGCTCTGCTGATTTTATCATCCAATCATGTGCAAGCAAAAATGCTGTTTTTAATTTTCCTTGCATGTCCCCCTCAGTTCTACAGCGACTGCACTTGTAGTGCAAAGTGGGTTTGCCTTTAGTAAATAAACCCCTGTGTGTTTTTATAAAACACGTTGGACACTGTCAGTTGACAGTTTTCAGGCTTCCCTTTCAGTTGGTTTTACATCTGTTTCCAACAAATGTGTTTGTTTTTAAAGTTCCAATTTTTTGTTATTCATGTCATTTGTCCTATATATAATTTTGTAATTTTTTTTACGATTACTGTTTGTGGTCTGTTTAAAATCCCAACTTGAGGAACCCTTTTTTCACTTGTTCCAATCAACATGCCACTGCCTCAATGCACCCCCCCATGTTGAGGGCATGAGGCCTAGTATGGTTCAGGAGGGGGGGCACTCGCTCAGCCTTCCCATTTTCTGACCTTCCGGGCTGCCTGCTCAGATGCGGGTCTAGCATGAATTTCTTTTTGGGGGGGGGGGGGAAACCCACGCCGTTTTTCTAAATTCTGGCATGGGGGTTCCCCTCATATCCATATCAGACCGGAAGGGCCTGGTATGGATTGGGGGGGATCCCACATGTTTTTTTCCTTTTTTCATTGCCAGCATTTTCTTTTTTTTTTTTACATTCAGCTCTCAGTGAATGACTCATCGGTTGTTAAGGATGCCGCGGCCGCCCGCTCCTTAACAACCATGACAGTTACTGGCTAAGGACACTGGCAGCCATACCCTCTTTAGCAACCAGCTATTTGCAGCCTGTGTGAAGGACACCAGCTGTTGCTGGCAGTAAATTACTGCAGGCTTTCACTACTAAAATACTTCAAGACTTCATAAAATAACTAATGCAGTATTTTAGTAAATACCAAAAAAGACCACTGTGCGATATCTTACCACATACTCGGATGCGGTAAGATACCGCTCTGGAAATGAAGCCCAATATTTCAATTTTCCATCTGGCATAAATAAACAGCAAGACGTAAGGCCAAGTGCCAGATTCTGCAGACTTTTTTCTAAATATAAAGTATAATACAATGATGTTGAGAATACAGTTTGGGTGACAGGTATGACTGTGTGCAAACATTATTCTACAATGATTCATCACTATCTGAATGAAAAGTAACAGTGTACAGCCCTTTCTAAAGATACCTGTATCATTAAAAATTGTACATTAGGAAAATAACTTACCCTCCTTTTGTTGTCTTCCCATTAGAACATCAGCTCCTGCCATGCATCCGATTCCCAGGATACACGCTACAGCACCAATGAAATGCAAGACCTTATATCGGACCAGCAAGAAAAACCAGGATAGTAATATGACCACGGGGATAATAAAACAATTTAGTAACTGAAAAAGAGGAGAAATTCAATTATTATTGTGTTTGGCAAACCAGAATGCTTAACATTTTGTCACATTTTACAATCAGTTTTAATGTCAGCCAGACTAAAACTTGTCATATTCAAAGGGATATTGTGTAGATTGTTGTGAGAATTCTGTGCCAACAATTTGTGATCTTTTACTAAAGGTAATTATGCAGTAGAAGCAGTTAAAGTAATGTATACCCAAAACTATTTTTAGAGTTTTGTATATATAGGAAAACACAGAACCCTTGTCAGGTTTTTATTGCTTCAAGGGTGCAAATCCAAGAGGGTTTTCAATAATTATTAATACAGAGTAGTAAAGGGAAGGACAACAATCATTCGCAATCAGGGCTACCCTGGAATAGGCACCCAGGAGCTTCTCTCCACAAGAAGTGGAGCCAGACAAAATGTATACAGTAGTCCAAAACAACTTTAATGATGCATAAAACAGCTAACGTGTTTCGGCAGCAAACTTCATCAGGACTCATTAATGTTTCTAATGTTTAAATTGACTCAGGGAAGTAGATACCAGAGAAACTGCTTGAAAATAAATCAGATAGGGCAGAATTATGCCAGTGAAACAGCTTCAACAAACCAAATCTGCTGTCTGTTTCATGATAAATATTTTCACCCCATTTGTTTTGGTGACCCAGTGGCAAGTGATTGGAAATCAAAAATGTTGTTATCAGGTGTGAGAGTAAAGCTTTTAATGGGAACACACTGTATGTAATGTGATCTGTGAATGGGAGAGATTTGGATGAATGACATCAACCTCTCCCCCATTTAGAGATCATGTTTTATGCTGTGTAAACATTGAAATAATTTTTCCTAATGGAAGAAAAGGAACTAGGTGTTGGGTTCATGTCAAACCATAGCCAAAAAACTGAAGTTATTAATCGTTGCAATGCTGGAAGTTTAGGGACTGGAAGAGGATCGGCATCTCTGTTCAGCAGATTTCTACAGGATCCCGCTGCCTGCACAAAGCGAGACATTCTCTTATTACAGGTACGTAATGTCACTAAAATTGCACAGAATGTTTTTTGCTAAACTGCAGCTTTAACATTTTCCTTAATTTGTACATTGGCAGCTGCTCACCAGGTCATCATATCTATTGCCTCTAAACCGGACCAATTGTCCTGTGCATACTTTTGCTATTTACTTTAGCCCCACTAATCTAATTTACCTGTTCATACGCAAGTACACATTTGCTTGTATCAATTATACTAGATTGAATACATTATTATGCACACAAAATACCTAAATGCTAAGATTTTAAAGCAGAACTCCAGTATTTTTTATTTTTTTTTGCAAAACTACATTAATTCAGCTTGGCTCCATATCTGATACCAGGAGGGCTGCTGAGAGTAATACTCCATTGTAATTCCCTCTGTACACTAAACATAGAAGGTCACTCGCTTGGCACCACCATTGAAAGAGGGCCTTGTATTTTTTTTCAATGAATACAAGGCATTCTCTGACCGGATGAGATGCAGAGGAGGGGCACATGAAGCTATGACCTCTACATAATCTAATCAGAGAATGCCTTGTATTCATTCATCAGAATACAAGACTTTCGATACAAGACAGTGTGCATAGGGGAAGCTGCTGGAGCAGCACCTGGCAGATTGCGGTTAATACTCTCTGTTGCGCAGGCTACTACAGTGATTTTCAGCATTCCCACCAACCCTCCGGATATAAGATATGGATATTTACATCAAGCTAAAACTGCATGACCAAAAGTGCATTCTTTTTGTCTACCTTGGGCCTGCTTTCACAAGAATTAAAGGATAAGTCCACCTTAACACTAAAATCTCTACATCTACAAACATCCACAATCTAATACTAACCTATCTAACCCTGTAAAGAAGAAATCAGTATACATACCTTTTCTGAAGCCGCTCTAGTCCGGTCCCACACTGAGCTGTCAGCTGCAGCTTCACTGTGGAGGCTGGGAACAGAGGACACAGCCAACAACAGAAGCCCAATAGTAAGTCTTTGGGTGACGTCACTTCCCATTAATTTCACAGCTGTCTTTGGCTGTGTCCTCTGCAGAGCTTCCGCCGCTGGAGACCGGACCGGAATGGCTTAAAAAAAGTTATGTATAGTGATTTCTTCTTTACAGGGCTAGATACATTAGTGTTAGATCATGGATGTCTGTAGATGTACAGATTTTAGTGTTAGGGTAAAAAAAAGTATCACAAAATAGATTGTTATTGGAAAACAGCGGTAAAAGTGATTTCAGAACATTTCTTACGTGATTGACCCAACTTTATATTTCCTCCACCATGGCACATAAAAAGCCAGTTGTTATAAAAGATCGCTTATAAGTCGCTGGGGTTTTTACAACCTCTTTGCAGAACAAGAATGTTGCTCCCCTGATATATTTACAGTGGAAGGACTGGCATTCAGTCTGTGAGACAGAACCAAGCCTTTTTATTAATAAGTGGTTTCCCTAGTTCACATTTAAATATATCTGACAATATATGACCCATAAATAGAAATATGGTTGCTGCTTCTACAGACTTTAAGTTTTTAAAGGTGCAGGTTACTTGCCTGTCATTTTGAACCTGACCTGGAACAAACCTGCAGCCAGTGAAACTTAAAATGCTTGTTCCAGGGCAGCAAATCCTTATTATGCCTCATTTTTTAACTCATCATTCATAAGTCTACCTCTTTTTTTGTCCTTTAGGAAACATATAAAAAAGGGCACATGTCATAAGGCTTGTGATAACATAGCAAGTTCACTGTTTTGTATAATTTTGTATAATCTTATTATTTTGCTGCATATAGATTTTGTTTGTGAACTTTGACTTAATTTTTGTGTAAACCCTAACTAGCTATCCTATCTGGTAATTGGTTGGTTTGGTTATGGAGAGGTGGAGGTTTCATACTCCTCCCAAGGTGACAGTATGGTTAAACAGGTAGAAAAAAAAAAGACAAAAAGCCTGAAAACAATAAGGACCGGTAAGTTGCCATATATTATATTTTGTTCTTAGGTTTAATACACTTTAATCTGACTGAGCTGACTGTGACCATAGGTTGGAGTAAAATGCCTTATAGAGCGTCATACAGTATTTTCACACCAGCAGACCTTAGCTGGAAATAAGTTTAGCCTTGGGCATGTACTTGTAAGTTCTGTCCTACAGGGTCATATTTTCACAACAATTACCCATTTACTACAAGGGCTGGCTGTAGTTATGAAAAAAAGTAATGTATCACAAGCAGCTGTAATGTTAACTTATGTATACCAACACTAATGCTTTCTATGCTCCAGAGCCCCTAGGATTTATAAAATCATTATAATTCATGAGCCATGGAATATGAACCCAATATTTTCTTTGTTTATGGTTAACTAATCATTTTATAGCTTTCACAAATGTAAGAGCTCCATAATGTTTCCGGCACTATGGTACCTAAATATTGTGGTTATTGCTACATCTGGATTTATTTTTCTTCGTGTTTTGTTGCTGATGCGTAGTGGCTGTTTCGGATCCATAATTCTGAATTCACAGATTCCTATTAATGGATCAGCCTTATAAAATGAGACTTGAAAAATGAATACAGTCAGATCAATCTCTTTTGTAACAGCTGTTTATAGAGGCTATTAAAATTTTAAAGTATTTGCTATGGGTTGTTTGCTGCCAGCTGTACTGCTTTCAGGCTTGTGGTTCTCAGAGGTCTCACTAACTACCTCGTTAAAAGCTAAATTAATGGTACCAAATTAAGTGCATACCATCAACCCAAGTATAGGCCAAGACAGGCCACACTGATATAATTTTTATATTTATATAACACCTGCAAGAGGAATAACAAAATGTTCATTGCTAAGTGAACATCTCTGAAGATGATACAGTAGGTATTCAACAGAGCTTATAATGTAACAATGAAGTGAAGACATGGATAACGGTTCTCAGCAACTGAACGGAGCAATGGGGAGTGAATGGAATGTGAGTAAGTGCTGAGGATTTATTTTAACATTATTTTTATTAGTAACAGGTTTGTACAGTGTAACCATAGTGATATAGGTACAAAGTTACAAGATAATTATTTAGGAACAGTGTATCAAGTCATTGCCATGATACAATTGGATACCATGACCTCCCTAGGCACAAATAAATGAGGAGGCTATAACTAACCATACAAAATAGATTTAGCTATTTTGTGGAACTTTTCTGTTAACTTTTTTTTCAAAATAATTTTTAAGAGAGCGAGAGAAAAAGGAGAAGGGGGGGGTATGAGGAGGGGTGGGATTCCCTGAAGCCTTAGGCTGCGTACACACGATCAAATTTATCTGCTGGAAACGGTCCGACGGACCGTTTCAGCAGACAAATTTGATCGTGTGTACGGGCGAGGAGACAGGTTTTACCAGCAGACAAATTTTAAAGCATGCTTTAAAATCTGTCTGCTGGAAACCCGTCTGTCCGATATATCCGCTGGTTAGTCCACTAACCAGCGGACATATCTGTCCGCACATGCGTCGAATGGATTTGACGCATGCGTGGAAGTATTTTACTTCCTGGTTCAGTACACGATCAAACTAAAATAGCCCAGCAGGCAAATCCGATCAAAACGGTCTGTCAGACAGATTTGATCAGATTTATTTAGTCGTGTGTACGCGGTCTTAAAGAGGAGTTGTTTCAGAGGTTAGGAGCCACTTGCTAAAAGCGTCTTACCTTCCTCTGGGGAAGATAAAGGAATTCCAGGTTTTCTCATATGTGCTGTGTTTGTTTTGTGAGGAGAGGACAAGATCCTCCATTTGGTTTATCTCTTCAACTTTGCATAACCACATGGGGAGCTTAGGGTCCTTCCACTTTAGTGGGATACAAGCTTTGGCCGCATTCAGGAGATGATGGAGCATGGACTTTTTGTAAATCTTACAAGGTATGGAAGAATGATGGAGAAAAAAGGCTGGGCAATTCAGCATGGGGTGGTATTTAAACTGTTGGGCGTTCATCTGACCCCTGTCCAGAAGGTCCTCAGTAGGTGCCAGGACCATAATAAGTGGAGAATCAAGCCCTTGCCCTGCCTGTACCTCAAGCATACATCTGGGGAGTCACGGAATTGTTTGTGCAGCATAGTTGGAATCCTGTGCTACCTGGAGAGCGATTTTAAGTTAATTTCCTGGATTTGGGTGGATAGGGGGGATTTTAGAGTGAAGTAAAGGAGTCTACATGTTTGCTGAGGGTTCAAGTTCTGCTCCCATTCAGCAAGAAAAATAGGAAAACCATCTTCTGGAGGTTGGGAGATGAGGGAGTACATGATTGGGGGAGAGAGTGTCTAAGTGGATCTCTTTGTGTACATAAACTCCCAAAGGCAGTGAGTTGTCTGTTAAAGTCTCCATGGGCAGGTAATGAGAGGAGCAAATGGCATACTTGCAAAGCGTTCCAAACATCTAGATGGTATATGCTGTCAGCCCTCCTAAGGGCATTAAGGGAGGGCCAGCATTCGTGTGTCTTGAACTGAGAGGCCTAGAAGATATTTCTGTCAGTGAGATCATGAAAGGGACCGGGCCTATGTCATTAGAGAACACAGGATTACCCAGAACTGGGTAGAGGGGAGAAGGAGTTGGAGAGAGTTGATACAGTATATCACCAAGGGGGAATGTTTTTTTCGGAACAAAAATGGAGTTAAGCTTTAATCTTTTTTTTTTTGTTTGTTTTCATCATGTTTTTTTGGGGACAGCTTCTCTTTAATGACATATCCAGGGAAAGTAAAAGATGGGGAGTCGGCAAGAAGAAGCAGAGGAGTGCAGACACATTTCTGTTTAGCTCCCTCCCCTCTACCAGCATCCGCCATGCTGGTCCTGGGCTCACCAAGGGGGGTGGGGTTACCAGGGGGGGGGGTTGGAAGCAATCTGGTGGTTGCGGAGGCACCAAATGTATCCGACAGCCAGAAGTTGGCTTGTTAGATACACACACTGCAGCCAAGGGGAGTGTGTGTAAAACCATTTGCTGACAGGTCCATGCCATGTACAGACCTGGCAGCAAAAGAGTTAATGTTAACAAATAATGCTTACAACCCTTGTTAAATATGAAGAAAAAAAATGGTCTCTTTTTTCCTTATTGTCCTGTTCCAGTTTCTCCTATATATTGGGGAGTAACAGCTCATTGAGAATTTGTTTCTGACAGGCACACATAAAAATAAACAGGGATGATGCCACTCCAGTACTTATTCATAGATGAGGCTTGCTTGAAAGGAGAAAGGCCCAGCACTGGATGATACAGAAATTGGACTCAGGGTTTCTCTGGTATAAAATTATCAATAATATGAAATACAGATGAGATATGCAGCCTGAACGTCAGATGAACTTAGTATCACAGGTGTTACAAGTCAAGCAAAGGCCCTTGAAGTGTTGATTTCCAAAGACGTTTAGAAACCCAATTTCATCAAGAATACTCTAAACTGAGGAACACTAGTAGATGGGATGCTCAGACAAAGCCTGAATAATAGAAACCCACTTTAAATTGAATCTAGGATATTTTTTTTTCCCTGTTTGCAAGGCATTTGCAGGCACAAACCACAACCACTTTTATAACTGGGAAAGACAAAATCTATTTATCGAATATAATTTATCAGCAAGAAAACTTCACTCTTCATGTACAGCTATCCTTGCATTTTCTAAGCATCGAGAAATGCCAACAAACTAAATTTTGCAACAATAATAATTAACAAGGAAATGTTTCTGGAACCTGTGACGTAAAATGGAAGTTGAGCTAAATATTTTTCACCTTTTGAGGGGCACTCTTGGAAAATAATAACTATAAAGTTTTTATATGCTTTGCATTTTATTTATACGTATATATGGTAGGACATCCTACTATGTAAAGGACTCGGTGATGACAAAAAAAGTATACTTTTTTTATATGCTGTATATGATTCAGAAGTAAAATAAGAAAATGTAGATGTGATATTATCGAGATATCCTTAAACCTAGGTTCACATTGGAGCGTTTTGTCATGCGATTTGAGAGATAAGATCACATGACAAGTTGCAGCCTATTGGAGGCAATGGCACCGTTCTAATTGATGCGACAACAATTTTACAGTGCCGCACCGATTTGCAAAAGTAGTTCCTGCACTACTTTTACCGATTTCAGGTGCGACTTCATTAGACATCTGTGTATGAAGCCACATAAATGTCTATCAAGTAGCACCGGAAATTGCGCTGACCTTGCTACTTTGAAATCGCGCTACTTCGAGTGTAGTAGCGCGATTTCAAAGTAGCATCAATGTGAACCAGGGTTCAATGATTGATAATTACTACCTCAAAATTGATCTCTGGATACATCACACATTTTTATAAAAGATCACCTGATTAAGATTAGAACACGTTTTTTTAAATTCATTAATATGTATTTTTTCCCAAAAAAATCGCTTGAAGGACCACTGTGCAAATACCGTGTGACATAAAATATTGCACCGATCACCATTTTATTCTCTAGGCTAAAAAATATATATATATAATGTTTGGGGGTTCTAGCAAAAAATACAGATTTTAACTTGTGATTTTAACAAATGTCAGAAATAGGCTTAAGCATAAAAGGGTTAATATCACAAATAATAATATTCACACCAGGGACAGCACCTAGGCACAATATGATGAGGATAACATATTCAAATTGAACTCAGGGCTAAAAAAAAAAATTTTTTGAATGATAAGCTTACTTCAAAAAATAAAAATAAATGCACATTTTTTGCAGGTAAAAAAAATAGGCATTTTTTTTTTTGGTAGAAGCCTGGAGATCAGCAGATTGCAGGTGCTATGCAGGACTCCTACAGATTGTCGGTGTAAGCTGTCTGCCCATGCATTGTACAAGCAGGCAGTTTCACAAAGACAGGAAGACTCAATAAACTACTTGAACGCTCAACAGAGCCCTGGTAGTTCATTGAGAACTACAAACCGACAGCCACAAATGCTATGTCAGTACTTGTAGTTCATTGATTCACAGGGACCTGTGAATCAATGACACAGCCATGTGGGCAGAGCACTGCACAGCCGCGCTTTTTTCAAATAGTGACAGTAGGGATGGGGAGAAGATGTAACATGTGCCATAAGGTGAACTTATCCTTTAATGTCCCAGATAGGGTTGAATTGAAGAAATCCAATTTTTTTCCCAGTAGACCTAAAATAGGAATTCCTAGTTTTAGAGGGCAAACTGATAGGCAGGTACAGTCAACGCTCAAACAAACATTCAGTTAATCTATTGAAGTACCTTCCAATCAGAGGTGTGTAAATATTTTGAAATACATCCGCTAGGCTAGTTCTTAGATAGGGAATTTCAGAGAGGAAAGTGATAGATCACTCACCATCTTCAACACTCTTGATTCATCATCATTGCTGCCCATCGAATAGATCACCATCTCGATCATCAAGTCTTCTCCCTCTCTCAATGCAAGCCTCAGTTGATTAATCTCCCTGAAAGCCCTTCACATATCCTCTACAGGTCATCAGATAAGTTGCCCTGCTAATTCCCCAGTGTGGTTCCATTACCCTTCATATACATGTTTATTGGTAAAGTATACTTTAAGAACTACTTTTCCTCTTATTTCTGAATTTAACTGTGTGTGTAGGTTCTAGTCTCTTGTGTTAGATTTTGGCTTTTTCGTCTTGTTCAAAGATGTATTCATGCTGTTATCGGCGTAACTGGTAGCATAGATTCAATCGTCAAACTCTGCTGCAGAAGAGTCTAAAGGGGAAGGTCTGAATGGGCAAACCATGTTGCCTGCCAGTATAGTCCAACTGAGAAAGTAGTTATCTAATTCATCCTAAGTTCCTAGGCTTAAATCTTTAGTTGTGCTAATTAATGTTGCAGGTACGTGATATTAATTTAAAGCAGATGTAAACCGCTGAGGAATAATAAAAATAAATAAAAAATATACGACAAAAATGTGCTAGTATGCAATGAAATACTTACCTTAGAAGCCCTTCTAGTGGTGCCCACTCACTGCTGAGACAGCTGACATCTTTCCCCAGTGTTTCCTACAGGTTTGTGGGCCCCATCACTGTGAGTGCCTGGAGTGGTGAAGACGTCACGTTTCCGGCATGTCTCTGTAAGCCATTCCTTCAGTGTTCATGCGCTGATGATGTCATTGCCTGCATGCACTCTACAGTGCGGAAAATAAGTATTTGAACACCCTGCTATTTTGCAAGTTCTCCCACTTGGAAATCATGGAGGGGTCTGAAATTGTCATCGTAGGTGCATGTCCACTGTGAGAGACATAATCCAAAAAAAAAATCCAGAAATAACAATTTATGAATTTTTAACTATTTATTTGTATGATACAGCTGCAAAGAAGTATTTGAACACCTGTCTATCAGCTAGAATTCTGACCCTCAAAGACCTGTCAGTCTGCCTTTAAAATGTCCACCTCCACTCCATTTATTATCCTAAATTAGATGCACCTGTTTGAGGTCATTAGCTGCATAAAGACACCTGTCCACCCCATACAATCAGTAAGAATCCAACTACTAACATGGCCAAGACCAAAGAGCTGTCCAAAGACACTAGAGACAAAATTGTACACCTCCACAAGGCTGGAAAGGGCTACGGGGAAATTGCCAAGCAGCTTGGTGAAAAAATGTCCACTGTTGGAGCAATCATTAGAAAATGGAAGAAGCTAAACATGACTGTCAATCTCCCTCGGACTGGGGCTCCATGCGAAATCTCACCTTGTGGGGTCTCAATGATCCTAAGAAAGGTGAGAAATCAGCCCAGGACTACACGGAAGGAGCTGTTAAATGACCTGAAAAGAGCTGAGACCACCGTTTCCAAGGTTACTGTTGGTAATACACTAAGACGTCATGGTTTGAAATCATGCATGGCACGGAAGGTTCCCCTGCTTAAACCAGCACATGTCAAGGCCCGTCTTAAGTTTGCCAATGACCATTTGGATGATCCAGAGGAGTCATGGGAGAAAGTCATGTGGTCAGATGAGACCAAAATAGAACTTTTTGGTCATAATTCCACTAACCGTGTTTGGAGGAAGAAGAATGATGAGTACCATCCCAAGAACACCATCCCTACTGTGAAGCATGGGGGTGGTAGCATCATGTTTTGGGGGTGTTTTTCTGCACATGGGACAGGGCGACTGCACTGTATTAAGGAGAGGATGACCGGGGCCATGTATTGCGAGATTTTGGGCAACAACCTCCTTCCCTCAGTTAGAGCTTTGAAGATGGGTCGAGGCTGGGTCTTCCAACATGACAATGACCCAAAGCACACAGCCAGGATAACCAAGGAGTGGCTCTGAAAGAAGCATATCAAGGTTCTGGCTAGGCCTAGCCAGTCTCCAGACCTAAACCCAATAGAGAATCTTTGGAGGGAGCTCAAACTCCGTGTTTCTCAGCGACAGCCCAGAAACCTGACTGATCTAGAGAAGATCTGTGTGGAGGAGTGGGCCAAAATCCCTCCTCCAGTGTGTGCAAACCTGGTGAAAAACTACAAGAAACGTTTGACCTCTGTAATTGCAAACAAAGGCTACTGTACCAAATATTAACATTGATTTTCTGAGGTGTTCAAATACTTATTTGCAGCTGTATCATACAAATAAATAGTTAAAAAAATCATACATTGTGATTTCTGGATTATTTTTTTTGATTATGTCTCTCACAGTGGACATGCACCTACGATGACAATTTCAGACCCCTCCATGATTTCCAAGTGGGAGAACTTGCAAAATAGCAGGGTGTTCAAATACTTATTTTCCGCACTGTAAATATCTTCTAAACTGTGCAAGTTTAGGAGATATTTGCTGCTCAGTGATTGCAGTATTCTAGTCTGCATCTCCCCAAGGTAATACTTTATACCTGGCCTGTTAGTGGGCCCTGAGAACAGGGTTGATAACCACTGCTTTAATTAATCATTTTTTTGTACTAAAAATCTCTACACATAGTTAAACAAATTCAGGAAATTAATAAGTAATGTGTGGTTATATTTATTATATTTTATTTAATGTTTGTTAGCACACTGGAAGGCTAGATGCACTGTCATATATCCAGTTTAATTAAATTGATTTTGCGGACTTGATTAATCGTGTAAGCTTCCTGACAAATTTTTATTTCACTTTTATGCAGTGTTGGGGTAAGTATATTTTTTATTTCCAATATTTTTTCAAAATTGTATTTATTCATCATAGTGAATCGTTAGCGATTGTGGTTAGGGAGCATAAGTCAATGCACACTTTTAGGCCCCGTACACACGAGCAAATAGATTTGTTCAAATCGGTCGGACAGACCGATTTGAACAAATCTGTCTGCTGGCCGTTTTGGTTTGATCGCTGTACACACGATCAAACCAAAATCCCCGCCAGCAGACAGCGCGCTGACGTGGCGGTGACGTGGCGGTGACGTTGACGCCGCCACGTCACGTCACCAGGAAGTAAATTACTTCCGCGCATGTGTCGAATCCATTCGACGCATGTGCGAGAAGATATGTCTGCTGGTTAGCGTACTAACCAGCAGACATATCGGGCGGACGGATTCCCAGCCGACAGATTTTAAAGCATGCTTTAAAATCTGTCGGCTGGCCAAATCCGTCTGCTCGCCCGTACACACGTTTGAATCTGTCTGCTGGGACGGTCGGGCAGACTGTTTCCAGCAGATAGATTTGATCGTGTGTACGCGGCCTAAGACCTTTTTCTGTATTTGAGTGTAGTGTAGTGTATGTTTTTGCAGCTGCTGCAACGCTGAATAGTGGTGTTGGCTTGGAAGGGACAAGACTTTGCAACACTACAATTTGGAACATTTATGAAATGTCATTGATATTACAAATTGGAGAACAGTTTTCCTCACATACTTTTTGCTATAACTTCTTCTCTAGTAGATGTATGAGACTTATTGGAAAAAAACACAGACTACTTGGTTATAAAAAAAGAGTTGATCAAAGGTAGAATGAGACCGTCAAACACAAAAACAATGTGTGTGTATATATATATATATATATATATATATATACACATACACACATATATAAATAGAAGTTCAAGAGGTGAGGTGCACTAAACGGGCTCCACATGCACTGTGCTAGCTATCTAGTCCTTCCCAGCAACCATTTTTTTTTAAATCTCTTTATTAATTTTTTCCATATCCAAATATACATTTCACAACTTACATTTGTCTACTCTCTCAGGAGCTTCCATAAAATTACAATAATAATCATTTCATCACAGCCACAAAAACACTTATACATTTGTTCCCTTCCTTAACCCTTTCTTCCAGTGGTGTGGTTTGCCCTATTTCCGTACTCCCCTACCCTGAAGCCGTCATGGCATTCTCTATCCAATTTGCCCATATTCTTTCATATTTCTCCCTGTTTCCTCTATTACAGTATGTCTCCATATACAGTGGTAAATTACTATTCATCAAATTATTCCAATGTGCCAACGAGAGGGCTTTAAACTTCTTCCAGTTTAACACTATTGCCTTCCTTGCATAAAAGAGCAACAGGCCCACCTATATTCTCCTTTCTATAGAAGCCATAGTTCCCCCTACTAATCCTAATAGGCAGATCTCTGCCTCTTGGTCCAGAGAAACAGATGTTACTGTAGAAATTACTCTTAAGACCTCTCTCCAGAATACCACTATCTTCGGACATGACCAGAATATATGGATAAAGTTTCCTGGAATATCTGCACATCTCCAGCAATTTTGAGGATTTGATGGAAATATTTTATACGGTGTATAATATCTCCTATGTGTTATTTTAAATTGGATTAATTTATCTCGAAGTGATACTAAAATCTGAAATGGGAATCCATATATCTCATCCCAGTTTTCTGCTACTAATTTTGGGACATCTCGTATGCAACATTCGCATAATTTATTTATATCTGACGATTCTGTCTTTAATAGGTAGGTGTATAAAATTGAAATTATTTTTTTCCCTTCTTTTTCTTACTGTTTGCTCTAATCCTGATTCTACCAATTGTGGAATACCCTCGGGGAACTGGGCTGATACAGCGTGTGCCAACTGCATATACCTGAAAGTATAGTTTTCAGGTATACTCCAGCGTTGCCTATTTCTACAAATGAAGATATTTTTCCCCCATATATAAAACGTTTATTTGAAGAATAAAAATTACATCATATACCAGGTAATGTTTTCGGGCTGACATGGATAACGCCCTTCTTTAAAACCACATACCTGTATGTGGTTGTAAAGAACAGGAAAATAACTATTTAGGTTTAGCACTAAAACACTGTGGGGTTGACTGCCCCAGAGCTTAGTGAATGTAGTAAAACTGGCTTTGCAATGAATACCCACTCATCATGTTCAAGAAGATAAAAAAAATGCATTTTGCTTGGTTTTTGATTGGAACATGGAAGTCAGCAAAGCTCCACTTCATTCATTAGGATTTAGGGAAGATGTCCTTACAAAGTAAGCATATTTGCCTTTTGTAAACCAACCCCTGTGACTTTTAGGTCATACTTATGGCTCGTATACACGATCGGATTTTCAACGGACAAATCTGTGGAATTTTGTGTGAAGGGCATTGGCCGTGAACTTGTTCTGCATACAGACGGCAAGACAATTGTCTGATGGAGCGTACAAACGGTTAGATTATCTGACAAAACCCTCCCATCACACATTTGCTGTCGGGAAATCCGATCGTGTGTATGGGCCTATGGTTTCAAGGGCTCAAAGTGCCTTTCAGAATCACTGTAAGCTAGTGAATAGGGAGAAAACATCTTAATCCTACAATAAATATATTGGGTCCATGACATTAAAAATTATACTTCATGTGTAAAAAAAAAAAACTATTATATAAAAATTTAAATTTTCTCTGAGCTCTGAATTCCTTCTTTTTCCTTAAAAGGGTGTTCCAGCCAATGTTAGTGTTTATTAAAAGTCAGCAGCTACAAAATTGTAGCTGCTGGCTTTTAAAAAACACACACTCACCTGCTCCACGATCCAGCGACGCACCCCCATCCCCGGCCGGTGTCTTCATCCTAAGTGTGGGCACCCGACTGTGACAGCCTTCGGCTTCACGGCCGGGCACCCACTGCGCATGCGCGAGCGGCACTGCGCATGCGCGAGCGGCGCGGCCCGCCGCTGATTGGACAGGCGATCGCATGGGACATGTCAGTGTCCCATGCGATCGCCTACAGGGAGGGGCTGCTGTAGGCGATTAAGCTTAATTGCCTAACCAGCCCCTCGGCGGCAGCAGGAAGTGGGACAGGAAGTCCCACTCCACCCCCCCAAAAAAATGACATGCCAAATGTGGCATGTAAGGGGGGGGGGGGAGTGGGTTGAGCGGAAGTTCCAATTTTGCGTGGAACTCCGCTTTAAGTATAAGTAAAACCGCAATATGTAAGGATAATTATGAGCCAGTTATCTCACACAAGACTTCTTCCTAAAGATTCATAGTGAGTTCCATGCATGGGTCGTTCCAGAAATATCCTTTTAAATTATTAAGCTGTAATACTTACTTAATCATAAGAGACTAACATTTACCTTTTGTATCACATTCAACTGCTATAGGGACCCGCAGCTTGGAGACCATGGGCTTAGATAAATATTAGAGCATTTAAGACTCCCACTGACTGGCCACACATTAATTTAGTAAGGGAGCTATTGGATTTCACATATGAATAATAGTATACAGTACTTGCGCCCTGCAATGTATAACACGTATAGTGAAATAAACTAAAATAGAAAATAAAAAGGAACAGCTGCTACCATTAATTAATGAACTCCAACACTTGCCGAAAAATTAATAAGGGGTGTACTGTAAATGCTGTGCTTATTCAATTAACATACCATAACTGTATAAATCCTTGGTATATAGTGATCAATCCAACCCATAAATCATCAGCCTTCAATAAATGTAGAGATGAAAAAAAAAATATTCTAAAGATATAATTAAAAAGAAAAACGTTGAAGTGCAAAAATAATACATTTCAGTCCATAATGTGATTAAACATCAACCATATTGAATGAAAATAATCCAGTGAAGAAATATTGCATCCACCGCCACCAATAGGTGAAATGGCCTCTCACATCAGATAATGACCATAAGGTCTAACAAAGCTTTTAGTAATCAAGAGGATATCTGCTGGGCACCACGCTGCATGACTCCACAATATCTGCTGTAATGCTCCAAATCCACAATTCATGGTCCGCGAATACTCAGTGCACAAGAACAACATAGCCCGATATAGCCAGTAAAATGCAGCAAATTTAATAAAATATCTGATTACATTACAGTAACACACCATCCGATAAAACAATATGCAGAAGGAACAGATCGCCTCCTCACCACACTTTCATACACTGTAGGCACAGGAAGTGACGCCACAGGCTCCACCCAAATCACATCACACATACAGAGCATGAGGCTATGAATAATGAAAAATGTGACCGATTAATTAAGCAGTATCACTCTTTTTCTCAGGAATATATTGTAGCCCTAATGGAGAAGCCACACATACAGCCAGCCATTGCCAAACATGTATTATTTCATGTATTAAGCTCAAAACTTATTTTGATATATTTAATTGATACATTACATTTCACTGGTGCAAACAATGAATTGCATAGTTACAGTATGCATACTGGAACAATTTTAACTGCTTACAGACCTCTGCTTCTTTTAGCCACTGGCACCAACCAAGTGCCCCTACCAGACAGTAGAGCTAAGTTCTTAATCTCTACAGCTGATGACTGGACAGTGATTGTGCAGCAGAACACTGATGGGTCATCACTTTGTTGACTCAAATGTTTCCTCCCGTCAAGCTAGAGCTCCTAGTGCTACCCATCCCTCTACCAGTTTGATTGCTTTTGTATACGGAATTACATGAGGCAAATATCAAGGAAAATTCAGTTACTTGCACAAGCTGCATGTGAGTGACCCTGTTGCTAAAGTAAAAATATTCAAAAAAACACAAACTATAATGAAAGAAGCTTTTTTCTTACCTTTTTTGCCAGGTAGTATGTTGAAACTTTACTCTCTCAAGAAGCATCAGGTGCCACTGCTATGCAACATTTTCAGATCCGCCAGATAGCTCGTCCCATGCTGGGCTCTGTGTTACCTCCTGCTACTGCTATGTCCTTTAGCAACATGATGTCAGTGGGAGGAACCACAGCAGCCAGCGGGAGAAGCTTTATCGGATACCCGAGAAGTGTCAGATAATGTCAGCTCTTGAAGCTGTTTAAGAATGTGAAGATTTAACAAACCACCAGCTAAAAAGATAACTAAAGCTTCCTCTCTTTAGGCTTTTCCTTGTTTTAACCCATCAACAGACATGTAGATAGAATGAAACAGAAGCAGGGGAAATGCAACACTGCGGTGATGTCACCAAATCTCATGAGACTAGCAATGAGAGGCAACAGTGCTTTAAGCCACACTCACAACTGCAAATGTGCCTGACATTGACTACATGTGAAAACCCCAGTGGAGATTGAAAGCAATGGGAGGCTGCTACAGCTAATCATGACCAATTGCATGTAATCTCTCATGCAGTGATCACCTGCAAGTGATCATCCTGGATGCAGATAGTCTGCATCCAGCACTAGCAGGTGATTGCTGCATGAGTGGTTACCGACGAGCGCCCGCATTTAGCTGAGGGAGCCGGCAGCCTTCCATTGCTTTTAGTGGGGCTGTCTCTCCCAGCTAATTGCCGGAAGTTTCTGCTGGAGTTTTTGCATGACATCAGTTTCACTCATATTCGCATGTGTGAATGTAGCCTTAGATTTAAAAAAAAAGATATACAGATATGAAGTTGTAGGCACACCTAGGCACCCTTACTTAACAATTTCCTAACAAAGTACTACTTAGGCACAATTAACATTTCCAGGTGTTCCCTATACACTGCAGATATTCACTTTTTGAGTTGGAGTCTGCTTTATTTAGGGATACATTCATGACAAAGGACATCCAAAGTATTATGGGTTTTCCCATAGATAAAATCTATTTGCTTCCTTGTCTCTGGTTGGTGCATCCTACAGAGCAATGTGGAGGGACGGGGATGAGTTACTGGTCATTCACATGCGTAAATTTCAGCTTGAGCTGCTGAGCCCTGTAATCACTGAGAAAACCTAATAAAAATGGACCGATAAGCCTGTGAAAAGGAGACTAAAGCACCACCTGCAAAATGCAATCTTTTCCCGGCGAAAATACAAAAATAGTATATACAGTATCTTGTTTTTTCACTCCTGATAGAAGACAGAAAAATCCATGCAAAACTACTATACGTTGCTTTTTTAAGGGTCATCCTTTCCTTAAGTATCCTTCTTTTTCCTAACAGCTCTCAATGTGAAGCAACTTTTTAATGTTAATATTAATTTTTCACCTATATCAGAGGAACTTACAGGAAGTTAATTTGCCATGCGGGCATACTAGGTAATGAAAATTATTGGAGTTCATTACAATCTCTATCTATGCCAGACAAAGAAAATCTTTCACCACAGTAAATTAATGGCATACCCTTGTGTACTCCATGTCATCACTGAACAAAGGAACAGTTTAAAATGTAATTACATGAAACATTAATGTTATGGTCTACTTATTGGAAGGTTTTAACAGACTTTTTATAAGTATTTAATTGGTGGAAAGTTGTGTAATGCTAAGCTGTTTCCACTGAATATTTTTGATAAGTCGTCTGTATAATTAATTCTTCATGACACCGTTTCTAAGGCAACAAGTAGAGTGACTGAGGGGAAATGGCATGATTTCTACCTGTTTTGTTTGAAACTTCTGAGTCTCGTTAATAAATGTAACAAAATAGATCCATTGTCAGCCGGCATCAAATAAAAATCCAAACTTACTGCTCTGACATCAAAAGCTTCTTAATAAGTCCAAAGCCTGTTCTGAAGTGACAGGTGCTAAAAGGAGAGAACATGCCACAGGTAATTGGATTGATGATATATAGTACATGGAGAGCTCCTGCTGGGCTGAGCACTGGAGGAATAACGATAATTGACAGTTATGCAGCCACAAACATTGCTACACATAGCTCCTAACTGTCCCTCTTATGGAGGGAAGATTCCCTATTTCTGATCCAAAACTCCCAGTCCACCTTTTTCCTGGTCTGATGTACTCTTTTTAACTTCTAGAAGTGCTTATTTTGTAAAGAAGAAAAGAACCCCCCATTAAAAAAATACACTGTGTGTGCGTGTGTGTGTGTATGTGTGTATATATATAGATATATATATATATATCTATATCTATATATAGATATAGATATATATATATGGAGCAGACTCAATGGACTACTTGGTCTTTTGTAACTAGCTGTTGGTGCATTAGGACAGATGTTGAGGTACAAAAGCAATCTGCTTTAGGTACTTATGGCATTTAATTTTGGTTGAGATGCTTCTAAGATCATGCAGAGTTTATTGACAGAAACATCTGACCTGATTTGACCACTTTTTAACCTGCATCCAACTGCTATAAGCTGCTTTGCATTCAGAGAGTGAAGCAGTCTGACACAAACAAAAGCCCATCATTACAGGTCCAACAGCCAGCTATAGACAGTTCAAATCTCGGCTGGTTCCGCAGGAACTGGGTGCGGTTCTAACTATGTATGGGCAGACTGAATGTACCCAGGTTGATTGATCGATCAACTTGGGTACAACCAGTCTGCTGGATTTTACATGCAAATATAGCTAGCAGCTGCTAGCAATAATCACTGTGTTCTTCTGGTGGAGGCGGCTTCCCTCACCAGGAGAACACAATGGCTCCACGGAGGGATTTCCCCATCAACACTGACTGTGAAGAAAGTGTGGTGTAATGTACAGTATAACTGCATCTGTTATAAAGTTTTCTCCTACTGTGCTGCAAATAATATACCTGTTATTTGGATGACACTATCCAGTGATTGAAGGCGAGAAGTACAACTTTTTTATGTGATGGAGGGTTGGTAGAGGATGCAGGGTTTCATATATTCAAAGTGACTCTGTTCCTATGCATCATGAGACTACCTCCACGCACACACCAGGGATGTCAGCATCCGCAGATCAGGTTCCTATACACCTTGTAAGCATTCATTTGAAAAGAGAGTTGGAGTCTGATAGGCCCGGATTCACAAAGCACTTACGCCGACGTATCTCGAGATACGCCGCGTAAGTGTAAATATGCGCCGTCGTATCTGTGCGCCGTGCCCACAGATTTAAGATACGCCTAAAAAATGACTTCATCCGACCGACGTAACTTGCCTACGCCGGCGTATAGTGGGCGCATAGTTACGCTGGACGCATTTGGCACTCCCATTGATTTTCAAAACAAAAGAGGGAAATATGCCGATTCACGAACGTACTTGCGCCCGGCGCATGTTTTAAGCGATTTGCGTAAGGTTTACGTCCAGCGTAAAGTTATTCCCCATATTGGAGGCGCAACTCATGCAAAAGTATGGACCAGGGAACGAACAGCGTCTAATTTTATGTAGTTTACATTGTACGTGAATAGGGCTGGGCGTAGGTTACGTTCACGTCGTAGGCAGTGTTTCGAGGTATCTTAGCCAGTTGTTTCGATGTGATTGTGAGCATGAGGACTGGGATGCGTCCAAGGTACGACGCATGCGCAGATCATTTTAAGTACTTGTCTGAAGCTCAGCCCATCATTTGCATGGGGTCACGCTTCATTAAAATGTATCACGCCCACTTCCTGCCCACTTCCACCTACTTTGACTTACGCCTACGACTATACGATACGCCGGCGCAACGTTGAGAGCATTTGCTTTGTAAATTCCATGCTTCCCTCTCTGTGTTGCGCTGGTGTAGTGTAAAGAAGATACGCTACGGTGGCATAAATATGCGCCAATGTATGTGAATCTGGGCCATAATCTTTCACAGTACTTTAGATAAGCAATCTGGGACATTCAAACAAATCCAGCAGAACTCTAATGTGGCCGGGAGGGCATACATGGACGTCTTCCTGTTTCAGTGATTATATTAAGATGACGCCTGCATCTACAGGCATCATCCTGGTATTGATCTTTTCAGCCGACAACTCCCTGCACCATAAGAACAACCATAGTGGCAGTTCAGCCACTTGATTGTTCTTTCAGGCTGCAGAAGGGGACATCACCCTCTCCAGTCCTTCTACCGGCTCATCCGTGCGATCGGCGACCTGGAGAAGGAATCCACCACATGGTCCCTGGCAGTATCTATGACTCTCGGAGGCCTGGGCGCGACGTTATGATGTCACGTCCGGCCTGGCAGTTGTAAATACTGCTATTTACTCATTTTTTTTTTGTGATCTGAGGTTTCCAGCATGGAGGAGTGATGTCTTATTGACCCCACATCTCTCCATAAAGAGGGCCCGTCATGCCCTATTCCAAGGGATGTTTACATTTATTTTTTAAAGGAAAGTGTAAAAATAATTAAAATAAACAATAAAAAAAAGTAAGTGTCCCCGTCCCCGCGTGCTTGCACACAGAAGTGAACACATAAGTACGTCACGCCCACATATGTAAATGCCATTCTGCAAACTGAAAAAAGGGGGTGTCATTAACCTTGTATTGACAATCCCAGCTTTTTGCATAGGGCAGGGTGAACTGCCTGTGAGTTGTATGCGATGCAGGGAACCGCAATGGAATTGCAGTCTGAAAGAGGTTAAAAGTCATAAACATTTTTCCCATGCTGTGGAGTTCGAGTACTGTTTTGATAAACAAGGGAACTTAGGGAGTCCTTAGGCCTCGTTCACACATGGATCCGTTCAGGTCCGTCTGTCAGTTTTTCAGGCGGACCTGAACGGGCGCTCCATGCACCCCTATGGAGCGTCGGATGTCAGCGGAGACATGTCTGCGGACTGATCTCCCGCTGAGCTGGCAGACACAGGCGGACTCCGTCGGAACGGACTGCGACGGAGTCGGCTATGTGTGAATGAAGCCTTACTATCTAACCCTTCCTAAATTTAACAATAACAAATAAACTTAATATACAACCAAAGGCAAAAATTTTTTTTTTGTTTTGGATGGAGTGGAAAGAGATTAGAACACCTGTCTTTTTTTTGGCTGTCTGTGTCCCTATTAGGGGGATTCACCCTCTCTATGTGTCCTCTATACCATTGTTATTGAAAGTAAAAGTAAAAGAAAATCCAAAATTTAAATTTGTCCCCAGAAAAGTAATAATTTGGGAAATCTTCCAATGGATACAGTAGTTTTGGTGACCTTGGGGTCCTCAAGATATTTCCTTAATTTGCAGGGATTTCTTCTCACTTCCTGTTTGGCTATGGTGGGAAGTGAAGCGAAATCTCTGCAATGGGACAAAGATGGCAAAAATAAACCTTACATGTGTTGTAACCCTGCTTTACTCTATGCAAAATGAAAAAAAAAAAAAAATTGCCCATAGGTCTATTTTGGCCTACTGTAGTTTAGGACCTGAACACAAACCTAATCCCAAAAAAGTCCTTCCTCTAAGACAAGCCAGGAGTGTTGAAACACATCAAGAATTGTTGGTTTCAGGGTGTAGACGTTGTATGCAGTCACTTTATTAAACACGGCAATGGAGCTAAAAGTGGGGGGTGGCCAGGGGAGGACTGGAAGCCTTAGGCCTGGGGGGCAAGTCCAGTCAAGTGGCCCACTGAACCACAAAACAGTACTAAAGAGGCAGGTCATCATCAATCATTATTATTATCATCATTCACATCACACGGCACCTTACTTTACTTTCAGTTCAGTGCAGTGCAGTCTCTCTCTCAGTCTCACTGACTCTTCTCTGCAGCCAGCCCACGAGTCACAGAGATGTATGGTGCGGTGCTCGTGCCCTGACATGCCACATGACATTTCTACAACTCCCACAATGCAGCGCGGCAGCAGCCAGCCAATCGGCGGCCGCTGCTGCTGAGTAGGGCTGCGCATCTTCACCGGTCTCACGATTCGATGCGATTACGATTATCAAGTCAACGATTCGTTTCGATTCTGCAATGCATCACGATTGCAGCGCAAGTGCGCATGGCTCTCCCCCCAAAATACTAAAGGAGATGATCAGAGACTGCGGACATGGTACAGGAGATGATCAGAAACTGCGGACATGGTACAGGAGATGATCAGAGACTGCGGACATAGTACAGGAGATGATCAGAGACTGCAGACAAACTACAGGAAATGATCAGAGACTACATATATAGTACAGGAGATGGTCAGAGACTGCAGACATGGTACAGGAGATGATCAGAGACTGAAGACATGGTACAGGAGACGATCAGAGACTGCAAACATAGTACAGGAGATGGTCAGAGACTGCAGACATAGTACAGGAGATGGTCAGAGACTGCGGACATGGTACAGGAGATGATCAGAGACTGCAAACATAGTACAGGAGATGGTCAGAGACTGCAGACATAGTACAGGAGATGGTCAGAGACTGCGGACATAGTACAGGAGATGGTTAGAGACTGCAGACATAGTACAGGAGATGGTCAGAGACTGCAGACATAGTACAGGAGATGGTCAGAGACTGCAGACATGGTACAGGAGATGATCAGAGACTGCAGACATAGTACAGGAGATGGTCAGAGACTGCAGACATGGTACAGGAGATGATCAGAGACTGCAGACATAGTACAGGAGATGGTCAGAGACTGCAGACAAACTACAGGAGATGATCATAGACTGCAGACAAACTACAGGAGATGATCAGAGACTACAGATATAGTACAGGAGATGGTCAGAGACTGCAGACAAACTACAGGAGATGATCATAGACTGCAGACAAACTACAGGAGATGATCAGAGACTACAGATATAGTACAGCAGATGGTCAGAGACTGCAGACATGGTACAGGAGATGGTCAGAGACTGCAGACATAGTACAGGAGATGGTCAGAGACTGCAGACATAGTACAGGAGATGGTCAGAGACTGCAGACATGGTACAGGAGATGGTCAGAGACTGCAGACATGGTACAGGAGATGATCAGAGACTGCAGACATAGTACAGGAGATGGTCAGAGACTGCGGACATAGTACAGGAGATGGTCAGAGACTGCGGACATAGTACAGGAGATGGTCAGAGACTGCAGACATAGTACAGGAGATGATCAGAGACTGCAGACATAGTACAGGAGATGGTCAGAGACTGCGGACATAGTACAGGAGATGATCAGAGACTGCAGACATAGTACAGGAGATAGTCAGAGACTGCAGACATAGTACAGGAGATAATCAGAGACTGCAGACATAGTACAGGAGATGGTCAGAGACTGCAGACATAGTACAGGAGATGGTCAGAGACTGCAGACATAATACAGGAGATGGTCAGAGACTGCGGACATAGTACAAGAGATAATCAGAGACTGCAGACATAGTATAGGAGATGATTAGAGACTGCGGACATGGTACAGGAGATGATCAGAGACTGCGGACGTGGTATAGGAGATGATCAGAGACTGCAGACATAGTACAGGAGATGATCAGAGACTGCGGACGTGGTACAGGAGATGATCAGAGACTGCGGACGTGGTACAGGAGATGGTTGCACTGGTTGCACATGTTAAAGAAACCCTAATTGGTGCACAGACAGCAGTTTAGTTCTACTAGTTCAATAGTTCCCAGATTCAGTCCCAGCCTCCAGCAAGCTGAAATCTGATGGGTAACACTGCCCGCTGCACTTTACCCACTGATCTTTTTAGGCCCCACTCACACCAGTTTTGTGGATCACCCTTAGGGCAGCTTGAAAAAAAAAAACGCACAAAAGTGCATGATGCTTTATAATCCATAGCACACCAAAACGCATGACACAGTTTGTGTGCATAGGGGGTGCTGTGTGCCTGAAAAAAAAAAGTTTTGCCTTGGACAATTCACTACAAATCCCATCATATTACGTATATAATGTATTATGAAGGTATTCAGTGTAAAAGTCACAGCCTGCTGGTGGACAATACAACCATGTATTCCTGAACAATAACCTGCATTGGATAGAGAGGAGGACATCATTACCAGAGAAAATATAGAGTACACATAGAAGGGGGTCATATGGCAGGACAATAGGAGGTGATGGAGGAGATCACACACTGATAATGCAGCCTCTCTGACCTGTACACAAAGCTGGGACAGTCTCTCCCCTCCAAGATCCAGGAAGGACTCACTGACAAGACGCTGCTCTACAGTGTCCACTCTCTCTCCAGAGCGACTCAGGCTGAGCTACAGGTCCTGGCAGATCCGTAGATGTTATCGTGGCACAAGCTATAGGAAAAGCTCTGTGCAGAATGTTGTAAATACACTACAAATTATAAAAAATAAGTACATCGCTATCAGTTACTGTATAAATAACGGATAGCGATGTATTTATTTTTTATAATACACAGTCTATATTTGTTAGTAGTTTACATAGCTGACAGGACCTGCCTCCTCTAGCAAGCTGCAATCTGTAGTGCGGATCACGCTGACCTACTGAGGAGAGAAGTTAACATCTGAATGGCACGCTCTTCCTAGTTCCTACAACTCCCACAATGCAGCGCGGCAGCAGCCAGCCAATTGGCGGCCGCCGCCGCTGCCAAGTTTTAGCAAAAAAAAAAAAAAAACAGCGCTGCGGACCGCGGACGTTTTAAATATAATGTGAGCGGCTTGGGGAGCAATCTCCACTTTTCCACCTGGCCCAGTCCGCCCCTGGGGGTGGCTTAAATATTTTGTAATACTTCCTAAAAAAAAAGTTTTAACACTAAACTAGCTCATCTTTCTGCATAATCACCTCTGTAATGAAAGACAATGACTCCATGATGACAGTGGCCAAGCTATTAATCACAGTTTAGTAGTCCTTTCTTATAGTGACAGAGGAAATTTGGGCACTGAAAATACTGAACATGCATACGGTATATAAACTAAATGGTATTCATCCACTAAAAGCATATTGTATTACTGTATATCTTTTAGGCCCCGTACACACAAGCAAATTAATCTGTTCAAATCGGTCGGACCGACCGATTTGAACAGATTTGTCTGCTGGCTGTTTTGGTTTGATCACTGTACACACGATCAAACCAAAATCCCCGCCAGCAGACAGCGCGGTGACGTTGATGCCGCCACGTTACCACACCAGGAAGTAAATTACTTCCGCTGATGCGTCAAATCCATTCGACGCATGTGCGAGAAGATATGTCTGCTGGTTAGCTTACTAACCAGCAGACATGTCGGGTGGACGGATTCCCAGCCGACAGATTTTAAAGCATGCTTTAAAATCTGTCGGCTGGCCAAATCCATCTGCTCGCCCGTACACACGATCGAATCTGTCTGCTGGGACGGTCTGGCAGACCGTTTCCAGCAGATAGATTTGATCGTGTGTACGCGGCCTTACAGTTTTGTAGCTGACAGTCACTCTTTATACCACAAGGAGCTTCGATATCATGTTTTGTCCAACAGTATGTGCTCATTTTACAACACATTATTGGCTTGAGCTCTCAAAGGAATTTATATGGACTTGCAGTGTGTTTTACTGCACTGCGCACTCAAATAGGCCAATAGTTATACAAACCACAAAGGAGCAGTTTACTGAGAACTCTGTGAACTTGAAAGCCTTACCACAGAATGTTCTATTTTTGGTCTTCAGAAGACAAAGTAGTACTTTATTTATCAATATTTGACTATTCGAGTTAGCTCAGCAGTTCCCTCTTAAAAGAAAATATATACTGTATATGGCAGTGCAAAAAAAATCTAAAATGGCTAATGCATCGAAGATGATTCTTAATTCAACTACAATATATGATTACTAACTGCACACAGAAAAAGGGTTTTATATATTTTTTACATTAGTACGCATTTGTAGCATTGCAAATTGAGCTGAGCCCTTTTAAATTTACATTTCTATTTAAAAAATATTTATAAAGAATGTACATTCTATCAGGGTAGTGGAAATAGCAATGTTCACATGAGAATTAACGCAAATTTCTCTCATCAGTTTGGAGCCTTCAGAAAAACAAAGATATTTTACTTATTAGGGACTAATGCATTTTTTATTATTAAAGCTGAAGTTTGGTTGTTCGTTTTTTTTTTTTATCAGAAAGATTTTGTTGAAGCAATAATAAACATACAGTCCAACAAATCGGGTTCCACAAATCGGGTTCCACACCAATTATTGGCATATAAAGTTCAATATATCATCACAATCCACTAGTACAAAGGAAAATTGCAATACATCTCTACAGGTCGCTGCTTCCCTACCTATTCTGCCCACACAAAAATATTTTAAGCCCTACAGCTTAATTATCTAACTTGGCTGTTATGAAGTATGTCCCACGTCATGCATGCAGCTGGATCCTGTTTAAATCTTCACTGCAGTGTCCCAGCTGATCCTGTGTGCGTGCAGGCAACAGGCACAGGACTTCTGGTGCAGGATCTGCATATAGCTACAGGAACTCCCTTTAAAAATCTGTGCAAGTGGCTGAGGGTTTATTTTTTTATACAACCCCCCTTCCCCATTCGGGCACCCTGAGGTGCCAGCCCTGTTGGGAGGGGAACTATTTTACCTAAGGTCTTCTAAAGAAGACACGCAGCCACATAATTACTGTATATACTCGAGTATAAGCCGAGGCACGTAATTTTACCAAAAAAACTGGGAAAACGTATTGACTCGAGCATAAGCCTAGGGTGTTCATCTGCATGCCTCACTGTGCCTCACTTTGCCTCACTGTGCCCATGCCTCACTGTGCCCATGACTAGACTGACGTTAAACATGGGAGTCTATGGAAGGGGTGCCCAGCTTAGAAAAATCGGTTCTCCCCAGCTGTGGGTTCCCCAAACAACAAACTTTGCACACTTGTAGAGGAGAAATAGGGCTACATGTGTCCAGGGGACCTACGACCGGCTGGTACCAGGTCCCCAAAGTCACCAGAGAAATTACCATTTTACATGGGAGTCTATGGAAGAGGTGCCCGGCTTCGAAAAATCAGTGCTCCTCCGCCGTAGGTCCCCCGGACAACAAACTGTGCACACTTATAGAGGAGATATACGGCCGGTACTGGGTCCCCAAAGACCAGGAGATCAGGCCCAAAAAGGTGACTCGAGTATAAACCGAGGGGGGCACTTTAAGCACAAAAAAAGTTGGTGGTGTCCAATGGGAGTGTAGATGTGTTTCTTGAAAAACAAAATGTACAAGGATTTGGAAAATGGTAGTGACATATACACACACATACTCTGAACTGGATTGATTGGTATCTTTATTCAACCTTAACAACTATATAAGTATGATGAGTCACAGGGTTCTCTCCCCCATTCACAGATCCTGTTTTTTTTTTTCTTCAACATGATTGGCTATTCTTCGAAAAGTGAATTTTCACCACATTTACTAAGCCAAGGGAAATATTTCTTAGTATGGCTACTGCAGTGAGATATAATGTACGAAAATAATATTGTAAAATCTTGAGTCATCCATATAAAATAAATAATATGTAAAACTCTTGAGACAGTCATATGAAATTAAAGTTTATTTTTAAAAGTAATTTTTTCTGCGCATTTATCATTTTAGTGTAAATGTTCATTTACAAAGCAAAACATATGGAGCTAAGAGCAAATGGAGCAGCATATGGAAGAAAATGAACTGCTAGAGAAAGAATAAGAGCAAAACCATTCTTCCATGTATTTGGAAATTACTGATTTATATCTTGGAGGGTGCACAATTGAAGGTTCAACCTAGCAATGCTTGACTTAAGTTGGCTTTCACGCATTTCTGCCTTGTTTGAACCCATCTATCTAAGTTTATTTAAGCAGGTAGCAATCATTCAGCTTAAATGAATTCTTCCAGAAATTACCTGATGAAAACCATTGTTATGTAACTTATGAGTCAACATGCATCCGATACTTATCTGTTACTACAAGTTAAAATATTCTGCCATATTCCTTAGCTGATATTCTGTGCTTTTAACTCATACAAGCACAATTTAGTCTTTTGAAGGCAGCATGTTACATGGGCTTAGATGTTCTTTTTTATAAGAAGGCAACTGCAAATAATTTATGCAACATATTTACTGGTCATTCATAGTCAAGCCCACAATGGTAACAAGCATGGTAATTTGCAATTACGGTATATACTGTAATTTTATATAGTTTGTTATTGGCACCCGGAACATTAGAAACACATTTTTCAACTCTAAAAATATTATTGCTTGTAAGGGGTTTTAATGTTTGAAATTTGATTGTGACATACTGCAGTATAATAAAAATTCCTGTTTTGTGTATAGGCAATTTTAATGATTGCTATTGAAATATTGGAGCAGAATTGTCTTGTGACATGGCCCTAAGGGCTGACCTGATAAGGAATACAAAGCACATATTAACTCTATAGTAGTTGTAAACGAATTCATGCAAATTTTCCAATGCAAAATAGTAATGGTAAGTCCATTTCAATGAGGCACTCGCTGAACTGTCCTACCAAAATAAAGATAGTTTGTATTGCATATTTGTTTAGTCATATCCGATGCTAAGAAATTCTATGGGCCAGCTCTCTGGGCACCATGTCTAATTTAATTGAATTTAATTGAATGCATTTTCATAGAATTTCCCTAACTTTGGACTGGAATGCATAATGTATTTTTTTTTTATACACCAAGGTCAATTTTGACTGAAGACGATTAACCTGCCAGCATGTTTTTGGAGTGTGTGACAACCAAAGTACCCAGAGGAAACCAACAAAAACATAGGGAGTACATGCAAACTCCATACAGATAGTGTCCTGGCTGAGATTCAAACCAAGGACCCCAGGGCTGCAAGGCAAGGTGCATTTGCCAGAAAATCCTCTGCTGTGTCTATCTGATTTAGTTTCATGTTTCCAGATCCTTGACTTCACCAACATCAGGAATAAGTAAACACACCAACCTATCCCTTATCTGTGTGCTTTCTTGTCACTCTTCTCAGTACACTGGGAGCAGTTTAATAAAATGTTTCATTGCTGCACATTATGTGGTATATTTTATCTTTCTAATGGAACATTCAACAAGCTTTATCTGAGGTCAGCCTTTGTAAGGTGTGCCATAAAATCACTGGAGAGTAATATGAAAGGAAATGGCAAATTGTAGATGTAATGTTATTATCACATACATGAAAACACAAATTGCACTTTATCATTACTGTTTATAATTGTGGCACATCTGAAGCTACGGCAAGAAATACACCCACACAAAATGATTAATAATATCTTGTTTAGTATATGGTCCAATTAAGTTAGCACAGTACAGACATTAGGCATATATTTTGAAGCAAAGAACAAATAAATACAAGGTTATTAAACTGCATTTTCAGATTTTGTTTATGAAAATGTACAGTATCTTTATTTTATAGTCATTAAACCATAATGGCAATTCCCACAGTGTTTACTACATTAAGTAATGGTGGTCTTCATTAACACTGTAGACAACTTGCAGCAAATGAGCTTTGTGGAATTGCTTCGTTCAATTTATAGATATGTATCTCTTAATTATATATTATTTGTATTTACATATGAGCTTATACGAGAATGTTTATACTTTTTTTTGCCTGGTAATGCTAAAGTATAGTAACGTGTAACTTTTATGTCTTACATGCTGACATTATTTTAATTAAAATAAAATAAAAGTAAGTATTTTCTTTATGGGAAACACGTGTTTGTTATTTTTTTTTACTTTTTTATTTTTTTTACTTTTAATTGTTCACAACACCTACTTGGAGCATCCAGGAAACTGATTGCTTTCTAACATAACAAGCTGAAACTGTTTGTTTTTACCGCACAGACTGCAGCTCTATCAAAATTTGCTGTACATTTTTTATCCTACCAGTGTTTTTGTTTGTTGATCTTTATCCACAGGCGGCATCATTGAAAGTTCACGCCCCGTTGTGATGGTATGCGTCACTTCTTTCTTAAAAATGTGGTGGGATTTCGCAGGACTGCGTTCCGCAAAGTTTTTTGGGAAGCATGACACTCTGCTCCCAGGAGACGTTGCGAAGAGCTCCCAGAGAGCACTGTGGCGACGGGGAAAGGGAGTAGAGATGCCTACTCCCGTGGAAGGAAAAACCGGAATTTGGATTTCAGAATGATATAATAAGGCAATGAAAACCTAAAAAAATAATAATAATATTGCCATTGTGTATGTTGTGAGATGGTGCTGATCGGACAGTTTTTTTTGTGGGTGAACCTCCTCCGCTTTAACCACTTGAAGACCGAGCCTCTTTCTGAGATTTGGGGTTAAGTTAAAAACATTTTTTTTTGATAGAAAATGACATAAAACCCCCAAACATTATACATATTTTTTTCTAACACCCTAGAGAATAAAATGGCAGTCGTTGCAATACTTTTTGTCACACCGTATTTGCGCAGCAGTCTTACAAGCACACTTTCTTTTGAAAAAAAAAAAGTTTTTCAATAAAAAAAAAAAGTAAAGTTACAGTGCCTGCCGCCGAGAATGTGTTTATAGCACGACAGCATCGCGCTGATTCTCGGCGACAGGCTGCCGACATCTCGCACTCGCTGGAATAGTAAAAGCACATTCCAGCGAGTGCGTCATAGAAGCGACGGGGATCCGACGCGGATTCCCGCCAATTCTACACGTGGGCGGAGTTTGTTATGAATCCTGAGAAGGAAGTCCCCGCCGGATTTTAAATAAAAATCCGGCATGGGTTCCCCCCTCAGGAGCATAACGGGCCCTTAGGTCTGGTATGGGTTGTAAGGAGACCCCCCTACGCCGAAAAAACGGCGTGGGGGTCCCCCCACAATCCATACCAGACCCGTATCCAAAGCACGCCGGCCGGCCGGTCAGGAGGGGAGTGGGGGGCGAGCGAGCGCCCCCCCCTCCTGAGCCGTACCGGGCAGCATGCCCTCAACATGGGGGGGTCAGGTGCTCTGGGGCAGGGGGCGCACTGCAGCCCCCCACCCCAGAGCACCCTGTCCCCATGTTGATGAGGACAGGGCCCCTTCCCGACAACCCTGGCCGTTGGTTGTCGGGGTATGCGGGCGGGAGGCTTATCGGAATCTGGAAGCCCCCTTTAATAAGGGGGCCCCCAGATACCGGCCCCCCACCCTAAGTGAATGAGTATGGGGTACATTGTACCCCTACCTATTCACCTGCAAGAAAAGTTTAAACACAAATAAACCACACAGTGTATTGAAATATTTTATTAGTTGGCCGCCGGGGGGGGGGGGGTGTGTATGATCGCTTTTATAAAAGCGCCCCCCTCCGGCGGGCTTCTGCGGGGGGGTGGGTGCCGCTGTTCTTCACCGCCGTCTGGTTCTCTTCTGCCGCCGGGGGGGGCGCTTTGATAAAAGCGCCCACCACCCGGCGGGCTTCCTTCGACATCTTCGGCGGCGGGGGGGTCTTCTCCCACTCTCCGGGGTCTTCTCCCGCTCTCTGGGGTCTTCTCCGGCTCTCCGGGGGTCTTCTACGGCTCTCCGGGGGTCTTCTCCGCTCTCCGGGGGTCTTCTTCTTCTTCAGGACTCGCCGCCGCTATCTTCGTGTTAGCTCAATTACTGGCGGCGGCGAGTCCCCTCTTCTGTGACGTCATCTTCTCTTCTTCTTCTCCAGATGTTGACGCGACGCTTCCTTCCGCTGTTATGGCTGGCGCGCGGCTCGCAGCGAGTTATATAGGCCTGTCTTGTGACGTCGCAGTCCCATCATGCTCCGGTAGGTACCACGCCGCCGAAGATGTCGAAGACCTAAGGGCCTGTTATGCTCCTGAGGGGGGAACCCATGCCGGATTTTTATTTAAAATCCGGCGGGGGACTTCCTTCTCAGGATTCATAACAAACTCCGCCCACGTGTAGAATTGGCGGGAATCCGCGTCGGATCCCCGTCGCTTCTATGACGGCTTTGTCTCCATCGCGGCAAGCCAGCTCGGCGCTGGCTCCCGCGATGGGGCTCGCAAGTGCTCAATCTCGCCAAAAAAGGGAGCGAGATTGACACAATATCCCAGTCACCTACTGTAGCCCAATTTTTTTTTATATTGTGAAAGATAATGTTACGCCAAGTAAATTGATATCACACATGTCACGCTTCAAAGTTTCACCCGCTCGTGGCATGGTGACAAACATTTACCCTTAAAAAATCTCTATAGGTGACATTAAAAATATTCTACAGGTTGCATGTTTTGAGTGACAGAAGAATTATTGCTCTCGCTCTAACGATCGTGGCAATACCTAACACGTGTGGTTTGAACACCGTTTTTATATGCTGGTGCTGCTCACATATGCCATTTGCTTCTGCGCGTGAGCTCGTCGGGGCAGGGCGCTTTAAATTTTAAAAAAATCTTATTTATTTGACTTTTCATTTTTTATTTTGACACTGTTTTGAAAAATAAATACAATTTGGGTCACTTTTATTCCTATTACAAGAAATGTAAACATCCCTTTATGAAAAAAAGCAGAACAGGTACTCTTAAATATGAGCTCTGGGGTCAAAAAGACCTCAGATCTCATATTTACACTAAAATGCAATGAAAAAAATAATAACGTCATTTATAAAAAATGTTGCTTTAAGAGCATTGAGCGGAAGTGACGTTTTGACGTTACTTCCGCCCTGCAGTGGTATGGAGATTCGATCGCCTCTGCCGCTACCAAAGGCTCCTATAGCAAATCCGCCGCAGAGACCACTTTTATCTGAAAGCGGACCGCCCGCTCTTGAAGAGGATACTGGAGTTATGGTAGCTAGCTGCTGCCATAAAAACAATATTCCTCTTCAAAGTAGCGAAGTCTAACGTTAAAAATGTTTAGGCATCGATTTTGGCCACATACCCCCTGTTATACTTACTTGAGCCCTCATTCAATCCACCACTGTGCATGTCTGCAGCTCTTCTCTCCCCTCACTTCCGTGTCTCACTGGCTTTGCTGGGGCATTGGCTCCCAGTGCTGTCAATCAAAGCCAGTGACACGAGAGCGGGGAGCGAGTCCAAGTCAATGTCAATGAACACAGCAGTGAGGCTTGGGAGCAAGCCTAGACAAGTGCACTGGACAGAGAAGAGGAGCCAGGCATGCTGGCAGGTGACCAGAGAAGAGGAGGTTCAGCAGCTTTGCAATTCCCTTACACAGAGCAGGTAAGTACAGAGAGGTTTGATGCCTTTAAATGAAAAAAAAATCCTTTACAACCAATTTAATGACTTAGAAAATAACCAAATTTGCTTAGAAGTTCCTTAAATTTGAATCTGAACTAAAAATAAGATTTGGGCACCTTTAGGGCCGGTTCACACCGCGTTCCTGTGTGATTCGTGCACGTATGATTTTGCAGCCCATTCATTTGATCACCAGCGCACAGGGAAAGTAGTGCATGCATAAAACTTGGCACACCAAATTACATGGTGTCACAGATTTGGTGCCCACAAATGCACTGCATTTGTTGTGCCTTTAAAATTACATTGGCACTACAGCAAATTGCAAAGGCAATGCATTTTGTGTTCAGTGTGGGAAACCTGCACAGAACGTACCTTTCCCTCACTGGGTTCTCGTGTGAACAGGCCATTAAACTTCCAGAAAATTGGTATTCTGTTGTTTTTCAACTTCCGTAATATTTTTTTTAATATTGTGTTAATGCAGTACTTATCTTCTCAGAGGTACTGTTCCCACAATCTCAGCACTCCAGTCATCCAGTACCAGTCCTCTTCTAGTTTGAAAAATGTGCAGTGTCCTTCAATCCACACCCTGACAGCCCAAGGCATCAAAAGACCCAGCTGTGGTCCAGTCTTGTGCAACATTTAGGACCCACACACTCCCAAAAGAAGAAGACATATGACATCATGCGACTGGAGACAAAAGACCCATGAAAAAAACCTACATAAGGACACAGATCGGTCACCTGCCCCCAGTCAGTCCCCTTCCCCCACAGTAAGAATCATTCCCAGGGTACACATGTAACCCCTTTCTCGCCCCTTAGTGTTAACCCCTTCCCTGCCAGTTACATTTATACAGTAATCAGTGCATATTTATAGTAAAGCGCTGCGCTAACTGTTGGCGCTATATAAATCCTGTATAATAATAATAATAATAATACTGTTCGCTGTATAAATGTGAATGGTGCCAAAAATGTGTCAAAAGTGTCCGATGTGTCCGCCGTAATATCGCAGTCCTGGCAAAAATCGCAGATAACCGCCATTACTAGTAAAAAAATTAATTAAAAAAATTTCGGAATTCTATCCCCTATTTTGTAGCCGCTATAACTTTTGCGCAAACTAATCACTATACGTTTATTGCAATTTTTTTGGGATATTTATTATAGCAAAAAGTTAAAAATATTGTGTTTTTTTCAAAATTGTCAAAACGCAGAGGTGATCAAATACCACCAAAATAAAGCTCTATTTGTGGGGAAAAAAGAACGTCAATTTTGTTTGGGAGCCACGTCGCACGATCGCGCAATTTTCATTTAAAGCGTGACAATGCCGAAAGCTGAAATTTCGCCTGTGCAGGAAGGGGGTATATGTGCCCAGTTAGCAAGTGGTTAAATAGGGGGTTGTGTCAGATGTGTTGTTGCTGAGTTTCTTTAAAGTGGTGGTTCACCCTAAAACAATTACCTAACATTACATCCAGCATACTAACGACATGTAAAGTATGCTGGTATTTTTTTTTCTCCATACATACTGTTTAATTGTTATTTTCGCCCAGGCTTCCGGGTTCTGATTCCCGCAAAACTGGGTGTTCCTATTGAGAGCTTAGATCAGTGATGGCGAACCTTGACACCCCAGATGTTTTGGGACTACATTTTCCATGATGCTCATGCACTCTGCAGTGTAGTTGAGCATCATGGGAAATGTAGTTCTAAAACATCTGGGGTGCCAAGGTTCGCCATCACTGGCTTAGATGATTGACGTCTGGTAAAAATCTTCCCATGGCGCATAAAGCGCATCACCAGTTTTCCGTAAATAGCCGACCTGCGAGTCGGCTCTATATGGCGCCTGCGCAGTCAGCTCTACACGGCGGGCGCAGGCGCAGCCGCCGTATAGCGCCGACTCGCAGGTCGGCTATTTACTGAAAACTGGTGATGCGCTTTATGCGCCATGGGAAGATTTTCACCAGACGTCAATCATATAAGCTTTCAATAGGAACACCCAGTCCCGCGGGAATCAGAACCCGGAAGCCGGAAAATAACAATTAAACAGTATGTACGGAGAAAAAATTGATAAAATACCAGCATACTTTACATGTCGTTAGTATGCTGGATGTAATGTTAGATAATTGTTTTAGGGTGAATCTAAAATATGACTAGGCCCTGCAGTAAAAATTACTACCTTATAAAAGTCAAGTAAATATCGTTTACATTTAGGCAAATTATACATTCAATCGACTACAAAAGATTACACATGGGGAGACAGTAGGAAATAGTAATATTGAACGACTGCGTTAACAGCAGTATACACTGATAAATGAAATAAAATTATGTTTAGGAAGAAACAATGTGTGGAGCAATGGTAGGATCTAAATATGCACCTTTTTTAACCATGATTGTGCAGTACAGGGTATGCAATGTTTACTAATTCGAAAATGTAAAAACTACAAACTTGTGCTCATTTTAGCATGCCATGTTGATTATTTATGTGTAATGAACCATCCAGCTCAGTGCATTTTTTTTGCAGCTGGGGAAAATGCTTGGCACACTGCAGGGATGTACACGATTACATAGTCATTAGATTTATTGTACTGAATAGCACATAGTAGCATCGTAGCATGCCAATGTGTTATAACCCACACCCACCATGTTATGTGATTAGATGGTTTTAGTTGGGACTAGGGGCTCTGGCAGCAAAAGCAGTAGTAATTCCAGATGAAACATACATCACCATCCTCTGCTAATGTCTAGCACTGTGATCCAAGCATAAAATCCAGTGTTATTCTATGAAAATACTGTATCTGAATGATTTATCTTCACACCACCAAGTACTGTAAATGGCATGCTGTATCACTGTTGTTTACAAGTAGCCTCTGTGAAGTGTGTGACTACATAGAGATCAAAGCAAGGTTGAATCACTGAAACACTCTTTGAATTTTTTTTAAAATGTGTTCTGTGATGTATTACTTTATAGACTTTCAAAGTTAAAACCCCATAACAACCTCACATCTTGAGGTTGTTATGGGGTGGTGTGTATGGGGCTGTAGACTCAGTCCCTCTAAATAAAGCTCTACACTGGGCAAACTTAAAACACCCTCTTTAAGGCTGGGTTCACACTACGATTTTCCCGTCCGTCAGCCGCATACGATTTATATGAAAAAACGTAAGCGGCTGAAACGGATTGAACCGTACGTAAACGTATGCGTTTATAAAACGTATACGGTTCAAAAAGTGCGTACGGTTCCATCCGGTTTTGATAAAAAAAACGCATACGTTTTTGGAATTAGTGTCATTTAATAAATAAAGATTTTCTTGTTTTGAAAATGCGCATGCGCAGACGAAAAACGCATACGGTTTATACGTATGGAACCGCACATATGTGCGTTTTCCATTGACTTTAATGTTAAAAAAAACGTATGCGTTTGCCATACGGTTTCAAAAACGGACTCAAAACCGTGGTCGAACACGGTTTTGCGTACTGTTAAAAAACGTTTTGCCAGCAAATCGTACGCACCCGGATGCATCTGAGTGCATACGATTTGCAATGCATTGTCTATGTATGCGTTTTCCCATACGGGCCCATACGTTTTCAAAACTGAAATCGTATGCGGCTGACGGACGGGAAAATCGTAGTGTGAACCCAGCCTAACAATGGTTTTTTTTTTACATACGTATTATAGGATACATAGCATATTTGGAGAGGTCTAAATTTTGGCACCATACAAACAATACACTAATTACACAGAAAATTAATAGGGTATTAATACGGTATGGGGATAACACTAATATTACTATTATTATTTTTTTGCTGTAACACTTTAGAGATAGGAACATGGTGGTGGGTTTGGGGCTGTAGGCATAGTCCCCTCCAATAAAGCCCTAAAGTGGGCTAACTTATTTTTTTTGGTCCTCCTATTTCCTTAGGGGTTTTCTCTCCATCTTTGCATACTAAGTCAATTAAGAGGTCTAGATAGGCTGGGAAAGGAACATAATTGGCTACATCTAAGCCAAGAAAAGAGGATAGCGGGATAAAAGTACAGTAGAGCAGGATAGGAGCTTGGGATAAGGGGGCATCTTACACACTTTCAATTAAGGTTGGTAAAGAATATACGTTGAGACTGGATTTTAAAAGGGTTAGGGAAATGAAATGTATGTATTTGAAGGGTTATAATATTACGTATTTAAGAAGAATGTTTTGTAATGAACTGAAATGAAAATTAATAAAGAGATTTTGGAAAAAAAAAAAAGAACTGTGGCAATGTTCATCCTGTCCCCATCTCTGAAGACTTGCAGTCATGAGTAGTTACATGCCATGTGAGAAGTTTTTACCTCTTGTCTGATTATGAGACTGTATATGTGCATTTCCTTAAAGCTGTAGCTGACCTGGAAATATGTGAGGAAATTATTACACTCCCCTTTATTATTCTGTTTTCCTATATACTAGGATTACAGGCAGGGCACAATGCGGGACATCTATGTTGTTAAAAATAATATACAGAAAAGTATTGTCAGGCATCTTATAAGGGATCAAACATGCATTACATTAGTTTTCTTCTTTGATTGACTTTGGATTCATCTATTAGCTGACATTCCATGGCCTCTTCCAGATCAGCCAGGTCTGTTATACCTAAAGGACCAATCTAACATAATTTCTTATTCACCCAATTTTTTGGCTTGTCTGTTGAAACCCAGGTTCTGGGAGACAGAGGCATTGTGAATTCAATTAACCCTATTACGCTAAAAGCTCATAATCCACTTCTCGTAGGATGATAATTGCACGTTAATTATTAACCACATGCCGACCAGCGCACAACCATATATGTCGATACACAGAGCTTTTTTTCTCAGAAAATAGGTGCAGGAACTCAACCACGACCCCGTTCAGATTTCACAAACAGTAGAAGGGTCTTAAAGGGGCATTAAATACCAGGATTGCATTACATACAGAGTGCAGAGTTCAGGGGGGTTACACACAGAGTGCAGAGCTGTGACTTGTAAACAGACAAACCAGACTTCTGTGTTTACAAGTGATTCTGGTGAGCAGGCACCAAAGGGTCTGAGCCAGAGGTGGTGGAACTGAGTTCCCCCAAGTTCCCCCTGAAAAAAAGCCCTGTCGATACAATGGTTCGGCTGGGCATATGGGCGTACAGGTACGTTCCCTTTAATATGCGACATTGTGTGCGCGAGCTCCGTGAGTCCAACCGCGGGTTCCACGGACTCGATATCCACGGGGTTACCCACGATCATCTCCAGGAGAGGAAGAGCGGGGAAATGCTGATGTAAACAAGCATTTCCCCATTCTTCCTAGTGACAGGACACTGATCACAGCTCCCTGTAATTGGGAGCGGTGCTCACTGTCGTGTCACACATAGCCTATCCCCCCTACAGTTAGAACACATCCCTAGGACACACTTAACCCCTTCAGCGCCCCATACTGGTTAACCCCATTTACTGCCAGTGTCATTTTTACAGTAATGAGTGCATTTGTATAGCACTGATCGCTGTATCAATGACAATGGTCCCAAAAAAGGGATTTTTAAATACAGCTTACCTGTAAAATCCTTTTCTTGGAGTACATCACGGGACACAGAGCGGCATATTCATTACTATATGGGTTATATGGAGTACCTTCAGGTGTGGACACTGGCAATCTCAAACAAACAGGAAGTCCCTCCCTATATAACCCCCTCCCCTAGAGGGAGTCCCTTAGTTTTGTAGCAAGCAGTATGCCTCCCAAAATGTTCCCCAAAAAGAGGGGTGGGAGCTCTGTGTCCCGTGATGTACTCCAAGAAAAGGATTTTACAGGTAAGCTGTATTTAAAAATCCCTTTTTCTTTCTCGTACATCACGGGACACAGAGCGGCATATTCATTACTATATGGGATGTCCGAAAGCAATGCTTTAATGAGGGGAGGGAGACATCTTCCAAAGAAGGATTTAATTTAGAGGTATACTCAAATACTAGTAAATCCAACTTAAACGAGAAATGTAAATCTCAAATCAAATCAAGGGAGCCCCCTCAGATCCTGAGGAGCTTGAATCGCGGCCTGTAGTACTGACTGCCCAAAGGCTGTATCCGCATTCCTTCTTACGTCCATTTGATAAAATTTTGTAAACATGTGGACTGACGACCACGTTGCTGCCCTTGCATATTCGAGCCATAGAGATCTGATGATGTGCTGCCCAGGAGGTGCCCATGGCCCTGGTAGAATGGGCCTTTGCCGACAAAGGAGGAGGCAACCTCTTCAAACCGCAGGCCTGAATGATTAATTGTTTAATCCATCTTGCGATGGTGGATTAAGCAGCTGCCTGACCCATCTTGGGCCCTTCCGGTAAAACGAACACCACATCTGTTTTCCGAACCTTCTCTGTAGCTTTAAGATAGGCCTTTATGGCCCTGACAATATCCAACGTATGCAGCAACCCCTCCTTTCTAGAGGTGGGTTTTGGAAGAAGGATGGAAGTACCACATCCTGGTTCAGGTGGAAACTGGATATAACCTTTGGTAGAAAGGAAGGATGAGGACGGAAACCCGCCCTATCCTTATGTAAAATGAGATATGGTTCCTTACAAGATAAGGCTGCCAATTCCGATACTCTCCTGGCCGAAACTATGGCGATCAGAAATACCGACTTTCTAGTCAGTAAAACCAAAGGTACCTCAGCCAACGGCTCAAGGGGTTGTTTCTGTAGAGTTGACAGAACAAGATTTAAGTCCCATGGACAAAGTGGTGATTTGACCGGAGGATTAACACGTAAGACTCCCTGTACGAAGATCTTAACCAGCGAGTGGGCGGCCAGCGGCCTCTGAAACCACACTGATAAGGCTGAAATCTGTCCTTAGATCGTGCTTAATGCCAGGCCTTTATCCACTCCTAGCTGGAGAAAACTTAATACTCTAGCAATGGTATACTTGTGGGAAAACCATCTCTTAGACTCACCCCAGCCTACGTAGGCCCTCCAAACCCTGTAACAAATTACCCTGGAGGCCGGCTTTCTAGCCTTAATGAGGGTAGGGATTACCTGCCTAGACAGACCTCTACCCCTGAGAATTAGGGATTCAGCCGCCAGGCCGTCAAATTTAGACGCCGTAATGCAGGGTGGAGGATCGGGCCTTGTGAGAGTAGGTCTGGCCCTAGAGGAAGAGTCCAAGGGCCTCCCGCTGCCAATTTCAGGACTAGTGAGTACCATGCCCTCCGGTACCAAGCTGGGGCTACCAGGATAACCAGCCTGTGGTATGATCCTGCGCCGCAGGCGGGGTAGTAACTGCAGTGGGGGAAATGCATATAGAAGTTATGATTGATGCCAAGGGCAAACCAACACATCGGTTCCGCAGGCCATAGGGTCCCTCGTTCGAGACATGAACCTGTCTAGCTTCTTGTTGAATCCTGATGCCATGACCTCCACGTCTGGCACTCCCCACTTCTGGCAGATTGTCTGAAAGAACTTGTGGATGCAGAGACCACTCCCCCGGCGACAGGGTTTGGCGACTTAGGAAGTACGCCTGCAGGTTGTCCACCTCGGGAATGAATGTCGCCGATATGCAGGGTACATAAACCTCTGCCCACCGAAAAACCAAGCTCCTCTCACTCTGAGTGGCTTGACTCTTGGTTCCCCCTTGGTGGTTCACCTATATGCCACCGCTGTGGCCTTGTCTGAATGACTTCTCACCGAGGACCCCTGTAATCTGGATGTCTATGCCAGGAGGGCTAGCTGAGCCGCTCAGAACTCCCAGACCTTGATGGGCAGCTGCCTCTCTGCCTCTGCCCAAGTTCCTTGGCGAGTGAACTTGTTCAAGACCGCTCTCCAGCCTTCCAGACCACTGGGCAGAACCAAGCTGCTAGAATTGCTGCCTGTAGGACACGAGCGTGGAAGCGTGTGGTATTGCCTCGAACATGGCCATCGCATACATAGGCGAATAGTTGGCTCTTTTTTGCTTAGAACCAACTGAATCAATCTCTTGATAGCCTCGACCTTTACCAGGGGCAGGAACATCCATCTTCTGTTCTGTGTCTAATCTCGTGCCGAGATATTCCAACTGCTTTGTAGGTTGAAATGCTGATCTTTCCCCGGTTTAGGACTCAGCCGAACCTCTCGAGGTACTGAACCATGAGGACTACTACGCATTCCACCAAGGAAGCGAGTGATCTTATGATTAAGAGGTCGTCCAGATATGCTAGGACCGAGATCCCTTGGATCCTTTGGAGTGACTAGAATAGAAACTAGGACCTTCGTGAATACCCGGGGGCCGTAGCCAGCCCGAAGGGGGGCGCCACAAATTGGAAGTGACGCTGTATCACTGCGAAGCGTAAAAACAAATTATTTGATGTGGCTGAAAGACCTGGTACATGAAGGTAACCCTCCTTTATGTCTATAGAAGCCCGATCCTTCTGGAGTGTGGCGGCTGCTGGCCAAACGGATTCTATCCGGAAAGAGCGAACCCTTAGGTAAGCATTTAAACCTTTTAGGTCCAAAATTGGTCTGACATTGCCGATGAGCCTTGGTATGACAAACAGATTGGAATAGAAACCTAGCCCCTGTTCTTGGGCTGGTACCTCTACCCTTATGCCCTGGTAAAGCAGGTGATCCAATGCTGCCCGCATTGAGGCCTTCCTTGTGGAGGAAATTTTAGAAATTCTAATCTGTAGCCTGCGGCCACAGATGATCGGACCCCTTCTGTCGGGGACCGATCCCCAGAGGCCTGTCCTTGCGATCCATTGTTAAAAGTTTGATCGCGCAGGAGGACCGTACTGCCTGAAATTTGAGGGCCCTGGAACCGGGGGGAGCTGCCCTTTTAAACGCAGGACCCCGGAACTTCCTTTGACTGGTAAAAGGGGTACTTTTGCCACTTGAAACAGTCTGAATGTATTTATCCAGATCTTTCCATGGAAGGGCAAACCTGCCAGCAGTCTTTTACATGGGGCTCGGCCGCCCAGTTCTTCAACCAAAAGAGCCTTCTCATATGTACTAAAAATAGTGACAACGAGATGCCTGCTGGATGGAGTCTTTTTATAGCCTCTACCGCAAAGCACAGAGCTCTGGGAATATCCAATAACTCCTCTGCCTATCGGGCAGGGATGTCTAAGCATCTGTTTTGTCTGGTTCCTTAATGCCTGAAAAAAACTCCAATTGTAGCCACTGCTGGCTGTAGCCAGGGATGCTGGAAAAAGTGTCTCTAAACGTTTATCGACCGGGACCTTAAACATTTGTATGTTTCCCCTTAGGCCAGTTAATGATTTTTTCACCCATGAGATGGCTGCGTCCACTGTTGGGAGCGCCCCCTTTCCTTAGAAAAATGTATTTTCCATAGGGTAAATAACAGAAAACCTTCCAGGTGGTCTCCCATCCAGGCACTAACCAGGCCCTACCCTGCTTAGCCTCCGAGATCAGACGAGATCGGGCGCTTTCCGGGAGATGCGGCCTCAAGGACCTCACGGGTAGTTGAAAAGCAGTGCCCGAACCGGGACCTGAACCCTGGACCCTCAGATCAAAAGTCCGATGCTCTACCAACTGAGCCATCCGGGCCCCTTTTAAAGAGCACTTGGTCAGGGGAAAGAGTGCCTGCAAGCACAAATATTTCCTGGCAGACGTGCATAAAGACTACCCTCTCGTCAGCTTTAGGCGGCAGAAAAAATTCTGTCCGGTCGTCCCAATTCTGGAAAAACCAATTCCTCTAACAGAGGATGGGCCAGAAAAGCTGCGTTGCTTAAAGGCGCTTTTAAAAGAACCCAAAGAGGATACCGCAGGAACCTGAGGCTCTGGAAATGGCAAATTGAATGCCAAGCGGGCCATGTCTGTCAAAGACTGGCCCACAGACTCTCCGCCTGGGAGGCTGAAAACGATTCTACAGTGGTAGATCCTCTAGGTTCTGTCCCTTTTGGCGATGGGGATCTAGTCTGCTTCTTGCCAGAAAAAGAGCCAGCGATCATAGCTGTTAACCTCTTTTCTCTAGCCCCCCTAGGGTGACGGCTAGCATCTCCTCTGTGATAACACAGGGTTGGGCCGACCTGGGCCAGCCTCAGCACCAGACCCCCTTAATGGCTTATCCAGGGTGACCCCTATAGGAATAACCTGTGGGGAAAGTATTGGCATATTATCAGAACCAGAGGAGGAACCCCTTTGTCTTTGCCTTTTCTCTTTATTCTTTTTTTTTTTGTTTTGATCCTGAACCCTTGGAAGCCATAATACAAAACCGAAGGACTCCGCTTACAACAACAGACTGTTATAGCCAGGAGTACAAAAAAATAAGGTTTAGGTTTAGGGGACAATAGGATCACTAATGCCCCAAAACCGGTGGGGCTCAGTATGTTTTCTTTTATATATTATTCACCACATACAGCCCCACCCCCAACATGTTTGCCAGCATTCAACCTGTTGCCAAGGGGATTTTGGCTTAACAAAAAGTATTGGAGCTGACTCCAGTATGTAGTACCCCTTCTCGCCACCGGGAGTCACTGTGCTGCCAGCTCTACGTCCTCTCTCTCTCCAGCTCAGCTCTGAACTGAGCTAAGAACGCGCCTGCTGTGTATAACAGCAATTAAAGGCACGCCCACTCTACACTGCAGTCACACTCCCCGCCCCCCCCCCCCTCCCGAATGGCGCGAACATTTTCTATATGCATGCGCGCGTGCACGCGCGCGCGCGACTGTCGGGGGAGGAGAGCCCAGGAGGAGACGCACTCTGGAGCCCAGGAATGCAGGTTGGAGGACGCATCAGGCGGCAGATTTGAATCCCGGCAAGGTAAGGCTAACACAGGCCCCTAAGGAGTCCCTTTAGCCTAGAGACAGATCTTCTTTTTTTTTTTTTTTTTTTTAAAAGATCTTCAACCAGCGAGCAGCAGGTAGCTAGCAAACATACATAGATAGGTAGGGGGATCAAGTTATGGGGGGAAACATTTCAGGGCATCCTGTCTATCAGACATAGTGACCATGGTGCCAATGCAGAGCATACTCAGGCTACCCCCTTTAAGATCTCCCCTGGAGAGCCTGCTGTCGAACCAAGTCCCGCAGGCTCCCCTCTTACCTGCTCCATGCCGCAGGACGTTTTGCAAAACGGTCCAATCTTCTCCCATCTCCGTGGGTAGCGTAGTAGACCATCAGGCCCTGGGGTCCTATGAAGGTACCCACTGTCCTGGCAAACAGGAACTTATGGTCTTTACAAACTCCAAGTCCTGAGCCCAGGGTCCAGCCCTCCAAAGAGGAGCATTATAGGCAAAACCCCACGGTTTGGGGCCCGGGTACTGTCCACTTTGGCACTGAGGCTCCTTGGACAGATCCGGTTAGCCCGCCCTTAATCCCAAGGATGTGGAGCAAAGCTATTCCGTGACCAACACCTAAGACACTGGCGAAAAAACTGAGGGACTCCCTCTAGGGGAGGGGGTTATATAGGGAGGGACTTCCTGTTTGTTTGAGATTGCCAGTGTCCACACCTGTAGGTACTCCATATAACCCATATAGTAATGAATATGCCGCTCTGTGTCCCGTGATGTACGAGAAAGAAATGGCATCAAAAGTGTCCGATGTGTCCGCTATAATGTTGCGTCACGTTAAAAATCACTGATCGCTAGACATGTGCAATTTCTTTCGTTACGAATACGTTTTCCGTCATTATTCGTTATTTTCGTTGATTCGTTAACCTACGAATAAACGAACGGTTTAGCGCAAATAATAACGAATAACGATATTTCCAAAAATAACGAATATGGAAAACTACGAAGATACAAAACTACTAAATGTAAAAGAACAACACAACGAAAGAAAAAAGAAACGAAAACATAGAAATAACGAAAATACCGAACACAAAAAAAAAAATCATAATTACGAAAAATAAACGAAAATGCTAACTTACTAATATTCGAAGAACAAAAAGAAAACAACCGAAATGCCGAACAAAGAATAAAAAACGAAAAGCAAAACTAATGAAAAATAAATTACGAATCTTCGGAAAACGGAAATGAAATAACGTAAATTCACTTTCATTAGTACTGTGACCAATAGCCACTCAGCGCTGTCCCTTCCCCTGAAGAGGTTTGTTTCTTCCCCCAATGAGCTTCTTTCTTATTACCTAGTGGCTCCTTGACCTTGTGTCTTTATCTGTGTTAGACTGCAGTGCATTCCATCCAGAGTCCAGGGTGTGTTTGGGTAGGTTGCACCGGTTTTGTGGATCTGTCACGTCAATCGCAGTAAATTACGGTGTTTTACAAAATTACGACGAGTAGTGTGTCAAATAAACGTAAAATGTATTTTAACAGAATTACGAATGCAATAAAATCTACAAAAGAACGTTGTTACAATCAAATGAAATTAGACACGAAAATACGAATGATTTATTTCTTACGAAAATACAAACGCGGCATGATGGAAAAAATAATGTAAATACGAATATCAAAACAACGAAAAATAAACCAACGTAAAAACGAATGAACAAATAAATTCATTGTAAAAATACGAACGAGGCAGAATACAACATTTAACCGAAAATACTAATCTCGAATCAACGAAAAATAAACTAACATAAAAAAACGGAAACGAAAAAAAAAAGTGTTACGAAAATACTAAAGAGTACGAATATGATAACTAACGTCTTGCGAAATTACGACTCGTTACGAATCACGATAAACGAACAGAAACGAAACAGAAATAAACGAAAATTTTTGTTGTGCACATGTCTACTGATCGCCGCCATTACTAGTACATTTTTTTAAATAAAAATGCCATAAAAATATCCCCTATTTTGTAGAAGCCATAATTTTTGCGCAACCCAATCAAAAAGGGCTTATTGTGATTTTTTTTACCAAAAATATGTAGAATACGTATCGTCCTAAACTGAGGAAAACATTTTGTCATATATTTTTTGGGGATATTTATTATAGCAAAAAGTAAAAAACATTGCTATTTTTTCATTTTATAGCACAAAAAATAAAAACAGCAGAGGTGGTCAAATACCACCAAAAGAAAGCTCTATTTGTGGGGAAAAAAGGATGTAAATTTTGTTTGGAAGCAACGTCGCACGACCGCGCAATTGTCAGTTAAAGCGACGCATCGCCAAATCACAAAAAGTGCTCTCATCTTTGGGCAGCTAAATGGCATGGGCCTAAATTGGTTAATAATGTTTAGCCTTCAACATCATCTTGAGTCATGTCTGCCCTGTCTGCTCTTTTAAATGTCCTCTTGCAAAGAATTCAGTAATTTGTGCTTTCATTCTAGGAATTGATGACCCCCGCTCAGTCCTCTAACCATGGGTTAAATCTATGTATTATCAATGTGTGTTACTTCCTGTTACTCTCAGTCAGTCAGAGTGAGGCAGGTGGATTAGCAACAGGAGCTCCCACGGCGCACGTCTCCTAGGAGTAGGAGCGTGTGTGCTATAGCTCCAGGCAGGCTCAGGAGGCAGACAGGCAGAGTCCCTCCCAGCCCGGCCAGCTCAGTCCACACTCCGGTTTCCAGCCCAGCCCTGGAAAGTCCTGCGCCCCTGATCTCTCCGCTCCTCCAGCTCAGCTCCCTGGCTCTCCACAGGTAAGAGCCCTCCACCAAAGCTGCTGACGGCCGTCCTTTTCAGGACAAAGCCGCAGCAACACAGATCTTCCTTTGCTCCATCCTTGCTCCATTCTTTGTCCCCCTGCACTCCCTCACCTCCATCATCCTCAAGGGCCCCCTCCCGCCACCTCTCGCCACCTCCTCGCGGAAATTTCCGCCGTTCTGGTGCTTTTCTGGGTGCACCGCGCCGGGCCGTTCTGAATCGCGGGGCCGCGGTCTAGGAAAGACAGCGGCTTCACTTACGGCCTAACGGCGCGCTGCTCCCCACATCTCAGTTGTCCTTACGCAGCTCCCAGAAAACCCCCCTTATCCCTGAAAGACAGTTATCCGGCCCTGTTATTTTTTCACCCTTCACCCTTTCAGCCCCAGGTTATCAGAACAGCCCCCTGTCAGCCCTCATCCCTGAGCAGGCAGCCACCAGACCAGCAACAGGCTCTCCCTCTCAGCCCTAGCCCCCCCGTCGCCCCAACACACAGAAGCTTGATCCAGGGTTTAACCGATCGCCTCTTACAGGGGTCAGGAAGAAATTTTTTCCCTACTGGAGCATATTGGCCGAGCTCTGACAGGGTTTTTTGCCTTCCTCTGGACCAAGACTGGAGAGAGGAGTCAGCCAATTCCTCTCCCCACTGCCCCAAACCCCCCCCCCCGGTGTATTGGCGATCATGGCATGTCGGCAATATTCTGCCGACACCATTTGGAGTTTGAGGCAATGCGCCGCAATACTGCCAGCCATCACCAAAAAGGCCCTAAGAACTGAGCGACTATTCAGAATCGATCATAGATCGAAGGTCAGACATTTCAGCCATTTTCCCCAGCGCAGGCACATATCATGTGCTCTGATCAACACAAGATCGGCAGTAAAACACCGACTAGAAATCCGCGACTTCATTCAACAAAAGGATCTAGACTGCCTCTTTATTACAGAGAGCTGGCTCACAGCCGACTGTAACACCATTCTAGGAGAATTGGTGCCAGATAACTACCGTATTATAACGGAAAACAGAATAGGGCAAAGAGGAGGCGGCCTGGCGGTGATCCACAAGACTCATCTTACAATCACCAAACCAGTCCGCCAAAACCCTCTTCCATTCATGGAAACCCTTACTCTGCAACTGCAAGCAAGTTCAAAGGAGACCGTCCACATTCTGCTCTGCTATAGGCCACCCGGCCCAAAATCGCAGCTGCTATCATCATGGACGGATTTCTTCTCCACTTACACCCTCAACAGCAAACATCTTTTGCTGCTCGGGGATTTCAATCTCTGGGCCAACTCTTCACAAGACCCCATTGCCGACGCCTGTATTGACCACCTGGAAGGATTAGGATTGCAGCAATTAGTATGTGGGCCCACACATGCTTCAGGTCACACACTTGATCTTATTTTCAGACAAGCTCTGGAAATAAAGATTTGGGAAAATGAAAAGTTGCCATGGACAGACCACCATGCAATTATATTCAGTATTTCCACCATCCCCCCTGCAACAAAAACATCAAATCCAGTGACAACACACTGGACTAGATGTCAGAAGAAGCTCCACTCGGAACTCTTCAAAACTACTTTAAGGAAGAAAATAGAAACAACTCAGCCGCATCAAACGGCCGTTGAAACATTGGAAGCCATTAACTCGGCCATGCTACAGTCAGCCGACTTGGTAGCGCCGAAACGAAGTACCCGCATCCGGAAAAACAACCGCAGCTGGTTTAACAACCAGCTGTCGTTACTGAAGCAAGAACGCAGAAGGGCAGAATCTGGCTGGAAAAGATGTGCTTCAGAGCTAAACCTATCCATCTACAAGGCGACAACAAGAAAATACCACAAAGGAATTTTCCAAGCCAAGAAAAATTATTTTTCGGAGGCTATCAACGGTGCCATTAACCGCCCCCGCGAACTCTTCAAGATGGTCACCAAGACCATGAAACCAGGATGCATTGAAGCCCCCAGTTCGGACACGCAAGAATTTTGCAATGAACTATCGGATTACTTCATTAATAAAATCGAGGCAATCCGTGAAAGCATTCAGCAAAACAATTCCCCCCTCAGCCCCCCCTGCAGCCTCTCACACAGCACCCATAGTAATTCTCCTATATCAGGTAAGTTTACCCTGGAACCCATCTCCATCGAGACCACTAAAAATGTCATTGCCGCTCTGCGTAATGGCATAGCACCAAATGACATTATCCCCACAAAACTGCTGAAGGAGTGCGCCGACATCCTGGCTCCTCCCATCACGCAGTTTATCAACCAGTCTTTTCTGGAGGGCAAGGTGCCCTCTCAGTTGAAAGAGGGTATAATTCAACCAATCCTGAAGAAACCCTCCCTGGACCCCAAGGACCCACTCCACCGCCGTCCCATTACAAGCCTCAACGTACTTTCGAAGATAATGGAGAAAGTAGTGGTACAACAGCTGCAACAGCATCTAGATACCTACAAGCTACTTGACCCATTGCAATCAGGCTTCCGTCCCGGACACGGGACGGAAACAGCATTGCTGAAAGTATGGGACGATGTTCTCAAGGCCGCAGACGAAGGAGAATCTTGTCTTCTAGTTCTGTTGGACCTAAGTGCCGCTTTCGACACTGTAGACCACAATCTGTTACTGACTCGGCTTGCTGAAGTGGCCAGAGTCGCAGAAGGCGATTTATCTTGGTTCTCCTCTTTTCTGGAAAACCGATCGCAAACAGTACAGTTAGGACCTTTTACGTCTGAAAAACGCACAGTAACATGCGGAGTCCCTCAAGGATCGCCTCTGTCACCAGTGCTGTTTAATATATATCTTCGTCCTCTTTTTGAGATTATCAGCAGCCAAAAACTGCTCTACCACTCATATGCAGATGACACGCAACTGTATTTCCGCATCTGCAATAGACAGGATCACCACCTCAATCTAGAGACATGTCTCTCTTTGATAGAGGACTGGATGACAAAGAGTTATCTTAAACTCAATGGAGCGAAAACAGAACTTCTCCTGTTTCACGCCAAGTGCAGGAATCAACATTCAACAGTGTGGACCCCCCCGCCTATTTTAGGCAAGCTCATCACCCCTAGCGCTAAAGTCAAAAGCCTAGGGGTCATTTTTGACTCCTTTATGACTATGGACGCACAAATAGGGTCAGTAGTCAGCGGATCTTACCATCTACTGCGCCTACTACGCAGACTCACTCCGTTCATCCCTAAAGAAGATTTAGCGGTCGTGGTGGGAGCAATTGTAAACTCCAGACTGGACTATGCAAATGCCCTTTACCTCAGCCTCCCCAAGTACCAAATCGCTCGTCTGCAAGTCGTTCAGAATACGGCCGCCAGACTTGTGACTGGGAAAAAACCCTGGGAATCCATCTCACCTTCACTGAGAGCCCTTCATTGGCTGCCAGTTAAAGACAGAATTGCTTTTAAAGCTCTCTGTCTCACGCATAGATGTGTCCATGGGAATGCCCCCCTTTATTTATGCGAAATAATAAAAGCGCATAATCCCAATCGCGTTTTGCGATCCACGAATCAGAACCTGCTCCAGGTTCCGAAAGCCAACTTCAAGTCCAAAGGAGAAAGAAGATTCGCGATCCAAGGTCCCAGACTATGGAATGCGTTACCAACCAGCATTCGGTTGGAGGAGAACCACCTAGCATTTAGGAAAAAGGTCAAGACTTTTCTCTTTTGATATCAAAGGAGACAGGAACAACAAGCGCCCAGAGGCGATTCAGTTCGCATGTGCTGCGCTATATAAGTTTTCATTCATTCATTCATTCAATGTTACAAATCCCCCATTTGAAGATTTGGGACATTTCCTTGATGTTGTTATACCATGAAGGTAGCCTTTCTTGTCATCACCACTTGAGCAAGTAGAGTCTCCCATTTTATTGTACACTAAAATAGGGTTGTTTTGAGTCCAAAGTTCTCTTTCTTTGCTTAAAGTGGTCTTTACCTTTCATCATTATGAGGATATTGTGTTACCTTCCTTGTGTCCAGCTCAAGTTCACCTAAAGGCAAGCTCTCTCCAATGGTCCAGATCAGGGGTCTCAAATTGGTGGCCCTCAAGCTGTTGCGAAACTACAAGTCCCATATGGCATTGCAAGGCTGACAGTTCCAAGCATGACTCCCACAGGCAGAGGCATGATGGGACTTGTAGTTTCATAACAACTGGAGGGCTGCCAGTTTGAGACCCCTGCTCTAAATGTAGAGAGAGACGGCCACTGCTTCTTTTAGATAGATGGATTTGATACTTGTTGTTCCAGAAGTTTCTAAAAGTGTTTTTCTGGTTTCCAGACCTACTATATTTAGTAAATTAGACAGACTGTTGTACAGACCTATGGGTTTCAAGATAAGTTGTACTTTTTTTGTTGAAGTCCTTTCTATTAGAGCAGTGAGTGTGTTTTGGGCTTTTCCTCATCTGGGAGGTTCCCTTCAGTTTCTATGTCCATTTCTCCTGTAGACTGCAGTATAACCCTTTGGTTAAGCTGTGTTCTTTAATGGACGCAGAGAAAATTATTTTATGGTAGACACAAAAGTCGTATTCCTTTTTTTTTTTTTGCAGTCTGTGTCTTGTTGGTGATGGAGTGAATAGAAACTTTGACAGTTGTCACCAAAATAGATGTCCCCATTGAAAAACTTCACTTTCAGTTCTGTAAAATGTTGGAATCCTATCACATTTTGTTGTGACATAAATGGTCTCCACGTCAAATAGAGAGGTTAATAAGCAATAAAAACCTGATAGGGGTTCTAACGCTATCATGCTCTATTTAAAACAAAAACAAAAATTGACCTAACATATACTTTAAACATTTAAGATAATCCTGAAATTGTCAAATAACTTACCTGTATGCTAATGAAGGTGGTATATTGGTGTGCTTTCACCACTAAATATGTTGCTTCTATGTCAATAATGCCTAAGAACATATACTTCCACCATCTTCTTTTCAATATTGCCAACAAGTTTTCTTCCCCTGAAATGGAAAATGTTTAAGAAAAAAAAAAAAACTATTTTAATTTCACGTGATTAAATAAAAATGGATTTAGTCTACAGTTATGGTCACAAAATATAAACGATAAATGATTTAAGCAAATGATAAATAAGATGAAGGAAGGTGATGACCCAGTTTTTTGTATGTATTTTAAGTTTCAAAAGTGAAACATATTGAGCAGCTGTGACATGTTGGTTATGTTAGCACTAAGGGTCCTTACACACGGAGCGGTCCGTTTTTCGGTCCGCTCCGTGTGTCCGTCAGCTCAGCGGGGGGTCTCCGCTGAGCTGTCGGGCGGACGGGGCGGTCCCCGCACACTGTGCAGGGACCGCCCCGTCTCTCCTCCGCTCTCCCCTATGGGGAGTCGGATGGAAACGGACCGTCTGTCCGTTTGCATCCGATCCGTTTGACCGGACGGAAGAAAAATAGGACATTCTTCCGTCCGCAAAAACGGATGCAGATCGAGCGGACGTTAGCGGATGCATCATCCGCTAACGGATCCGCTCCCATAGGGACCCATTACAAGTCCGTAAACGGACTTGTAATTAGCGGACCGTTCGTCCGCTAGTGTGAAAGGGCCCTAAGTCTATGGCATTGGAGATGGGAAAAAAAAACAACCCTTAGGGCTAGCTTTACCATACAAATGTATCACATGTCTAGTGCTGCACTGTTTTAGAGCCGGTTCACACGTCAGGCGTCCCATTCTATTCAATAGAACCGTTCTAATAGGAGCGACGCAAGTCACTCCGACTTAGAAAAAGGTCCTTGCACAACTTTGGGGGCGGCTTGGGGCGACCTGCATTGACTTCTATACAGAGGTCATTTTGCTAATCGCCTCTGAAGTCGTCTTTAGGACGACTTGCAGAGTCGCCCCCGAAGTCGTGCCGCCACAGTGTGAACCAGCTCTTATGCTTTCCAATCTGTCGGGTGGCCAAATCCGTTGGCTCGCCCGTACACACGATCGAATCTGTCTGCTGAAACGGTCTAGCAGACCGTTTCCAGCAGACAGATTTGATCGTGTGTACGAGGCCTTACTGTTAAGTTGAACTCTTGGTTTGAATAAAAACAACAACAACAAAAAAGCTTGAAAAAAGTAACCTCATCACTAATAAGGTCATGTGCTAATACATATTCACCTCTTTGCCGTTAGCAAGATGATCCTGTGCCAAAAATATACAATGCCTGATGGCAGCAAACCCTACTTCACCCGTTTAAATATCAATTTTATTTTGCTACCTATATCAAAACATAGTTTGCTACTGCACAGTTTTAGATATCTGCTATGACGTACATAATATTATAATTAAACTTTCAATTACTGTATATAACCACAGAAGTATATTTAATTTTTGATATTTACCGAGGAAAGAGTTAGGGCTCTTTCACACGGAGCGGTCCGTTTATCGGTCTGCTCCGTGTGTCCGTCGGCTCAGCGGGGGGTCTCCGCTGAGCTGTCGGGCGGATAGGGCGGTCCCCGAACACTGTGCAGGGACCGCCCTGTCTCTCCTCCGCTATCCCCTATGGGGAATCGGATGGAAACGGACCGTCTGTCCGTTTGCATCCGATCTGTTTGGCCGGACGGAAGAAAAATAGGACATTCTTCCGTTCGAAAAAACGGATGCGGATCTGGCGGACGTTAGCGGATGCATCATCCGCTAACGGATCCGATCCCATAGGGGCCCATTACAAGTCCGTTAACGGACTTGTAATTAGTGGACCGTTCGTCCGCTAGTGTGAAAGGGCCCTAAGGGTACATGTTTCTAAAAGATACACTATATATACTTTGAAAATGAATCTCTTTGCTGCACAATAAAGTCTGAATTAGGCATATATAACCCAATGAATAAAAGGGGCAGACAAGGAACAATTTGGCAGGGCGGAGGAAAGAGATAGATGATGCTGATTTTTCCCCAGCCAGGAAACAAGGTGGGCTCTATCTTGCTGCAGGTTATAATGCACACTGGGAACACAAGAGAGGAACCTGTTTGAAAAACTGAAGGTATGGCTGGAGTCCGGGTTTAACTGTGGCTGAGAAAAGAAAGGCCACCAACCTGGAGGGCAGGGCTGTGTAAATCTCAGGAATAAATAGACAAATCCTTTGACTTTTGAATATATATATACTCTGCAGCACAAGCCTGCTCAAGTGTGCCTGTGATGAGACCCTGTGGCAAATATAATAATTGGAACAATGCACAAGTAGAACTGTTCTTCCTAGTACTTTATGGCACAATATGTTATCTGTGGTTTATGTTGCTATTCTGATTAAACCTTGGCTGCCTTTTTGATTTTTTTGTTTGGTTTTGATACATTCTTTATTTAGAAAGAAATCAGTACAAAATATTGCAAACCTTGGCAACAGAGAAAACATTTTAGCACTCAAGTCAATTTTGTACAATAAGGTAAGTCGTGTCAGATATTTTTGTCTCATCTTGAATGTTTTTATATATTCTTTATTTAGAAAGACATCAGTACAAAATATTGCAAACCTTGGCAACAGAGAAAACATTTTACCGCTCAAGTCAATATTGTACAATGATAAGATAAGTTGTGTCTTTTTTTTCTTCTCATCTTGAAACCTGATAGATATCTTGTAGTTGTTTCTCTACATAACATTTCTTAGCTGAGTTCAAGAGTTGTAATTTCAATATATATCAAGCTGCTATGACTCTATTGTTGTTTGTTAGGATCTCTACCATTAAACTTTACATATATGTGTACTACTTCCTGCTCATATATTTATTTTTTGTTTAATTTTATTTACTTACCGTATATACTCTAGTATAAGCTGAGTTTTTCAGCACATTTTTTTGTGCTGAAAATGCCCCCCTTGGCTTATACTCAAGTCACCTTTTTTGTGCCTGATCTCCAGGACTTTGGGGACCCGGTACTGGTCGGCCATAGGTCCCATGGACCCCAAACTTGTGTGCACCGGTTTTTCAAAGCTGGGCACCCCTTCCATGGACTCCCATGTTAAAGGGGTTGTAAAGGAAAAACATTGTTTTCATAATAAGCATCCTTTACCTGCAGACATTCCTCTTTTCACTTCATCGTTGTTCGTTTTTGCTCAGAAGTTGCTCTATTTCTTCTCTGTTCTGTTTACTTCCTGCTTGTCTGATTTTACTGACCACTGTGAATGGAGACTTTACTACGGTGGTCAGTAACGTGCTCGCCCCCTCCTGGGAACTACATCTGTGTGGCAGGATGCTCTCTACGTGTTAGAGACTTCAAGGAGGTGTGAATTACTGGGCGTGCCACAATTCATACTGGGAAATGTAGTTCTTACATAACAAGTGATGCAAACCAGGAAGTGAATGAGAGAACAGAAACTAGAACGCCAGAAGTGATATAGATGAAGGAATTTAATAGGTATTTACTCGTTTGTTAACAGAATAATTTTTTGTGGTAAAATTAGGTGCCTCGGCTTATATTCGGGTCGGCTTATACTCGAGTATATACGGTAAATCATAAAATGGAGTGGTTTACTTCATAATTTATGGAAATAGATGAGATTACAGAAACTGAGGCTTTCTTTTATTTTTCATTATTGGGAATGTATTAATGTGACAGCAAACCTCTAGAGACCTAGAGAAAAACAACTATTACAAACCATTATTAAGACCAGGCATTCAAGCAATAGAGAAGATCATATTTGTAGATCATTTTTTAAAGACTAGTTAAAATCAGAATTGTATTTTGACAAACTTTAACAATAACGAAATTCATGCAACTGATTGTCTAGCTGGAAAATAATTTTTGGCAGAGAGCTGGTAACAAGGGGTGTTATAAATGTAAACAATTGCACAGAGCTGTGGACAATGTAATCACAAAGACCTTTGTGTATAATCTGCTGCACTCATAGCACAACTTATTGGGAAGATAAATGATCTCCAGAAAAATCATGCAGTTTTTTGAATGGTGATTATCTGTATTTCAGACCGAACTCCTATCCTGTGTATTAGATACCTCCATGGATTAGATCAAAACATTTCACCCAATGCTGAACAAATTGTTTTATCTTAACCACTTCCATACTGGGCACTTAAACACCCTCCTGACCAGACCAATTTTCAGCTTTCAGCGATCTTACATTTTGAATGACAATTACTCAGTCATGCAACACTATACCCAAATGATTTTTTTGTCCCTTTTTCCCCACAAATAGAGTTTTCTTTTGGTGGTATTTGATCACCTCTGCGGTTTTTATTTTTTGCGCTATTAATGAAAAAAGACCAAAAATTTGAAAAAAAAAAGTTTTTTTCTTAGTTTCTGTGATAAAATTTTGCAAATTATTAATTTTTCTTCATAAATGTTGGCCACAATTTATACTGCTACATGTCTTAGATAAAAAATAACCCAAAGTTTTTGGAAATTTTTTGGTCTGTGTGAAAGTTTTAGAGTCTACAAGCTATAGTGCAAATCATAAAAAATTATCACATCTGATCACACCTGATGTACTGAAGGCCTCTCTCATTTCTTGAGACCCTAACAAGCCAGGAAAGTACAAATGCTCACAGATGGCACAGGTGGGCACTGATGAGGTGGCACAGATGGGCACTGATTGCAGATGTGCACTGAGGTGGCAGGTGGGCACGTGGCACAGGTGGGCACGGTGGCACAGGTGAGCACGGTGGTACTGGTAGGCACAGGTGGTACTGGTAGGCACAGGTGAGCACGGTGGTACTGGTGGGCACAGTGGTACTGGTGGGCACACGGTGGTACTGGTTGGCACACGGTGGTACTGGGGGGCACTGTGGGGGGCACTGTGGTACTGTGGTGGGCACTGTGGGGGCCACTGTGGTACTGTGGGGGGCACTGTGGTACTTTGGGGGGCACTGTGGTGGGCACTGTGGTACTGTGGTGGGCACTGTGGTACTGTGGGGGGCACTGTGGTACTGGGGGGCACTGTGCTACTGTGGGGGGCACTGTGGTACTGTGGTGGGCACTGTGGTGTTTTACTCACAGTTCTCTCCCTCCTTACACACGCTGTCTGTGTGACGAGGGAGAGTCGGCAATGAGAGATGATCTCATATGTTTACATATGAGATCATCTCTCATTGGCCGCACAGATCGGGCTGTAAATAGCCGCTGTGATTGGCTATTTGTGATTCGCGATCTGTGTTTGGCTGTGTCCGAGGGACACGGCCAGCACAGGAGTTCCCCGCTGCACGCTCGGGAGCGCGTGCTGGGAATGCCAAAAGGGGCGGCCGTAAAAACACAGCCACTCAGGGATTCAGGACTGCGCTGCGGCCGTACAAAGTCGTACGGCCGTCAGCAAGTGGTTAAAGATGTTTTTTAAGTTTTTTTTAAGGCAACAAGCTAGAGAGATCATTTAAGAAAGCAGACATAATTGGGAAAATGTTTTGGGCTAGAGTTTGTTATTCCCCTTTGGTCTTCTGGGCTTTGTAGTTTTAATATCACTGCTTTTGCTATTATAAAAAAATGACGGGGTGTGGCATTGCTGACATCTGACATACTGAAACAGAAGAGTTAGAGAAACACTTTTATTTTTAGAAAAAAAATGTTGAGGTTATTTTTCAAACTAATAATGAAAGAGGAGATCATAGTAAAAAAAATATTACCAGCTGGACTTTGAAGATCTATGCAGATAGAAGCAATTGGCTATTTCTATATAAGGATAATTAGCAGCCCATAAAAGAAACATGTACATTTTACAAATATAAATTTCTCAAACAAGTTTTGCAGAATACACACTAGAAATGTCAGTCATAGAGGGATATACAAACTAAAATACACAACAGGATGACAGCAATAATATATTTTAGCAAATGCTGATACGTAACAGTACATATGTATGTAGAATATATTGAGAGAATGTAAGCTGCTATTCCTAGCCTGCTGAAAATGCTAATTGTCAGGTTAGCATGCAAATCCTCTGGCTTCAACACTTTCTGACACAAAACATGTAGATAAGATGTTCTTGCTTCCATCTGACATTACTGCCTGCATACTTGTTCCACGTCAGTGAAAATTCTGAAGCCACAGACAAGGCAAATAGTATTTTAGTGAGGATGAGACCCGGGGGAGACTATAAGCAAAGACGGCTTATATAAAGCCCCACAAGCTATACATGGCTTACCACTGTAAGGCCGCGTACACACGATCGGTCAAACCGATGAGAACGGTCTGATGGACCGTTTTCATCAGGCCAAACCGATCGTGTGTGGGCGCCATCGGATATTTATCCATAAGTTAAAAAAAATCAAACTTGTTTTAAATTTAACCGATGTATACCTAACCTATAGAAAAAAAACAATCGTTTGTAGGCACGACCATCGGTTAAAAATCCACGCATGCTCAGAATCAAGTCGTCGCACGCTCGGAAGTATTGAACTTCATTTTTCTCAGCACGTCGTTGTGTTTTACGTCACCGCGTTCTGACACAATCGTTTTTTTTAACCAATGGCGTGTAGGCACGACTGACTATCAGTCAGCTTCATCTACTCTTTTAAGATACACTAGAGTTCAATGCAGGAGTGGATAAATTTGCTGTTTTATAATGTTTTTTTTTTAAATAATAAAAAACCTATTCCCCTGCAGGATTATTGCCTTATAGAATGTGAAGAAATTGTGACAAACAATATGTAATTAAATATGATAGCTGAGCAGTGGCAATTGAGAAATGATAAAGTATACTGAAATATAAGTCAATGCACTGTTATGTTATAAATAATGGATTTTGTGACCGCTTTTGTTTTTAAGATTTTATAATGAACCATACCCAATTGCAAGCAAATTAAATGGGTAAACAAGAATTTGATTTTCACATAACTGTATAATTGAAGTGAATATTCATATTTATTGTGTGAAGATTCTCAACTCTATTAGCAAATCAGCTGAGTACTGTATTACAAGCAGGATAACTGTGGAAATAAAGGGTAAAAGCCTAAAAAACAAATGCCACCACGCCAACTAAGAACCTGTAAAGCCGTATTATAATTGTATTCTTTAGCAAATTAGCAGTGTTTGTATCCTGACATATTTACTTTGGCTACATTTAGCTGTAATATGCCAATCTTGATGGTTTTATGTTCGGCATGAATATTGCTGTCAGATTTAGAGACCAGGCCAATCCAGATTCACTGCACAAATAAGGAATAACAGAGCACATCACAAAGCTGTGAATGTGAAAATGGTATAATGTCAAGGCAAGTAAAATTAAAGCAGATTTCTAATGATGTGTGCTGCCCTCTCACATTCTCTGGGTTAATGTAATTCAGGAAGTTGCCAACTCTTAGGACAATTGCTTGCTAGATATTTTTTATAATATTCCACATGTTTGTGCTGCATAGATGATTCGTTGTCAGAGGCTAGAGTCACCCTGAAGCAATACAGGCTGGCACCTTCTGTTATGTCTTAATACCGCACTCATATACAAGTGCCACAAGTCCTTAGGCACACCCACTCTGCACAAGCTTTTCTTCCATGTCACCGAAAATTGCACAGTTCATTGAAGAAAACTTCACCAAGATGACAATATCATCTTCTGCAGTCACATTACATGACAACTTAAAATGTGTGCAGCCATAAAAGGTTGCTAACACAGACCTAGAAAAATGTTACTGGATACACTGCTAGAGTGACTTGAATTGAACAATGTGTACATTTTACTAAAAGTAAAATATACAAGTATCAAACTTAGATATCTGCTTTTAAACATAATTTAATACTGTGACACCATTTATTTATTTTTTAATCCAACAAAAAGGTTTTATTGATGAAGAAACGGTGGCATACATTTTAAAACAGTCAACACTGCACAGCACAACCATAAGAACAACTCTTACAAACCAACCACAGCATGATATCACATTTACCGGGTTTACTTCCCTCCCACCATAAAACACATTACCCCAGAATATAGTATGCGTTCCACATCTTAACCCAGCAACCTGTCCATGACCAGATCCACCGGCGAAAGCCCAGGTGTATCCAGCCATGGAGCCCAGAGGTTCTCATATTTTCGGTTACTTCCCCTGTGCTGATAAGTAAGCTTTTCCATACGTAAAATTTCCTATCAAACCATTCCCTTGAGGTCGGAGGATTCTCAGATTTCCAGTGGAGCAAAATCAGCTTCCTGGCTAGGAACAGCACCCTGTGCACCGCCTCCCGTGTGTACACCCCCTCCACGTGCTCTTCCAACACACCCAGTAAACATACTTTGGGGTCCACAGGTATGGATACCCCAAAAACAGAGTTAACGGTGCTTATCACCTCAGCCCAGTATTTGTGCAATTTGGGGCATCTCCACAGGAGATGTATGAGATCCCTATGTTCACGTTTGCACCTAGTACACATATCATCCGTTTGCAGTGACAACATTTTTTTAACTTGCCTATAGAGAACTTCACTTATAAAAGCACAGACCTGGGCAAATCATACTGAATGAATGTGATATAAAAAAATGTATAAGCAGAAAAAACCTTCAGTGAAAATTATATTTCAAATTGATCAGTAGATTGAGAAAAAAAGACAGCTGACGTTATATGTAAATATTGATTTTTCCTGTTAAAAGTGTATCTTGGTGGCACCTCTCCTATTTTCAGTCTTATGCCGCGTAAACACGACCATTTTAAATGGTTTAGAAAAAAAATGTATCACAAAGCGAAGCCTGTGTAAATGTTGTTAGAGAAATTTCGAACGGGCGTTTTTACTAGTCGAAATTCAAACCATGAAAAGACACCTGCGGGCTTCATTTCGAAACGTGTTTACGCCTTCAGATTACGCTCAGAAAATGCGGCCACTGGGCGGACTTCCTGTTGTTTTTCACCGTCAGTATGCTAATGAGCTTTTGCCTGCAATCCACAAAATTTCGCAAAGCAACAGCACCTTTGACGTTTTATACCTGCTTTTTGCTGTCTAATATTAGACAGCCCATGTTAATATGGCCGTCGTTTGAATTTCAATTTCCGATTCTTTTATTATTTTTAACGTAAGTCGTTAGGAAAAAGTCAAACAACGTACGTCGTGATTTCGCGCAATGGTGGCACCTCTCGCGGGACGCGCTATTTAAATTTCAGTCGTATTTCGATGCGCGCGAAAAAAAATACGACACAAACGTACGCAAAAAAACTACCTGAATTCGGTGTAGAGTTTGAAATACGGCAGCGTACCGTATTTCGATTACGCAGCGGAAAACGTCTTTGTGAATCTGCCCCAATGTTTTTTTTCGACCTGATTCTTGTCAAGCCTGACTTGCATTCACACGATCATGAAAAAAAATGCTCAAGCAAAACGCTTTTGCAGATTTCGTGTTATTAACCTCCCTGGCGGTATGATTCTTTCAGATTTTAGGTGCTAAAAGCGGTACCATTATTTGCAAGAGAATTTGGCGTTTTATACTGTAGGCTTGTAATTCTTAGGAATAACTCACTGAAATCTATCCAAACAAGAGTCTAATAGGCATCCTGGGTATGATTTTTTTTTTTTTCTTATTAAAAATTATAATATAATAAATAATTATAAAAAATTATAACAAATAATAATATAATTATAGTAAAAATTATTCAATAATGTAATCAAATCAAAATCACTGAAATTTGCTCAGTTGCAGAATTTTTGCTGTCATTATTTTTTTTTTTTTATGACGAATTTCCCCATAAATCGCTATCGCTAAATTCTGCAAGTGATTCTGATTTATTATCGCTGTTTTTTAGCTGCTCTAAAACAATTTTTGCCATAAAGGGACACTTTTGGTTGCTATGGGCAATCTACAGTTTGCAGGTAGAAAGAACAGTTTTTATTATATAAAAGGACATGTAGTGTACAGGGCAGACCACTAGGGACATGGGGGGTGTGTATTTTTTACATACAGTACTGTAATCTATAAGATTACAGTGTACTGTATGTATAGTGTTTGTTTACATTTTTAAATTTGGCGCCGTTCCCCCCCCCTACGTCGCGACGCTCGCAGGGAAGGGAATCGGCGGAACACACAGCATCAGGCGGACATCCGCCCGCCGTGTACTGCGGGGATTCATCGCTGGATCGCAGAGAAAAGGTAAGTAAACTTTTTTCTGCATCCAGCGAGGTAAGCGCGTGTGTGGCACGGGGTTACCGATCGTAGCTTTAAAATCTCACCCCGTGCCACACACGGGAAGACCGCCAGGGAGGTTAAAAGTTTGGTTAGAGACGATTCGCGCTTTTCAGTCTTTGTGCTTTTCAGTCTGTTACAGTGTGACGAATGTGCTATGTCCATTACGCTCCTGTCTCATAACTTGCTTCTGAGCATGCACGTTTTTTTCACGTCGTCAAAGCCTACACGACGTGAAAAACAACCACGTGAAAAACGATGCGAAAAAATAGAGCATGTTCTAAATTTTTAATGCCCATTTTTCACACGATGAAAAATGCTCTGGAGCCCACAGACGATCGTTTTTAAGGACATTTAAAAAAAAATGGAATTTTTCACGTCATGAAAAACGGTCGTGTGCACATGGCATCACCTTTAGATTTCAAAGTAATGGTCTCACTGATCAATAGCGAAGTTAAGGATGTAAGGTACAATGACATTTACAGGAGATGAGTCAAGGGATGCATATAAACCTAACTGCCTACATTTGTGGATCTACTAATCATTTAAAATGAGATTTGAACTGAAGGTAACCTCTACTTTAGTATTTTTTTTTCATCATATATTTCTGTCACATATGGGCTACAGCAGTGCTGAAGTTAAAGCGGAGGTCTACACAATAATGGAACCTCCGCTGTCCGGATTCCTCCCCCCTTCCAGTTTCACATTTGGCACATTTCAGGGGGGAGGGGGAGCAGATACCTGTCTAAGACAGGTATTTGCACCCACTTCAGGGGATATATCCCCGCATTATCTGCGGGAGTCTACGCCACGTCCGGCACCCCCCCCTCCTGCTGTCTTCTGGGAGACACACGGGTCCCAGAAGACAGGTCCCGTTGCATTGCGCAGTGCGAGTCGTGAATGCGCAGTAGGAAACCAGAAAGGGAAGCCGCACTTCCTGATTCCTTTACAGATGGCGGCGGCAGCATCCGAGAGCCGAGACAGAGATCGACTTCGGGTGCCGACATCGTGGGCGCTGGACAGGTAAGTGTCCTTATTTTAAAAATCAGCAGCTGCAGTATTAGTAGCTGCTGACTTTAAGAAAACAAATTGGCGGACCTCCGCTTTAAGTACATGTATTGGGCTTCAAACCAAGCCTGTCCCTGTGAAGGCCCTTGGATTCTAAAGTCAGACTGTACATGGGTGCTCAAGTTCTGCCTATCTCCAGATTATGACCACTTCCTTCTGAAATTACATTCCATCCCATCCTTCAATTGTCAGAAACGTAATTTTCCTTTTTGAAGTTTTGGATCAACTAGTTCACATTTCAAATTTCTTTTGTTCACCCCTGTGGGCTAAGCAAGAGAAATTATTATCCACACTAAGCAGTATGGATAAAGGAATGTTAGCAGTTGTCTTTTGTATTCAGCAGTCGCTGCTCCAGCATCAGCTGAATACCTGAACAGTGCAAACATCTAAAGTGCTGTTCAGCCAAGAATTTTTGGACCAGCTGCTTTGATAAAATCGATTCCTGTTTTGTGGGAGGTAGTACCGCCAAGACCACCCAAAGCTATGAATTTGAACAAATTCAGCTGGAATTTTCTGAAATTAGCTAAAAGTGTTTTTAAGGACAAGATTATTATTATTTTTTTACAAAAATAACAAACATGTCATACTTACCTGCTCTGTAAATTGGTTTTGCACAGAGCAGCCCGATCTTCTTCTTATTGGGTCCCCCATTGGTGGTCCTCCCCCCTGCTGAGTGCCTCCAATAGCAAGCCTCTTGATCAGATCCATGCCATGCTCCTGTAAATGGACATTGCCCTGTCCACAATTCTTCTTCTTGGCTCACTGGCTGCCATTGACAGTAGCCAATGGCTCCCACTGCTGTGTGAGCCAGTGAGGAGAGAGAGACCCCAGTGAGCCGCTGCCCTCATGCACATCACTGGATTGAGATGGGACTTGGGTAAATATAAGGGGGGCTGTTGGTAGCTGAACTCAGAAGTTTTTTTTTTACCTTAAAGTGTTTGTTACCCCAACAATTCATATTCCTGATATGTACCTGATGTACCATGTACTTGTATAAGAAAGTATCCTGTTCTCTTTGTATTGCTTCCTTTATGTGACATTTATGAAGTTACCGCCAGTCCCTCTGCTTTTCTATTACAAACTGACAACACTAAGCAGGAGAACACACTGTGGTCAGTTCTCTAGCTATGCTAGGAACTTTGTGTGCTCTCCTCCAATGACCAGACTTGTCCTGACATGCCCCAGCTGCACAGCCATTCACTGGAAAGCTCAGTGTACTGTTGTTTTTCCACCCCCCATCTCTTACTGTATGTAGCTGAGAACAGAGGGAATGTGATCACTGATGCAAAAAGGGAAAAAGATATGTATAATTAATTTTTGAAGCTATACAAAAATGTTTTGCATTTCATTTTTATTTTAAAATGAATGGGTTGTTTTATAAATGTGGTCTGCCAACATTTCCATTTGTGGCTGTGTTTATAAAAGAAAAAGTATACTCAGATATGACAGATGGACAGTCACTGTGCACAGATACATATAGTATCCATTTCAGCAGGGTAAGGTTCCATGAACAGGTGAGAAACTGATTGGAGATAGTTGGCTGTTGCCCACAAAAGAGAGTATCCTCAAGTCATTTCTCCAATGTGCTGTGAGAGCAGCTTGAAGCCTCACACTTGAAGAATGCTTGCCTGTAGGCCTGTCTGGCCTACAAAGACAGGTCGCCAAGCTGAGAGTTTGAGATTGTATAAAGACAAAGGTAGCAACTGCCTGAACACAATAATGTGTCTGGGCCAAGAATGTCAGGGCCACAAAATATTAAAATAGAGAAGTGGCCCCATGGGATTTTCACCCTTAACACCCATTTGTTTAATAAATACATTTTACTCTTAATAGAGGGATATGATAATTGATAAGTACATGTCTCCCTATGGCTGCTTTGCTGGTTCTGTTTTGTGTTTCAGGTGACAAGCTGCCTGCTGTTGTTAGGAAGATTTATCTCAGCTGCAGATCACTGGATTGGTGACAAATCATTTGGCGGGAAACATCTAGCCAATGAGTGTAACCTTTTACTTATATCCTCTCCTGTCACTGGGAGGAGTCAGCATTTACCTCAGGTCTGTCAGCTGGACTCACCTCTGGATTCTCCCCAGCTTTCCTTCTGGATCTTTTGACATGCTCTCCCACCCTCCCTCCCCTATAATTCCCCTCGTCAATGTCCCCCTTTATATGGGTAATGTCACCATAGGCGTGCACACAGGGTGTGCCAGGTGTGCCCAGGCACACCCTAATCACTCCCTGCAGTGCAGATTCACCCTGCTGCCTGGTGTCCCCTCCCACAGCATGTCTGACTTCCCTCCTCTCCTATTGGCCACTGCAGTGGGCACACATAGATGATACTTCAGGATGAGTGCTGGAAGGGGTAATGTCACTTACCGGCCCCTTCCCTTTCTGAATGAACACCGTGAGAGATCGGTACCATGTTTTTAAGCTTTCAGGTGCACACCCTAATGCAACAGGCTGTGCACACCTATGAATGTCGCCCACTTTGTGGGTGGACAGTGTTTGGTATGCTGTTTTATAGAAAATATTTTGTTTTAAATAAAATGTTTTAAATAAAATGTTTTAAATAAAATTGTTTTAAATAAAATGTTTTGGTACCTGTTTTATATAAAATATTACTGCTTGAGTTTTAGTGACTAAGCATGTTGGTTTATAATGGTTAACAGCGATTCTGTTTGGTATTAAAGGTCAAAGTTAATTTTCTAATTAAATTGGTTTTAAACCCAATAAAGATGCTGCGGCCTAAACTTCTCCACAATCCTTGTTGTGTTTTTTATTTTATATTTTAGGTATGTTCTTATGGTATAATGGGTGTTGATCGGGTATACAATCCCATGAGACTGGAAGTAGTTCATGTTGAAAGAGGGAAAGAAAAGTACAGGGGTAAAATGTATATTCTTTAAAGGTCACTGAGAGGTTTGTAGTCCATCAGAAATGTTGCTTTTAGGAATGACCACTGGGACTAATTGCTGTAAAATTTTACATGATGGTGGTTGAGTGATACAAATGTTTCTCCATGAAGTAAAATTAAAGTAGGTTACCTAGGATGTCTATGAAATGATGGAAGTGGTAAACTAGCAGCATCATCCTGCATACCCGAAAGTGAACAAGCTATGTTTTTTGCTATGAGGCAATGCCGATCTACTGATCTTAAGGGGGAAATGCGACATAATAATAAATGCGTTTGCTTCTGCGCGCGAGCTCGTCGGGACGGGGCACAGTAAAAAAATTTTTTTTGGGTTTTCGTTTTTATTTCTATTTATTTTATAATGTTTAACACTGAAAAAAAAAAATTATCACTTTTATTCCTATTACAAGGAATGTAAACATCCCTTGTAATAGAAAAAAGCATGACAGGTCCTCTTATATATGAGATCTGGGGTCAAAAAGACCTCAGATCTCATATTCAGGCTTAAAAAAAGAAAAAAAAAAAAAAGTCAAAATGTAAACAAATTAAATGTCTCTTTAAGACGCTGGGCGCAAATGACGTTTTGACGTCACTTCCGCCCAGCAGAGGTATGGGGACGGCTGAGGGACATTTTTTCCCTCAGTCGCATCCCCGGACAGCCAGCAAGAGGACCCGATCGCCTCCGCCGCTACCGACGGCTACGGTAAGCGGCGGAGGGCGCGGGAGAGCGGCGGGAGGGGGGGCACCCTCTCCCGCCGCCGGTAACGGCGTTCTCGCGGCGAATCCGCCGCGATGACCGCCGTTATCGTTAACAGGACCGCCCCACGAAGAGATGGATATCTCAGTTGTGGCAGCAGCTGCTGCCGTTACCGAGATATCCATCTTCAAAAAAATGACGTCTTTGGACGTGGGGCCAGTCAGAAGTGGTTAATTAGCAGAAAGCACAATGATGTTTTTTATTTTTCTGACTTTAGGTACTCATCATTTGAATAGTAATCCCTGGAGGATTCATCAAGAGCTCATCAAATGTTCCTCGTAGTAAATCCAGAGATATCCACAGAAAGTGTTTGAAGCCCCTTAAAGGGGAAGGCGCATTATGACCCACAGTATATTCCCAAATGGTGAAGTTCACTCTTTGATGAAAAACAGCAACGAGCACGTTTGGTGAAGATTTAATTTTAGATATATTGAAGAGTAAAGGAAAATATATTTGAAAAAGTACTATTGAAGTTGTATTATGTTTTGATTAATGATAAACACTAGCAGGGATTAATAACTTAATAATATTAGATTATTTGTGGGTACATATTGATTTGAGTGTATGAGTAATTTTTCCAAATGTGGTGTTAACACATATTACACAATTTTCTTTAGAGGGGTTGCACTTTAAGATGTACAAAACCGATTGAGGGTGTGAGAACAGAAATGTTGGAACTCTTCGTATTCCACAACAATTTAGCTTGGTGTATGGTGCTCTTCTCAGGTTTAAAGCACTCCAAAGCACTGCTTTTACATTCAGTTTTCAAGGATTATAGGCATTCAAAACGTTTAATCAGCCTCATCTCTCCTGTGATTTTATACGCAACCTCTTTATTTGTTCCCAAACAAAATGACCCTACTATACGCATGTTACGCGGTAGACTGCAGATGGCCATCTTCCTATTCTGGCAGGAGCGAGAGCTGTTTAGATTAGTGGTGCAGAGTTAAATCTAATGAGATTCAGCTGTAGAAATAACAAGCACCTGCTCTGAGTTTGACATAATGGATGCTGTCCAAGACAATGTTTACAGCAGCACTTGGTGCATGCTAAAACAAAAGCATACTGTTACTGTCCAGTGCGATGGCAATATTTTAAGCTTTCTCCATTGATCTAACAGAGAATTTTCAGCAAGAAAAATATGTATTGTTCCAAAAAACAGCAACACCTAAACATAATAGTACAAAAGGGAAGTATATTGTACTAGTGAGCTCACATTTTATTATTGTAGTATAAACCTTCATGATATTACAATCTATATATACATATATATATATATATATATATATATAAAGAGAGAGAGAGAGAGAGAGAGAGAGAGAGAGAGAGAGAGAGAGATATCTCTATATATAGAGATATATATATTTGTACTAAATATAAGAATTTGTAGCATATCCTCTGGAGAGAGAGTGAATTAGCCACTGCAATCACAGAGAGAAGACACACAGGGAGGGTATTGTTTTTAATGAGTCACATGCTTGCATTTTGAGGACGTGCAGTAAAGCACAAAAACCAAGAGTGTGCAAGTATTTTGCACATATGGCTGCCATCAAGTACATATGTCATATACATAGAAACATGATTTTTTTTTAACAAATTGATCATATTTTTACGTTAAACTGGTCTTATTTATATTCTTCTATAACTTTTTAAACATTTTCTAAATCCTTAAAAAAACATACAGGCATAAGATATGCATCAGTCAGAATAGTACTAACTACATATTATTAAAATTTAAGAATACACAAACAAAAATCACTTCTGGGTGACCTAATCTACTCTCTCTTATGGCCCGTACACACGATCTGAAAATGGGACAACAGATCATCCAACTTTTTTCGCTATATAGTCGCAAGTAGAAACTGAATAGGTTACTAAAGTCACAAAAATTCTCGTACGACAGAAAAAAAAAATCGGAAGTGATGTCATGTGTTGTAATGTATTAGTATTGTATTTTCGGACGACTGTACTAACTAAATGAAAATCGTACAATCTGGCATCGTATGAGGAAAATGTTTGTGCTAGTCCAATCTCTAGATCGGCTCTCGAAAGCTCTGTACTAACGATCCGTTTATTGTATGATTTTTCCTCGGATGACAGTTTTCGTACGATATTCAGATCGTGTGTAGGGGCCATTTTTTTGACACTACCTGAAAGACTCTTTTATTATTAAATCCTGAGATTATAAATAAATGTATAGGACGATAGTGAGATATACAATTTCTGGCTACCCTAACCATATGTGCTCCTCAAAAGGTAAACAACTACACATAGTAACCTAATAAATTCTCATTCAACTGGATTAGCAAGGTTCATTACTTAATCCACATTCTCAAATAACCACACACCAAATAAACACAACAAAAAATAACATAGACCTCAGTTATAGTTTATTATTTTAATATCGAAACTCTCTTAAAATTTACAAAATCTCTTATGAATAATTTATGATACTTTTTGGACATCAATCTACACTGTGCTTCTGTTTTTATTTTTAGTGTATATAAAGGTAGGCAATAGCACTTATTTTTTTTCCAATGAGGCAAAGGATTTATCAAGATATGGTGACCATTGCTGACTAATTTTCTTCAAATATTGCTTGAGAGAACATTATATACTGTATTTGTATGTCAAAATAAAAAACTTGAAAGCCTATGCATTCTATTTAAAGGTAAATCAGTCCCCCAAAAATAACGAAGAAAAGACTCCAAATATTAGTATGACTACAGTGATAATGTGCAATCCTTCTATGAGATCATCACCATTCCCTTTGGGCACTTTCTCACCAATAGGGTTAGACCCTCACTACAAAGTTCTCAAGCCAGCGTCTCTTTAAATTGTAGGGTGGGGCTTAAAAGGTACTCTCACTTTTTTGGGAAAAAAATAGCACGTAAATAACATAGCATTTACAGATGCTGTAATATTAATAATTGTAATTCCTTTTCAACCTTCAGTGCTGTAAAATGCAATGTACGGTACCATGGCAAGCTGGAGGCATTCTGTACACAGCTGGTGTACAAAACACCTCCCCAGAGATGTTATTGCTTGCTTATGTATTTGACTCACTGATTTTTCAAGAAATCTGCACTAGGATACAACTCAGATTTTGGGCATCCTCTGTAATTAAAATGTCAGTTTTGGTGAGATACTCCCAAAAGGGATGCAGACCCTGCCACTTTTCCTGCAAGTGTAGCAGCTGATTCCTATATAATTATCATAAATATTATAAATTATTTTCTATTCACATTCACTTTGCACATGGACACATAGGGGGTTATTTACGAAAGGCAAATCCACAAAGTGCACTTGAAATTGTACTGAAAGTGCACTTGGAAGTGCAGTCACTGTAGATCTGAGGGGGACATGCAAGGAAAATAAAAAACAGCATTTTAGCTTGCACATGATTGGATTATAAAATCAGCAGAGCTTCCCCTCATTTCAGATCTACCCCTCAGATTTACAGCGACTGCACTTCCAAGTGCACTTTCAGCGAAATTTCAAGTGCACTTTGCATTTGTAGCTAGCACTTGTAGTGCAAAGTGGATTTGCCTTTCGTAAATAACCCCCATAAATAAATAGCTATATCTTCAGAATAACAAAGGGTAGGAATCTGCAGCAAAGTTTGTTAAAAATCCTTGCATTGTTTATAGATCACCCAGAAGGGAATGTTTTTTCCTCAACAAAAGTGGAGTTGCTTTTTAAGCATTCCTTAATGGATCCAATCAATCAGGCATATACCAGGCAGATAGGCTTTGAAAGACAGAAGGAAACACAGAGGGGGTTATTAACAAAAAGGAAAATCCACTTTGCACTACAAGTGTACTTGAAAGTGCACTTGGAAGTACAGTCTCTGTAGATCGGGGGGAGGGGGGGGGGGGGGAATACAAGGAAAATTAAAAACAGCATTTTAGCTTGCACATGATGAGATGATAAAATCAGCAGAGCTTCCCCTCATTTCAGATCTTTCCCTCATTTCAGATCTTCCCCTCAAATCTACAGTGACTGTACTTTCAAGTGCACTTGTACTGCAAAGTGTATTTGCTTTTCATAAATAACCCCCATAGTGTTTTCTCTAGAAAACAATAAATATATAACAAAAATAGAGGTAATACACTCCTATAAAGACAAGGTATTATTGGCCATCTAAAATGCAAAGCATAAAATAAGAAACAGCGCTACCTGTGTATCACTCTGCAAAGCCGCCAGTTAGTCGCAGATCTCTTCCGGCCTGCACAACACAGTTAACCTTTCTCTCACAGTGATCGCTAGACTCCACCCAGCATGTTTCGTCAGTATTGACATAATCGGTTCATCTCTCTGTACTCCCTTCCACTTCTCATGAACGTGTTTTTGTCAACACATGAACTCACTAGCTTGTCGTGGTGCTCCTTACTATTTCATTTAGCGCTGAAAGAGACTCGCTCTGTCCTGTCCACTGAAGCATACTAAACTATATTTACTATGCTTCGGTTTGTAAATGCACAGGAAATAGAGCTATTCTCGTCCATTCATTCTATGCAGCTGAGGCTGCAGAGATGGAGATTGAGGGCTTTGTCCTCAATCTCATTTCTCTCCACTCAAAGGTGATACATCAGAAGTCTGTTTAGACCCCTGATATATCATCAAAGCCTCCCAACGGTGCTCCTAACAAAAACTGTAAAAAATAATAAAAAATTAAATTGTACGTTTTTTTTTTTAAATAATAATAGAAAGAGGAAAGGGCCCTAGCCTAGCCTAGCCCAGGTAAAGCCCTTCATGGTTTCTTGCACAGGGGCCCTGAATGTTCTAGTTACAGCTCTAGGTCTGTGGCTTACTTAAAGTATAAATAAAGGTAAAACCTTTTTATTTTTGCATAGTGTGGAGCGGGATTATAACATCTATCAGGTTTTTATTGCTATCTGTGTCCCTGTTAGGGGGATTCACCAAATGTGTACTGTTATCACTAAAAGAAATCCCAAATGTTAGGTGTCACCAGAACAGGAAGAGAGGGCAAATCTTTCCTCTTTTGGCTATGAGACAGGAATTGAAGGGAAATATCCCTAATAAGATAGGGATTATAACCTTCCCTTATGCTATCCAAATATCTTAAAACATTTTGACTTTAAAGTAGAACCAAAGTGGAAAACCTTATAACTATTCCTCCCCCCTCCTCCTACCTATCCTGCTTTAAGCTGTATAAAAAAACCTGTGTACTTACGTATTTTCAATTCGCTCAGTCACATGATCCTACAGCTCTGTGCAAGGGAGAACTTGACAATGCCTGTGATCTTCCATGACCCAGCCTTTATCAGTATTCCCTCCTCTCCTCTGCAGCAGCTGCTCACTGACACAGGAGAGCCAGAGCTGGGGGATCACTTGACCAGACAACAGTGAAATAAAAATAGGTAAGTACACACATCTTTTTCATACAGGTTAGACAGAGTAGGTGGGTGGTGGGAGTTTTATATTATATATATTTATTATTTTTATATTATAGTTAGGCTTTACACTTTCAGCCTCTAGGGAAGGGAAAGACAAAAGACAAGGGATCGGAGATTCCAGTACTGGCAGGTCAGACAACATTTTATACCATATCCAGTCAGCCCCCTTTAACTGCAGGAAAGTCAACCGTTGCAGTCTAAATGTACCACAGTTCATCCACGGAGTCCAGATACCCAAACACAAAAAAGAGGCTTGTAGGGCAAACACAACGTGTAAGTCTGTGGTGAAATATGTTGTACCAGGTTTTACGAAGAAATGCTTTTATGCATGATCTGGGTGTTTTGTTTCTTCTTCGAATGTATGTGGAGCTTCAGTGGTAGAGGCTCTAGCTAACTGCAGGTTTGTCAGACAGACAGTAGTGCAATGTATTTTTCATTTCCTAAAAGGTACCTCAGACTAGTGATGAGCGGAATACGCCATATTCGATTTCGCGATATTTCGCGAATATTTCGAAGAATATTCGCGAATATTCGTTAATATCGAATATTCGTGATATTTTATTAAAAAAAAAAATTGCGAAATTTCGCATTGGCGAAATTCCGCATTGACGAAATTTCGCAATTTTTTTTTTTTATAAAATATCACGAATATCACGAAAAAAGAAAAAATTGCGCTAGTGCGAATGCGAAATTGATTGCGAAATTGATTGCGAAAAAAATACGAATATTCGAAATAGCGAATATTCGCCGCGATATTCGAGTTATTCGCGAATACTCGAATATGCAATATTCGTAGGGAATATTCGCAATGCGAATATTCCTGAGCAACACTACCTCAGACATAAGATGGTAATTTCATATGCCTAAAAATAATTGTGGAAGAAACACTTATCCTATATTGCTATGTCTTTTATGTGAGTTTTTTTTATCATTCTGGTCTTTTCAAAAAACCAACCAATGCTTTCAGTAAAATTATGAGTGACCCAGTAAAAAAGGAATGTTAAAGCTCAAGGCAAAGCTCCAGGCTTCTTCTACTTAATGTTAGTGAGTTAATTTGCCCTGGGCTCCATCAACCACAAACAGGAATTGGCATGAGCATATACAAAATGTATACATCCCACCAATAGATGTAACAGTAGGAGATAGCAAAAGCTAAAGTAATTAGACTCAGAATACAATTATAAAAATTAAAAAAAACACGTTAGAAGAGGCATATTTAATGTTCGAAATGTAGATTCGATTCTCTTATAAGTTCCTTGGCAAGAGCAGGTGTACTTTAGTGCAGTACTTAACAACATGAGCATGTTTTATATGTACTGTAAATCTACAGTATATACATTATGGACCCTGTCTTAAACCCTTCTGCTTAAAGTGCTTATTTTATTTTCTGAATGAGTGAGGCTGCTTCCCAGCCAAAATGGCCCATTAAGTTATTTTTAAAGTTTTCTTATAATTATCACATATACCGTATTATCTTTTTAGATACTGTTTATCATTCTTTCTTGATGGCTGTTCAGTTGGTTGGACCTAGAAGCTGTTAAATACTTTATGCAATCTTCTGGATGGGGTTTCTTGCCAGGGGATTTTAAGTAGATTTGCATTAATTACATGATGTGAGGCCTAACCCAGCTACCCACTTGAGATGGGGATGTGAGTATCTGAATAGCTCCAGTTTTGATAATATCCCCCTTTGCAATATATACTGCATGCAAATATGTCAATATCTTAAGATTTTACATTGTTTTATGTTTCTTTAAATACCCTTTTTCCAGATTTAGTGTGTATACCTTAGTGATGTGTAATTGTGGCTAATGTACTGTATGAGCTTAAAGTGATCCTTTTCCCAGGCTACAGACATAAAAGTACAACGTACTTACATATTCATAACAAGTAGTTCAATAGCTTCAAAACACAACCTCTATAGCTACAAGCACTGTGGTGAAATTCATCTTTAAAACTAAAAAAAAACACTAAATTGCAGCTCCTCTCACCATCTTGCCAGCTTTCTCATGTAAACAAACAGTGGGTGCTATGAGCTGTTCTGAATGAAATCGGACTTCAGAGTCATTTCATTTTGAGGATGAATTTCTGAAACTCAACCCTGAAGTTGTTTCTGAGTTTTGTATCAGTCCGTGTTCCTCTCACCTGTTGTCCTGCTGCCACTGAGCCAGGAAGTAAAATATACTATTTCTAAGGAAAATGCACAAATAAAAAAACTGACATACACTAGTCTGTAACTGAGTTGCCATTTGTGACAGAACCCACTGTCACTGTGTTTTAGAGGGGGCTTTGGGCTGGCCTTCTACCCAAAGACTATGGCGCAAAGAACGAGCGGAGTTCAGGAGTTTAGCAGAGAGTTCAGCAGAGAATGAGAGACTTGGGGACAAAATGGCAATGTAATGAGATCTCTATGTAGGCTGCATCCCTCCACCCTCTTGTTGCTGTGTTTAATTGTGTTGGGTCATGGGATGTAGACAAAGGATGTGGAGACACATCCTTAGGCATGTGACCTGGAGGAATTGGAATTCTTGGCCCAGCAGGAATGGGAGCTCGAGATTGCCTATAAGCAGATGTTTGACGGTGCTCAGCAGCCCGGCATGGCTCCCGTTGTCTGGGACTGTCCAGGAGAAGTAGCCGAAAATGATGAGGAAATGGGGACGGGGTGCCCCTACATTTTCTGTTCTAACCGAAATGGAAGAAGCAACAATGATACAGAGGGCACTGCGAGTGCAAGAATGCTGGAAAGCACCAGAGGTTCCCCAGGCAAGACAAGCTATTAGCATAAAAGTCTCGTAAGTGGGAGTTGAGACAGGGGACTTTGGGCTGGCCTCCTACCCAGAGACTATGGCCCAGCAGAGAACGAGAGACTTGGGGACAAAATGGCAATGTAATGGAGATCTCTATGTAGGCTTTATCCCTCCCCCTCTTGTTGTTGTGTTTAATTGTGTTGGGTCATGGAACATAGACAAAGGATGTGGAGACACATCCCAGTGGGGGATGTGTAAGGAGGGGCTGACTGCTTATCATAATCCCTTGGTGTATTTCAACTGTAGTTGTTTGAATATACAAGTGTCAAGTTTCTATTGGTTCTTCCTTGTCCCCCTACCCCTCTATGACAAGACTAAGGGGAGTGTCCCTCACTGTGTTTAAAAGTGTATGTTTTGTACTTAATAAACAGTTTTATGCTCTGCATGTTTAACCCTCAACATCTGTGTGATTTACCTTGTGATTGGGGGGGGTTAAGGGCTGGTTATAGTGAGTCTGCAGGCTGAGGGTGCGTTTGAAGGACAGGAGACACAGGTCTGACGGAGTTGCCCAGCCGGGTTATCCGAGATCTGTCACTTTGGGGGGGGGGGGTTGGGGGTGAGCGAGAACCACTTTTTCTCAGTACCCACACCCACTTCCTCAATCTTCCCGTTGGGGAGGATGACATTGCTCAATGGGGTGCCAGCTACCAAAAGGACCAATGGGGTGCGAGCTGTAATTTGTTATAAAATCATAGTCGGCTCCCAAAGCTAAGATGGCAGCACTGGAGACTGGCAGCGGTGAGAAGTATTGGCTGTGGGAAGACAGCACTGGAATCCATGCACTGGTAAGTACCCGGTTCTTAAATGTCAGCAGCTACAGTATTTGTAGCTGCTGGCTTTTAATGTATTAGAATCTTGTTGAAGCTCTCCTTTAACAAATAATCCCCTTCCCCCACTCTATAAAAAAAGTATTGTTTATTACTGTCTGTGTTCCACCTGGACCGTTTTCCCTCAATTTCCCATCTGATGTCAGGATATTTCTCCAAAGACAACACAGCAATTAAAATCTGTCAGAGGTTCTATCAATACCACTCTGCTGAAAAACAGCTTAGTCCTGTAGTTGCACTTTAAAATGTCAAAATAAATTCGGAAATAAAAGAGAGGCATGGAAGTAATAGAGAAATAAACACTGTGCAATGGAAGCATTAGCAGCATATGCATGGAGCAAAAATTAAGCATTGCTCATCTGCAGTCTTTCAAGTTCGAGAATGACATTTACAGAGTTCTTTGCGCAAAGTATAATGCCAAGATTTATATTTATTAAGAAAATCCATATCTAGTTATGAAAATCCATTTTAGAAGTTGTGTGTTGACAGAACGCTAACAACCTCTAAATATATACTCCGAGAACAGCATAATTATATATTTGCCCAGAATGTAGGTTTACATATTTTCCTCAAAAAGCCTAGACTTGTGTAAATGCTCTTGGAATAACTTAGCAGTCAAAGTAGAGAAATATCATTATGCTCTCATGTAATATTCACGGTTAAAGAAGAATTCTACCAATATATATTTTTTACTCTGGGGGGAAAAAAAAACCTTTGTAGCTCCACCAATGAGATAATGAGGCTTTTTTTTACTAATGGTGTTAAGAATCATAACTCAATAAAATGAGTATGAAATTAGTTCACTTCAATTATCCATCCGATCATTTGAAAAGTAAATTTCTGTTTCTTTACTTTATCTGCACATGATTGTTTATTTAAAGTGAACAGAAATTATCTTTTCACATGATTGGATATTTGAAGTAAATATTCAATGAATTTATTGTGTAAAAATTCTCAACTACTTTAGTAAGTAAGCCTAAATGCATAGGCCCAGATTCACGTACATCGGCGCATTATCGGTCCGGCGTAGCGCACCGCCATTACGTTAGACTTGCGCCATCTAGCCGCGTAAGGAGGAGTAATACAAATTGGGAGGGACGTGGGCGTGTTACATTGAAATGAGCCGTGACCCCATGCAAATGAAGGGCCGGCCGGCTCGCGCATGCGCGCTTGAAGGAGACCATGGTCAGCTCCGATGTGCGCATGCTCACAACTCGGGAGCGGCGCAATCAGTGAAATTGGAAATGGACTAGGGCAACTTTATGAACTACACAGACAGCATAAATAGACAGACACAAATGCACTTCCTTTGCAAAAATACATCCCTTTGTATCCCTCCCTCTACAGCAAGGTGCTTTTGTTTGTTTGTGACGTGTCTTTGAGATATTTGAGGACTGTTTTGCAGAGTGATTTTTGTCTTTTATGTGTTTTCTTTGTTGTTATTTTGTTTACATTATATTTTTGCTGGGCATTTTTTATTTTTGCTCGTCATTTATTTAATTTTTTTGGTTCTGTTTGTGTATGATTTTGGAATGTGGGGGTGATATTCCTGCGGGAAAAGGGGTGTCACCCTCATTTGTGGTGGAGAAGTGATCCCCAGGTCTGTGTGAATGGTGTATGAATGTACAGTGACATAATTGGAGCCGTGGCATGGCGTTGCAGCTCACAAGTCCTGCATGGTGGACTGGTGCCAATCCAATGTGATGAGGATGTGGGGTGTGTGTGCTAGGGACCACAGTGGTGTGCATGCATGCATTCTCATTGTGCCATGATTAATGTGTGTGTTTAACGTGCAAAGATGCATAATGTGAGCTGGCATGAGATGGGGTCATGAGATGGGGTACCAGTGCATATGCAGAGTCACCTTGAAGGGAAAAGACAGGAGGATGTTAGTCATGCATGTGCCACTTGTGAGGTGTGCATCACGGGAGGGGATAGTCATGCCTGACTCCCATGTCACTCACCAACCAGCCAGCTGTCCCCATACATGTTCTGTTCGAAATCTGTGGGGATGGGGCTCTGATTGTATATGTAGCTGTCATGGGTGTCATGGGTGGTGCCATGTGTTGGGCTGGTGATGTCCTCCTGCAAGGTTGTGGTAATTCCATGATGGCATGAGGGGTGAATCTGAAGATGCGAGACACCTCAGAATCACTCATGCCAAAGATGTCTATGCGTGTGTGATATATCAAGTGAAGAGTGAGGGGCTTGTATCAGATAAGAATATTGTATTAGATTAATTTAAATTGTAAATTTTATATAAGCAAATTAAAAAAAAAAAAAAACATCTCCCGTGCCCTCCTTAGTGCCATCCTCCGTGCCCTCCTCCTTCTTTGTTCATCTAAAGTCAGTAGTATAGCTATGCGCGACGATGCCCCTGGCATGTTGGCATACAGATTGTTGGGCAACACGTGTGACTGCTGAACTCCTCACTAACAGTGTTGCTTTATCTGACAAGTAGACTTTTTTTCATTTTTTAGACCAGCTTTTAGGTGCTCTAACTTTAGACAGGACATTTTGCTGTTGCGCACATCGCGTAGCCTGCGCAGCAACTGCGTTTTTTTGTGGATCCCCGCAACTCCCTCATTAGCATATTTGACTAGCAAATCAATGGTGTGTCTAGCGCATTTTTGCGCGGACGGATGCGTCTGTCTAACGAAATTACGCCGGACAAAAAAAAGTAGATTTCTGGCGTAATTCGTTTTCTGAATCGCGCGCATCTAAACGCACGCGCACATTTAGACTTAGGCACGCACAACACCAGTTGCGCAGGCGTAATCGCTCTGTGAATCTGGGCCATAGTACTTGGGATGTTTAAGGCCTCGTACACATGATAGGCTAGACAGAGGACAACGGTCTAAGGGCCCCATAGGTTATTTAACCCTCCTGGCGGTATTCCCGAGTGTGGCTCGGGGTGAGATTTTAAAGCTACGATCGGTAACCCCGAGCCATACTCGGGCTTGCTTCGCTGGATGCAGAAAGAGGTGTCTTACCTTTTCCCTGCGATCTAGCGATGAATCTCCGCAATACACGGTGGCCGCATGTCCGCCGTGTATTGCGGAGATACATCGGTGGATCGCAGGGAAAAGGTAAGACACCTCTTTCTGCATCCAGCGAGTCAGCTTCATCGGTTAACCGATGACAACATCATCGGATGGACTGATCGTGTGTACGAGGCTTTAGGCATGCAATACAATCTGGCACTGAACTGATATATGACAATAGCTAGGAACCCTTTGGCTGTTGTCCAGAAACTCTGGCTAATGAGCTTGATTGCCAGGTCTCCAGACCAACCAGGAATTTTCGGACATTGTAATGTTTGCCCATCTGTTGCCCGCATATTGTAACGAATGGTTGTTTTTTGCCCACATATTGTGAGAATTGCCCATTTGGTGCTTATGTATTGTTAGGAATGGCATTTTTTACTAAATATTGTCAAGTCAGTGATGTTTGTTTAGAGGACAATCTTCGTATAATTTGACACTATTTAACCAATCATTATCCCTGCCCCAATCCCATAACCACTGGCTTAGATATTTTATTGCTTAAATTTTAGTTTTATATCTATTACCCTGTCAATTGTAGCACATGCTGGATAATTATCCCAAAAACCATGTGGATTTTATAGTAGCTCCATGTATTTATATAAAATAAATTCACTGCGACATTCTAGAATACATAAGGCTCAATTTACAGAGCTACCACAGTTATTTTCTTTGTGAATCCAACTGGATTTAAAAATTTAAAAGCGATATGGCTAAAATAAAGATTCTTAAACTTATGTGCTTAGTGAATTGCGTCTACAAAAACTTGCCAGAAGCTGGCCAGACACATTAAAAATTATTCTATTAATGAATATGATCTGAACATTGATAGAAATGTTCTTCATAGTGGAACCTCGCTCCTTCTCTGGGGCCAAGATCTTCACTCAGCCTTCTTCTAGGTTCGGGATCTTTAGCCATCTTGATTGGCAGGGCTGGATTGACGTAACTCCTACACATGCACACAAGAGTTTGTGCCGAAAATGTGCATTCTAAAGAAGATAATGAACAGGCAGGTAAGTTTGCCTGCTTGCATTTGTTTAACCTTAGTTCCACCATAAGAGACAGGCATATATGCCTAATGGCCCGTACACACGATCAGAATTTCCGATGGGAAAAAGTCTGACTGACTTTTTCCATCGGAAATTCCGACCGTGTGTATGCCCCATCTGACTTTTTTCTGAGGAATTCTGTTGGAGTTTAGATAGAGAACATGTTCTATTTTACTCTGATAGAATCCTGTCAGAAATCCGATGTGAGTTTGGCCGGGCAAAAGCCTGATCGTGTGTACGAGGCATAACTCTGTTACTGCAATAATCTGTAGAATGAGATAGAAAAATCTAATTTTAAGGAGTTGTTAGCCTTGTCTCCAATAAGAACCTGTAATTAGATCACATCATAAAAGCTATGGTGTTGATTTACTAAAGCATGCAAAATCTGGTGCAGCTCAGCATAGTAACCAATCGGCTTGCATTTTTTTTCCAAAGCTTAATTGAACAAGCTGAATTTAGAAACTGGCTACCATGCACAGCTTCACCAGATTTTCTACTCTATAGTTTTAGTAACTCAACCCCTATATGTAGTTCAATTACAATGATGTCTAAAGAGCAGTACAATTAGAAATAATATCCTTACTTCTTGACTTGATCCCTATCAACTGATAACTGGTTGCTTTGGGTCACTGTACTTTGAATATTCTAACTGCTCTCTGCCTTGCTGTATAAGCCCTTAAAGTGGAGCTAAAGTTAAAATAAAAAATGTGATAAGCTAGCATTTTTTTTTTGCAGAAAAGGGCATCCTATGTCTTTTTCTGCCTGTTCAGTCATATATTGAATGTATATACATTGAGCTGTGCATGCACAACTCGGAATTGATTCTTGGCACGGTGCCCTTGTGTCTGTGCACATGTACAAGCGGCACATCATCTCCACTGGCCAATCAAGATGCCCAAAATCCAACACCGCAAAGAAGCCCAGCAAGAAAAACATCTAACATAGCTTTAACTTCATAAAATGCCTCAAGGTGTGTGGTTTGACAGAGACAGGTAGGCTGAGGCTGCACTTTAACATTTATTCACCTGGGCTTGTCAGGAGTATTGGTGACCCTTTCCTCTTTACAATGTCATTTCAAAAGTTGCTTTTAGTCCTTTCTGCTATTAAAAATAATACCCGGTAAGCTTCCCAAAAATGCTTTGTCTCCCATTCGTTCTTCTGAATTATGAATCTGTCACATGAGCATCTGATGGAGCCTAAAAGTAACCTATAAAACGTGCATTACGCAAGAATGGCTCAGAAATACCTACAGTACCATGCAGCCATCTTTGGAGTGTATGCATGTAGACAAGATGTGGTTACAAAAATGGATGTGGGTGATCAGCAGAATTGACATGCAACAAGGATGAAAAACTGAAAAAAATATATATTTTAGGGTAAACAAGGCAGTTGGTTACCATACACTTTAACAAACTAAATATCATTCAGTTAAAGCTTTGCATGTACTTTATTGTACTGGTATTGTTGCTAATTCAACAACATATTGGGAGGAACTGTTTATTTTGTATACTTTGCTAATGTTTCAACAGTTGCCACATTGCCAGTCTGGGCATGGTAACGAGACTTATTTACCAATGTTCTGGAGAAGCAGATTGTGTACTATGACTAACAATTGCATTTTGAGTGTTATCTATAACATAAATAGAAATAAAAATATCGATATTTGTACGTGGATTAGGTTTAATAAACAAAAATATGTGAAATGTACTGGCTGAAAGAGGCTATAAACCACATATAGATCTTCAAAGATGCAGTGCGTCACACTATTCCATCAGCTATAATTTAGGTCTAAAAATATCTTGTAAACATTCTGATGATGTTAGAGCGGACCTTCAGTAATTTTTTCAACTTCCCATCTATTAAATCTTCTGCCCTCACTGATTTAACTGTGGACAGTAAAAACATTTTTTTTTTGCCAGTAAATACCCTATACAGCCCACTTTCTATTTCTAGTAAAAAAAGCCTAGGCTTATGACATCATGCACATCTCTCCCAGTCCTCCCAGCTCTCCCAGTCTCGTGAGAGTCTGCCAGGAAGGAATGGGGGGGTGAGTCATAGGAGGGCCAATGAGAGCTGCAGAGCTGGAGGTGTCCCTCTGTGTTAATGTGTAAATCCAGGAAGTGAACAGGCAGCAGCTTCAGCTTCAGCATATTTGGCGAGTAGAGAATCACAGTATATATAAAATAATATCCAAAGTGGTTGGAGTGAAGCTTCAGAATGTCAAAGATGTTTTTATTACAAACTATGTAAGCAGACTGCAGTTCACTTTAAGCATGAAACCCTTTACACTAATCTAGTTTAGTATGTGTGATATGCTTATTATTGAGAAGTAAACATGAGGTTAGAATATAGTTGCACTTTCTGCCGGGCTCACGCACATGATCACAGTGAGATTCAATTTATTATACTTAAAAAAAGAAGTATGGACAAACCTTTTTTGTCTGTACTGCTCTTTTTTTTGCGTTTTCAGAAAACCTCTCAAGCCATGCATGCACAGGTGGCTCCAGAAGTGCAATTTTGGACTGATCATTGCACAGGGTGATTGTTAAGTAGGCACTGTTGAGCATGCACAGTGCATTGTTTACATGGTTCTGTGGTAGTCGGGAAGAATGTGAGAAGGAAGGAAAAAAAGGAGAAGGAAGGAAGGAATGTATGCTGGACTGTGGGTCAGCTGCAAATTACAAGAACATCTCAAAATGTAATGCCGCGTACACATGATCGGAAATTCCGACAAGAAAACTGGATTTTTTTCCGACTGAATTTTGGCTCAAACTTGTGTTGCATATACACGGTCACACAAAATTCCGACCGTCAAGAAGGCGGGGGCGTACAACACTACTACAAAAACAAGAAAAATTAAGTTCAATTATTCCGAGCATATGTCGAATTGATTCCTATATGCATATTTTTTTTTGCACATTGGAATTGCATACAGACAATCGGAATTTCCGACAAGAACTTTTCCCGTCTGAAAATTTGAGAACCAGTTCTTAAATTTTTGCTGTCGGAAATTCCGACAGAAGAAGTCAGATGGGGCCTCCACACGGTCGGGATTTCCGACCCAAAGCTCACATCATACTTTTCTTGTCGGAAATTCCGACCGTGTGTACGCGGCATTATGCTACAGTTCCAGCCACAGTTGTTATACAATTGCATAATAAGTGCTGTAAGATGCGTAAGACCATATCAAACACCTATACAAGAAAAAAAATAAGAATGTGGCACTTTGCTACTGACATACACATTCACAGCACCAACCTGTGATGATGTACGTTATCCAATTCATATCTAACACCTAACTGTGGAACGAGGGTCCTAGTCCAAGGACAAAGGTGCAGGGCCCATCCATGTCAGGCTAGATCAGTGCTTCTCAATTATTTTCTGTCATGCCCCCCCTAGGAAGAAGAAAACATTTCACGCCCCCCCGCGCGACTGTAAATAGTATCATTTGTCTATAAAATTGTTATAAGTACACCTCTGCATAACACTGTATCCACATATCCCCCACACAGTATTGCCCTTCTTTACATATCCCCCCACACAGTATTGCCCTTCTTCACATATCCCCCCCACACACAGTATTTCCCTTCTTCACATATCCCCCCACACATTATTGCCCCATCACATATCCCCTCACACAGTATTGTCCCATCACATATCCCCCCACACAGTATTGTCCCATCACATATCCCCCCACACAGTATTGTCCCATCACATATCCCCCCACACAGTATTGTCCCATCACATATCCCCCCACACAGTTTTGCCCCCTTTACATGACCCCCATCACATATCCTGCACACAGTTTTGCCCCATCACATAACCCCCCTTTTCCCCCCACAGCACAGCCCCCACTCCTCGTCCTTAACATTTCCATATATTTTTCCTCCCTTCCCTCTCCACTCCTACCTGTAACGTTTAAGCGCGGAGAGCAGGAGGCGGGACATTCGTCAAGTGAAGCCGCAGCAGCACTGGGCGGGGCGACTTTTGGGCGAACTGGTGATTGGCTGCTAGGACCACCTCCTAGCAGCCAATCACCTGCCGTCCAACATGATAGGCTGCTACCTCTCTGGTCCCGCCTGTCAGTTCAACAATGTCCCGCCTCCCGCTCCTCTAACTAGCGCAGGAGGTTGGGGACAGCGGCTTCTAAATGGCGCAATCGCGCAGGCGGGAAGGAGGCTCGAGCCCCCCTTCATGGAGCCTCGGGCCCCCCCAGGGGGGCCCGCCCCACTATTTGAGAAGCACTGGGCTAGATTCACACTTGTGCAGTGAGAATTTCAGCTCTGTAATCTCTGCAGATAGATAAGGGAAGTGTTCAACAGATTAGCAACATTTTTAGCTGCTGCGAATTTGAAGACCTTGGAGAAGTTCCGGGTGAGAGGAGAGTGGGGGAGAAGTGTATTGAGCTGAATGAGAGAAATTCCTTAAAGCCCCATACACACTATCAGTTTTCCTGATGGTTTTCTCTTCAGATTTACCAAAACCATGTAGTACAAGGGCCTGCCTGATTACATACAAATTGAAACTCTTGAGGTTTGACCTCATATTAGATGGTTTTGGTAAACCTAAAGAGAAAACCATCAGGAAAACTGATAGGAAAACTGATAGTGTGTATGGGGCTTAGGAGAAATGAACACGTCTGCAAATCAGCTGCGTACCCATAGAAGATAATGGGACTGAATTCGCACCTGAGCCGCACCGCAAGACATAAAATCTGCACACGTTTTTTCTGCAATGCATCGCACATATGTGAACCAGCCTCATTGAAAACAATGGCCCAGATTCACGTACATCGGCGCATTATCGGTCCGGCGTAGCGCACCGCCATTACGTTAGACTTGCGCCATCTAGCCGCGTAATCCCCCGATTCACGTAGCTTTTGCGCAGGAAATTGCGCAAGCGTAAGGTTTTTTCCAGAGGCGTAAGGACGAGTAATACAAATTGGGAGGGACGTGGGCGTGTTACATTGAAATGAGCCGTAACCCCATGCAAATGAAGGGCCGGCCGGCTCGCGCATGCGCGCTTGAACGAGACCATGTCAGCTCCGCTGTGCGCATGCTCACAACTCGGGAGCGGCGCAATTAGTGAAATTGGAAACTAGGGCAACGTTGTGAACTACGCAGACAGCATAAATAGACACACACAAACGCACTTGCATTGCAAAAGTACATCCCTTTGTGTCCCTTCCCATTTAACCAAGTGCTTTTGTTCCTGTTGTTCGTTGCAGTGTGTCTTGTAGTTGTCAGATTAGTGTTCTGTGTGATCAAGTGCTTGTTGGTATATTTGTGAAAGTGTATTTTGATAAGTGTTTGAGAGACTGATTGTTTGATTGATATATTTTTGTTCGTTTGTTTTCTTCTGCTTTTTTTTTTTGGGTGACTGTTTCTTGTGCTAGTGTGATTTTTGGGTGTTCTTTTTCTCTTTGTGTGTGTTCTTGCCTGATTGGTTGTGCTTGTATTTGTGACTGATTTTTGGAGACTGGTAGTGAGTTTGTTTGGAAGTATGACTGAGAGAAAAAGAAAGCTCAATTTTACTGTGGGGGAAAAAAGAATTCTTGCCCGGGCCATTAGCGAGTATGGGCGTTTTCTCCACGGCCCGCAGAGTGCCACCACCACCCCGGCCAGGAGGAGGGAGATATTGGATAGGATCACGGAGCAGGTGAATTCCTCGGGGGAGGGGGAGACACGGACCCGGTCTGGGATCGACAAAAAAATAAATGATCTCCGGCGTCAGGTGAAAAAGAAACTGGCCGCAATGCATGCCCATGCCAGGGGCACAGGAGGGGGCCCACCATGCCGTATTAGGCTTACAGCGACGGAGCAAGTGGTGGCCCTGACCTTTCACCGGCATGAAGTGGAGGGCCTGCCAGGCTTTGACACAAGTCCGGTCCCCGCGGTGCCAGGTAAGGTTTTTTTTTCTATCAGGTGTGTAGCATGTGTGGGGGAGGGGGTGAAAGGGAATATGTGGCAAGTGTGTGGATCCTCCAACCTGTGAATGGTTTGTGTCATCCACAGATGTGCAGGAGGGTGCAGGGCCATCTGGACTGACCGCTCCAACACCAGGACAGCAGCCTAATGAGGCCCCCCCAACAAGGCCACAGTCCGCGGAGGAGGTTCGAGAGGAGGAGGACGACCATGAGGAGGAGGACGATCATGAGGAGGAGGGGAATCATGAGGAGGAGGACGATCAGGAGGAGGAGGAGTCAGGCACTGGACGAGTGGTTTGTGCGGACTCTTCCCCTCTGGCTGGCAGAAGCCTGCCCTCCCTAAGGGGGAGCCCCCCCCCCTCCTCCCCCAACATGGCTCCCCTCACAAGGGCCTCCCCTTCTCCCCGCCCACAACCATCAGCTGGAGGCAGGATGTCATCCCAGCGCACCAGGGGGGCGCCCAATCTCCTGCCCGCCAGTCTGCGAAGGGACCAGGCCCTCCAGACCCGCCATCTGGGACAGCTCTGCCAGACTTTTGGGCGGGTGGAGGAGAGCCTGTCCTCCATGAAGGATACGCTGGGTAACCTTGACTCCCACTCCCGGGCTTTCACAACCTGCCTAAATGAACTGCAGACTACAGCAGCAGGCGTTGGGCAGGATGTGAGGGCCCTTACCCAGGCTATCCAGGCCAACACGGCAACAATTGGTGCTTCCCTGGACAGAATTGCCGTGGCCTTGGAGGGCAGGCCGCCAGGTGGGCAGATATCAGGGGCTGCTCCTCCTTCCCCGTGTTTGCCCCTCCCCCATGAGTCTCCCCTGAGGGGCCGGGGCCGTGGCCGGGGGCGCCCCAGGCGTGGCTCAATAATTTTTTTTTCCCCCATTTTTTTATTTTTGCTGACATTTTTTTTTGCTGACATTTTTTTTTTTTTTTTTTTTGCTGACATTTTTTTTTTTTGGCTGACATTTTTTTTAAATTTTGGGTTGTGCATGATGTTTGAATGTGGGGGTGACATTCCTGCTGGAAAAGGGGTGTCATCCTCAATTTTGGTGGAGAAGGGTTCCCCAGGACCAGGGAGAAGTGATTCCCAGGTCCGTGTGAATGGTGTATGAATGTACAGTGACATAATTGGAGCCTTGACGTGGCGTTACTGCTCACCAGTCCTGCATGGTGGACTGGTGCCAATCCAATTTGATGAGGATGTGGGGTGTGTGTGCTAGGGACCACAGTGGTGTGCATGCATGCATTCTCAATGTGCCATGATTAATGTGTGTGTTTAACGTGCAAAGATGCCCAATGTGAGCTGTCTCCTGACTGCTCTTCCCTCAGAAGACGGGGTATTCTCGGTTAGGGGTTGATTGTCTGGTTGGGGGGTCAGGTCATCACGTAGCTCAACCTGCAGGCCCTTCCTCACTGCGAGATTGTGCAGCATGCAACATGCAACGATGATATGGCACACAAAGTTTGGGGAATACAACAGTGTACCCCCAGACTTATCCAGGCATCGGAAACGTGACTTCAGGAGGCCAAAGGTGCGCTCCACCACTGCTCGGGTTTTGATGTGTGCTTGATTGTATCTTTCCTCCCCTGGGGTTTGGGGGTTCCGGATAGGAGTCATGAGATGGGGTCCCAGTGCATATGCAGAGTCACCTGGAAGGGAAAAGACAGGAGAATGTTAGTCATGCATGTGCCACTTGTGAGGTGTGCATCACGGGAGGGGATAGTCATGCCTGACTCCCATGTCACTCACCAACCAGCCAGGTGTTCCCATACACGTTCTGATAGAATTCCATTCGGATGTGGCATTGATTGTAGATGTAGCTGTCATGGGTGGATCCGGGGTGTTTGGCACGGACGTGCCATATGAGGCCTTGGGCATCAACTATCACCTGTACGTTGATGGAGTGCCAATTCTTCCGATTGCGGTACATGTGCTCTGTCTCCAGGGGGGGCTGGAGTGCCACATGTGTGCAATCAATGGCCCCGATGGTGCGTGGGAATCTGGCAATTCTGTAGAAATCTGTCATTGCCTTCAGCCGCAGGTCCTCAGTGGTGGGTTTGATGATTTGGTTGGCCAAGCGTGTGAGGATTGCAGGGACAACCTGGTGCACACATCTGCTCATGGAGGATTGTGACATCCCAGCCACCACTCCACTTGTACGCTGAAAAGAGCCACTGGCAAGGAAATGGAGTGTTGCCAGTACCTTGACCAGTGGCTGCACTGGATGTGAGCGTTGTGTTGGGCTGGTGATGTCCTCCTGCAGGGTTGTGGTTAATTCCAGGATGGCATGAGGGGGGAATCTGAAGATGCGATACACCTCAGAATCACTCATGCCAAACAGGTCTATGCGTGTGCGGTATATCCTCTCCCGTGCCCTCTCCCGTGCCATCCTCCGTGCCCTCCTCCTTCTTTGGTCATCTAAATTCACTAGTGCAGCTATGAGCGACGATGCCCCTGGCATGTTGGCAGTCAAATTGTAGTGCAACACGTGTGTGTGGTCTGCTCCTCAGTAACGGTGTTGCTTTCTGTGAGATGTAGACGTTTTTTCAAAATTTAGACCAGCTTTTAGGTGCTCTAACTTTAGACAGGACATTTTGCTGTTGCGCACATCGCGTAGCCTGCGCAGCAACTGCGTTTTTTTGTGGATCCCCGCAACTCCCTCATTAGCATATTTGACTAGCAAATCAATGGTGTGTCTAGCGCATTTTTGCGCGGACGGATGCGTCTGTCTAACGAAATTACGCCGGAAAAATAAAAGTTGATTTCTGGCGTAAATCGTTTTCTGAATCGCGCGCATCTAAACGCACGCGCACATTTAGACTTACGCACGCGCAACACCAGTTGCGCAGGCGTAATCGCTCTGTGAATCTGGGCCAATGTATTTAGAAATGTTCTGCGTATTAGATGCGGTTTAAGCCACACTCAATTCGCATAGGTGTGAACCCAGCCTCACAAGGACAGATGAGAATCACAGATTAAATTTTTATTTATTTAGTAATAACCCTTAAAACTCAATAAGTCTATATTATTTTTTTACTGAATTTTAAAAAGAAACAAATACTAATTTTATATTAACACATTTGACATTTAAAGTTTATCTCATTAATCGTAAATCTTCACCGGGAAACCCAATATATCATTACTTTGCATGTTAATTGAATGAAATTCAAATTAAAAGTCAAATCAGGTTCTTTTATTCTTAGGCCTTTGGTGCTCACACCATCATTTTAAATTGGACAGTGCTCTTGGAGTCCCTGCATTTTGAGGTTTACATAATTTATAATCATTAATGACCTCTGCTGAACTGCAGCCATATGCCCCTGCTAATTACTGCCTCAGACCATTAATTATATATCTTCAAAAATTAGCTGAATCAATAAATATTTCCTTTCCTTGGAAAACATACAGTCATTTATCTCTTTTTTGGAGAATGTTCTGTTAAAGTCTATTGTAATCGATTTAAATACTTATTTTGGATGGTTTTAAAAGCAAGGCTCTCATCCTGGATGTTACCATTATGCACAGAATATGTTTAATCTAATGACACTGCAAATATAAAATTGACAGCTGGAATATGATTTATAACAGTGTTTGGTTATACCGTTAATTGGTGACATCACCAATATAGTTCAGCATTGTGGTTCTTCCCCAACAAACGGAACACAGGCATTGTGACAGGTGCCTTCTATCCTTTTATATAGAGTATATTATGGTCCTTATTACATTTTGCAAAGATCAGTGAGCAGTTGTGACAGGGCAATGCTACTTTTCTTTTATGTTTGTTATTGCTGAACAAAGGGTTAAATAATCCACTGATTGCTTTAGGTCAGGGGTCCCCAAACATTCTAAACAAAGGGCCAGTTTATTGTCCTTCAGACTCTTGGGGGGCCGGACTTTGGCCAGCGGGAGTGGAAATTTCCCTGGCATCATTGTTAGTAAACATCTGGTATTAGGGGGAGGAATAGTGCCCCATTGCTGGTATCATAGGGAGGAATAGTGCTCTATTAGTTGTGTCAGTGGGAGAAATGGTGCTCCATTGTCAGTGTCAGATGGCAGAATAGCGTCTCGTATCAGTGGGAGGGATAGTGCCCCAAGGGCCGGATAAAGGCAAGCAAAGGACCGCATCCGCCCCTCGGGCCGCAGTTTGGAGACCACTGCTAGGTATATACAAGAATTAATATGGTTGCTAATTGGACTTGATAAAGGAGGCCATTCCTCAGAAACTGTCAGGGCACCAATTCTGCGGACTTCGATCGCGCGCACATGCGCAGTAGAACGACGCGACCGCACGTCTCTATTCAGCGCATGCGCGCGCACGTACGCGGGCACGGTCTGGCGGCGCGACGTGTGCGGGAGCGCGCGTGCGGCGCGAACTCACGCGATTCCGTCGGAGCCAATCACAGGGCTCACCACCCTATTTAAACCTGCCTCTGACACATGGCAGGTTGCTGGTTTGTCATCAGCTCCTGTATGTGTCTCATTGCTGCGAACCTGTTTGTCCTGAAAACCTTCTGGCTTACCTGTTGAATCCTGATCTCGGCCTGCCTTGGACTCTGCTGACCTCTCCAATCCTTGACCCCGGCTTGCACTCCTGGACTCTGCTAACCTCTCCAATCCTCTGATCCCGGCTCGTATCCTTGGACTTCCGCTGACCTCTCCGATCCTTGACCTCGGTTTGCATTACTGGACTTCCTTTGATCTCTCTGACCCGTGGTCCACAACCAGTACCTCGAACTTGTTTGCCTGTTTGGTCCTCTGTTCCTGTTGGTGCCACGGACGGTCTCCTCGGCCTGTCTACAGATCCGGTGCCTTCCTTGATCTACACCTTGACCCAGTTTCCTGTTTCCGGTACCGGTGCCTCCCGGTGCTGTCACCTCTCTGTCTCCATCACCAGAGGGCGGTCAGCACTGGTTCGCAAGGGTGAGCCGTCCGCAGCATCTTGGCCTCGGTAAGTTCTTTAGACTCTGACAGTACAAACCAGCCAGATGTCTGAGGCCGACCGGGCGCGCTCACCATTCGAAACTCTCTGCCAACAAGTCTCCGCCCTGACCGAAGCGGTGCAAAAACTACAGGAGGGATACCTCCAGATGGACGGCCGTCTACAGCAAATAGCCACTCCTCCAGGACCTTCTGCAGCCCCTACCGTCCAAACGACAGGGCACACAGCTCCGCCATCCTCTCCGGGTCCAGCAGTAATGATCTCGCACCCTGAACCCCGAGTACCTACTCCCGAACGGTTTGTAGGTGACCGAAGGAAGTATCGAAGTATCGGGCCTTTAAGAATGCCTGCACCTTGTATTTTGCCCTACAACCCAGGACCTTTTGCTCGGAAGCCGTAAAAGTAGGGTTTGTCATCTCCCTTCTCTCGGATGAGCCCCAGGCCTGGGCCCATGGCTTGATGGAACAAAGAAGCCCTGTTCTGGACACTATTGACGCCTTCTTCACCCACATGGCCAAGCTCTACGACGATCCGCTGCGCTCTGCCACCGCAGAAGCTACCCTTCACAATTTGAGTCAGGGCCGGCGGCCCATAGAGGACTATACTGCTGAGTTTAGGAAGTGGTCAGCTGACACAGGTTGGAACGAAGTGGCTTTAAAGTACCAGTACCGTCAGAGTCTCTCCGAGGCCCTCAAAGATGAACTTGCACGCTCTGAAACCCCCGCTTCACTGGAAGGCCTGATCCAAGCTGCCACCAAACTGGACCGACGCCTGCGGGAGCGGCGTTCTGAGCGGTTCCAGACCACCCGTCTCAGTTGGGCCCCACCAAGACAGCCTTCAGTACCCATTCCTCCACCTGCTTCATCCAGTCCTTCATTGCCGGATCCAGAGCCTATGCAGCTCGGCGTAGTCCGAGCACCACTCACCCCAGAGGAACGACTGCGCAGGCGACGGGAGAATCTTTGCCTCTACTGTGGCGCGGGTAACCACTTCCTCCTCAACTGCCCTGTCAGGCCTAGTAAGTTGAAACTTTCACCGGTGTTTAATTACCATACCTCCCAATTACCACAGACTTACATCGTGCTCTTTCTTTCTCTTCAGCTTCCGGACGGGGAGACCCGCCTGCCGGCAATCGTTGATTCTGGAGCTTGCAGCAGCTTTTTGGACTCTACTACGGCCCGGAAGGTGCATGTCCCCTGCCGTACTAAAGACGTTCATCTTCAGGTCCTCTTGGCTGACGGTTCCCGTCCTTGCTCTGGTCTGGTCACCCAGGAAACTCTCCCTCTGCTTGCTACCATGGATTCGGGTCACCAAGAGCACCTGCGTCTGGACCTTATCTCATCCCCTATGTACCCCATTATCCTGGGTCTTCCGTGGTTGCAGCTTCACCAACCCTGTATCAATTGGCTCACGAAAGAAATAAACCTTACCTCCTCATACTGCTCCCAGCACTGCCTTCCACTTCCACCGGTCTCCTGCTCTACCATTCTAAAACCACCAGAAATTTTTCTGCACGTCCCTCTGGTCTACCTGGAATTCAAAGACGTTTTCGATAAACAACAGGCCGACTGTCTGCCCCCACATCGACCTTACGACTGCCCCATCGATCTCCTGCCGGGCGCCGAGATCCCTTTTGGCCGCGTCTTCCCTCTCTCCGAGACCGAGTTAACAGCTCTCAAAACCTACATCAACGAGAACTTAGAGAAGAAGTTCATTCGACCTTCCTCCTCTCCCGCGGGGGCCGGGATATTTTTTGTCGAAAAGAAGGACGGCTCCCTTAGACCTTGCATCGACTACAGAGAGCTAAACAAGATCACCATTAAAAATAGGTACCCATTACCACTCATCTCTGAGTTATTTCAACGATTTCGTTCAGCACAAATTTTTTCCAAGCTCGACCTTCGGGGCGCCTACAATCTAGTCCGGATCAGGGAAGGGGACGAGTGGAAGACGGCGTTTAGGTCTAGATTCGGACATTTCGAATACTTAGTTATGCCCTTCGGGCTCTGCAACGCCCCGGCCACTTTTCAACATCTGGTCAATGATATATTTCGCCAACATCTAGACGACTTTCTTGTCGTATACTTAGATGACATCCTCATCTTCTCGGCCACGTTGGAACTTCACCGAGATCACGTCAAACAGGTCCTCATGATCCTCAGAAAACACTGGTTATATCTCAAAGCAGAGAAGTGTGAGTTTGAGAGATCCTCAGTACAGTTCCTGGGTTTCATAATATCTACAAATGGGATTGCCATGGACCCCCAGAAGGTCAAGGCCATTCAAGATTGGCCGGCCCCGACAGACAAAAAAGGCGTTCAACGCTTCATTGGCTTCGCCAACTTCTACAGAAGATTCATCGTCGGGTTCTCCGCCATCGTTTCTCCCATCACCAAGCTCACAAGGCAAGGAAACAGTTTTCAATGGTCCCAGGAAGCCCAGGAGGCTTTTTCCAAACTAAAGACAGCATTCTCCTCTGCCCCTGTCCTACACCATCCTGATCCTGCACTACCGTTCATCTTAGAAGTTGATGCCTCCGAGTCCGCTACGGGCGCTGTCCTATCCCAGAGGCAGGGACCCAAATCTCTTCTGCACCCTGTTGCCTATGCCTCCCGGAAACTCACTTCGTCTGAAAAGAACTATGACGTGGGCGATAGGGAGTTGCTCGCCATCAAATTCGCGCTAGAAGAATGGAGGTACCTGCTGGAGGGGGCAAGCCATCCCATCCTAATTTTCACAGACCACAGGAAATTGGAGTACTTACGTTCCGCGAAGCGTCTTCGACCCAGACAGGCCCGCTGGGCACTCTTCTTCACTCGCTTCAACTTCCACATTACGTATAGACCCGGATCAAAGAACAGTAAAGCAGATGCCCTTTCAAGGATGTTTCCCGAAACTCCCAACTCATCAGAACCCAGTACTATTCTGAAACCTCAAAATTTTTTCTTGATTTCTCAGTCAGACCTTCTCAGTTCTCTTAAGGAGGCATCGCACCAATGCTCCGACCCAGAAGTCTCGTCCCTGGTTAAACGAGAGGACTAATGGTGGTTCCGAGACAAGATCTTCGTGCCAAGGGAGGTAAGACAGTTACTCCTTAGCACCTTCCACGACCTTAAACTTGCAGGACATTTTGGGACACGCAAGACCTCTGAATTGATCTCTCGGTCCTTTTGGTGGCCTAATTGGAAACGGGACTGTAAGACCTATGTGGCCTCCTGCACTTGTTGCCAAAGCAACAAGGGATCCAATACTAAGACCTGGGGCCTACTCAAGCCATTACCCATTCCGGAGCGTCCTTGGGCAGACATATCAATGGACTTTATCGTGGACCTGCCACCTTCTGAGGGGTTCACCACGATCTTAGTCGTGGTCGACCGCTTGTCCAAGATGGCGCATTTCCTGCCCATGATCGGCACACCCTCAGCCTCTGACACAGCAAAGATGTTCTTTAACGAAATCATCAGACTTCACGGGGTCCCTAAGAGCGTCGTATCCGATAGGGGTACACAATTTACGTCTAAGTTTTGGAAGGAACTCTGTAAGTCCCTGGAAGTGAAAGTCTGCCTGTCCTCGGCCTACCATCCTCGGAGCAACGGCCGAACCGAGAGAACCAATCAGACTTTAGAGCAGTACCTCCGCTGTTTTTGTTCAGCCTCCCAGGATGATTGGCGATCCCTACTAGCCTCTGCTGAGTTTGCATACAATAATTCGGTTCATGCAACTACTAACCAAACCCCATTCTGGGCCAACTGTGGTTTCCATCCCTCCTTCCTGCCAGACCTCATTCCTGATACACCCGTTCCGGCTGTCCAGGAACGTGTAACTGCCATTAAACAGAACTTCCAGTTATTGCAAAAAGTAATGCGACAAGCTCAGGAGGACTATAAAAAAAATTTTGACAGAGGAAGGAAGGACTGTCCTACATTTCAGGTCGGCGAGGAGGTTTGGCTATCCGCTTCACATCTTAAATTACCTATTTCCTCACAAAAATTGGGCCCAAGATTTATTGGCCCATTCAAAATTAAACGCAGGATCAACTCTGTGGCCTTTGAACTGGTGCTACCCGAGTCTTATAGAATCCATCCGGTATTCCATGCTTCCCTGCTTAAACCTCTGGTTCCGGATCCTTTTCCAGGCAGGGAGGAACCTCCACCTCCGCCAGTAGAGGTTGAAGGGGAAAGAGAATTTGAAGTGGAGATTATTCTGAACTGCAGGAAGAGAGGGAGACAACTTCAATACCTCATTAAATGGAAGGGCTATCCTCCGGAGGACAATTCTTGGGAACCTTCCAGGAACATTCATGCCCCTCGATTGATCCGGACCTTTCATCGAGAACATCCAGAACTAATGGCCAGTTTGGGCGTCCGGAGTTCGCCCCTTGGGGGGGGGCACTGTCAGGGCACCAATTCTGCGGACTTCGATCGCGCGCACATGCGCAGTAGAACGACGCGACCGCACGTCTCTATTCAGCGCATGCGCGCGCACGTACGCGGGCACGGTCCGGCGGCGCGACGTGTGCGGGAGCGCGTGCGCGGCGCGAACTCACGCGATTCCGTCGGAGCCAATCACAGGGCTCACCACCCTATTTAAACCTGCCTCTGACACATGGCAGGTTGCTGGTTTGTCATCAGCTCCTGTATGTGTCTCATTGCTGCGAACCTGTTTGTCCTGAAAACCTTCTGGCTTACCTGTTGAATCCTGATCTCGGCCTGCCTTGGACTCTGCTGACCTCTCCAATCCTTGACCCCGGCTTGCATTCCTGGACTCTGCTAACCTCTCCAATCCCCTGATCCCGGCTCGTATCCTTGGACTTCCGCTGACCTCTCCGATCCTTGACCTCGGCTTGCATTACTGGACTTCCTTTGATCTCTCTGACCCGTGGTCCACAACCAGTACCTCGAACTTGTTTGCCTGTTTGGTCCTCTGTTCCTGTTGGTGCCACGGACTGTCTCCTCGGCCTGTCTACAGATCCGGTGCCTTCCTTGATCTACACCTTGACCCAGTTTCCTGTTTCCGGTACCGGTGCCTCCCGGTGCTGTCACCTCTCTGTCTCCATCACCAGAGGGCGGTCAGCACTGGTTCGCAAGGGTGAGCCGTCCGCAGCATCTTGGCCTCGGTAAGTTCTTTAGACTCTGACAGAAACACATCATCATAACTACCTGCTGCCGTTGCTCCCAGTGCATCAAGTGACCCTGGCTTTCTGTGTAGCCATGTGGGTGCTATGGCCTGAAGCCGGCAACTGGAACTTTTGGAGAGTGGCTTATCCAGACAATTCTGTTGTTCCAAAAGGGGTGATTGCAGAGCTGACAGGGGCTTCCAACTGGTTTGAATCAGGTCCTGGTTAAGAAAATCCGCGGGCAGACAGCACATCTATTTAGTGTATCCGTATTCGTTCCCAGAGACAGCTGGCAGTATGGTGCACAGTGAGGAGCCTATACAAGATTTTACTTTGTAAGTGCATTGGCATTTGTTTTTATTCTTGCCAATTAAAGCTTAATTGCATTAGGTTCATTGCACTCTTTGTTTAGGTTCATTGACAGTTTCCGGTCTCCTGCTGGGTCTTAAGAGCTGTATGACTTGAAGCCTTAAGAATACATCAGTCACATATGACTTGGAAGTAGGGTTGCCATCTCATCCCTTTAAACCCAACCACATATTAATTACACAGGTTCTGAGGCTGTGGCTGATTAACCACTTAATTACCCAGCCATAGTCAAATGACGGCCACAAATGGGATCTCTGATGGGGGGCAATTCTGGTGCAGCATACCGGATTTCTTATGCAGAGCTGCAGCGTGGCGATCGGGGAATCCCCGATGGGGGTAATGTAGAGGCAGCTGAGTTTCCGGTGTAACTTACCGGATATGCAGAGCTGCACAACAGCATGCACGGCACCCGTGCGTGCCCCCGGGGGCGCACAGCTCGGAGATTGGGGCTGAGGCTTTTCCCCTGGATACAGCCCAGCCCCGATCAGGTTAAAGAGCCAATGAAATTGGCTCTTTACCACGTGACCGGCTGTGTCCAATCACAGCCAGTCATTAAATGTAAACACAACACTGTGTAACTTACTGTTGTTGGGTTCTCCTCTTCACACACTGATCCAGTGTGAGGAGGAGATCAGCCAACAGTGAGTTACACATCTGTAATACACTACATATGTACTACTGTGCCCAGATTGTTCCCCTAAATAAAGAGTACCTGTCATCTAGTACCTGCCACCAGAGTACCCGCCACCAGAACAGAGTACCTGCCACCAGAGTACCCGCCACCTCATCAAAGTAGCTGCCACCAGACCACCTGCCACCAGTGTACCTGCCACCTCACCAGAGTCCCCGCCACCAGAGTACCCACCACCAGTCCATCAGGAGTACCTGTCCATCAGGACTACCTGGCCTCCAGAGTACCTTCCACCTAAGTACCCGCTTCTTCACCAGAGTACACGCCACCTCACCGGAGTACCTGTCCATCAGGAGTACCCGCCACCAGAGTACCTGCCACCACAGTACCTGCCACCAGAGTACCTGCCACCTCACCAGAGTACCTGCCACCTCACCAGAGTACCCACCACCAGTCCATCAGGAGTACCTGGACACCAGAGTATCTTCCACCTGAGTACCCGCTACTTCACCAGAGTACAACTGTCCATCAGGAGTACCCGCCACCAGTGTACCTGCCACCTCACCAGAGTACCTGCCACCTCACCAGAGTACCCGCCACTAGAGTATCCGTCACTAGAGTACCCTCCACCAGTCTATCATAAGTACCTGTCTATCAGGAGTACCTGCCACCAGAGTACCTGCCACCAGATTACCATTCAAAAGACTCATTATGCCTCATAGATTATACATTGGGGTGTTAGCTTTCCAAAATGGTGTCATTTTGTGGGCGTTTCCATTGACCTGGTGCTACAGGGCCTTCAAAAGTGTGATAGGTTGTCATCAAATGAAATGTGCAATTTATGCTCGTAGAACGCCTGACAGTGTTACTTGAATGTTAGACCTCTATATGTGGTCAGGCTGTGTAAAAGTCTCACACATGTGGTATCACTATACTCAGGAGTAGCAGAATGTATTTTGGGGTGTCATTGCAAGTGTGCATGTGCTGTGTGAGAGAAATAACTTGTTATTATGACAATTGTGTGCAAAAAAATAAATAAAAATTCCCAAGAATTGTGGTAAAAAATTACAACTTCAAAAAACTCACCATGCCTCTTACTAAATACCTTGGAATGTCTGCTTTCCAAAAAGGGGTAATTTGGGGGGGGGGATTTGTACTTTCCTGGCTTGTTATGGTCTCAATAAATTAGATAGACCTTCAGTACATCAGGTGTGATCAGATGTGATATTTTTTCAATGATCTTCGCCATAGCTTGTGAACTCTATAACTTTCACAGAGACCAGATATATATATATATATTTTATGAAAAAAAAATTACTTATTTGCAAAATTTTACAATAGAAACTAAAATTATTATCCCCCCCCCCCCCCCCCCCCCCCCCCCAATTTCTCTATTTTTTTCACTTATTTTGCAAAAAATAGAAAACGCACCAGTGATTAAATACCACCAAAAGAAAGCTCTGTTAGTGAAAAAAATATATAAAAATTTGGTTTGGGTACAATGTAGCATGACTGAGTAATTGTCATTCAAAGTGTGAGAGCGCTGAAAGCTAAAAATCGGTCTGGTAAGGAAGGGTGTAAGCCCTGTATTGAAGTGGTTAAGGTGGTAATTAAACTCACTTGGTGCCTTGTCTACTTTAAATTTGCCTCAGAACCTGTGTAATTCAGATGTGTTCGGGTTTAAAGGGATGAGGTGGCAACCCTACTTGGAAGTTATAATTAATTAGGTTCATCTGTGATGCACATTAGTGCAATAGCTAGAACTATTTCTGTGGATAGTCAGGCTGTTCTCCCAGCACATCCAGAAAACTGACTATTCTGGGATGGATGTGCTCTCATCATGCCTGTTGTGGTCAGTTTGAAATAGGAAAGCAGGAAGACAGGTATTTTACACAGTAAGTAAGCAACACAAATAGATAAAGATATTTTTTAACATAAGTACATTGTGCAGCAGGCATATATCAGAAATATTAAATGCACTTGGCACTGAAATTAAGCCACTACAGTACCCTTCAATCACCTACCTTACACATTTCTCTCCTGTACATAATGTCTGCCCTAATACCCTTTACACTATCCTGTAGCGAATGCCTGCTACATTATGATCTGTATTCCTCTCCTGCACATACTGCCTGCCTTATGCACTCTTCTGCACATATTGCTAAGATGCTTCTTTAGCATTGTTAGTAACAGGGCTTTTTTTTAGCTGGAACTCAGTTCCACCAGCTCTGGCTCAGGCCATCTGCTCCCTGCTCCCCACTATCACTTGTAAACACAGACATCTGGCTTCTGTATTTACACGTGACAGCTTGACTCTCAATGGCTCCCGTAGATCTAATCTCGTGAATAGCTCCCACTGAGTACAGGGTGGGGGACAAGGGAAATGCAGGTGCCTGGGGTGAAATGAGGATGCCGACACCCCTACTGGATGATCTCTCTGCAAGTGAGAAAGGTGGAGCCACCTACAGTGTGTGGGAAGGTACTAGAGCCGACTGAAAGCTTCAACTTAATACAGCAACAAAAGTAAGGTGGAAGATGGTGGAGCTTTTCAGGAAGGGGGGGGGGGATATGGAGGCAGTGGAGGGAGTTGCATTCAGAGGTCAGAGCTGAAGAGGGGTAAAAGTGAGATGTGGAATGCAGAGGTTAGCAGCTGGGTAAGAATGCTGAATCCTGCACCCTGTGTGTAGCGCACCCCTGAACTCTGCACTCCGTATGCAGCACAACCTTAAACTCTGCACTCTGTGCCCCCCACCATCTCTGCACACAATGCACTGCTGGTATTAAATGCCCCTCCCACTGTTAATAAAATTGACCACACCCACTATTTGATGCAGTTTGGAAGGTGTGTGTGTGGGGGGGATTGGCTTGTGGTTGAGTTCCTTCACTTGTTTTCTGAGAAAAAAAAAGGTTAGTAATATCCCCAACATTACTCCCTTTAGAATATGAACACTTTTGCTAGTAACGAGAAAGCCATAACAATTATGATGACAATTTTAATTATATAAAGTTTCTTAGACTAATTCCCAACCTCTGTGTAAAATAAAGTTCACCAACATAAAATAACATTTTAGATTCTTTAGTCTGGTAAGTTAATAGTGAAAACTGTAGAGATCATCAATTCATATTTTACTGCTTCTGGCACACACAGAAAGCACGATTGCAAATGGCATCTTGGGAATGTACAGCACATACAGCTGACAATATCTGAAGGCACAGAATTTAGATCTGATAGCTGCTCTTTCATTACAGAGTTGAAGGGTATTTTAATGCAGTAGTCTGAACACACAATGCAGACTGAATATTACTGTCTTTTACATAGACCAATACACCATGGTCTCTCCAGTGCAATAACCTACAGTAGTTGATTTATATTGTATACGCTTTCCGACTATAAAAGTAATTCTTGTTCAGCTCCTCTTTTCATTTTCCACCAGCTCTTTTTTTCATACCAGCCTTTCAAGTATTTGGTAAAAGCTGAAGAAAAAGAGATTCAATTTTGATATTTTACAAATATTTCCTCTACTTTATAGCTCATGTTTGACATTTATTTGTGCTTTGCCTGGAATATGTTGAGGATTAGAGACTCCAGAGTATTACAGGCATTGCTTTTGTTGGTACTGCAGCAGACATGGAGATGCAAAATTTTGGTTCCATTTCTGCATCTGACTTTCATTGATTTTGAGCCAGATCATTTTACACGATTCTTTACAGTGCATATTGTACCTCAGCTAGTATATGATAATAGGGTCTAACCACAAATTTCTTAGAGGAACTCTGTAGACCTATTTCTACCTAATTTCTTATTAAGAAGCTATAGTCAGCATTAACCCCTTCATGCGTAAGCCTTTTCTGACAGTTGTTGCTTACAAGTAAAAATCTGTTTTTTTTTTGCTAGAAAATTACTTAGAACCCCCAAAAATTATATATACATATATCTTTTAGCAGCAACCCTAGAGAATAAAACGGCGATCGTTGCAATATTTTATGTCACACTGTATTTATGCAGCGGTTTTTAACCACTTGTTACCCGCCCACCGTCATATGACGGCGGGCGGGTAACTCCATTGTCCTGACTGCACATCATATGACGTGCAGTCATAGAAAGCTGCTAGGGGCGCACGTGCACCCGTCACATCACTGAGAACCTCGTGCGTGTCCCGTATTTTGTAGGCAATATAACTTTTGCGCAAACCAGTCACTATACGGTTATTGCGATTTTATTTTTTACATTTTTTTACCAAAAATATGTAGAAGAATACGTATCGGCCTAAACTGAGATAAAAAATGTTTTTTTTTTTTTTTAATTGGATATTTATTATAGCAAAAAGCAAAAAATATTGTGTCCAATTTCAAAATTTTCGCTCTTTTTTTGTTTATAGCGCAAAAAATAAAAAAACGCACGGGCAATTAAATACCACCAGAAGAAAGCTCTATTTGTGGGGAAAAAAAGGACGTCAATTTTGTTTGGGAGCCACGTCGCACGACCGCGCAATTGTCAGGAAGGGGGTGTAGGTGCACAGTAGGCATGTTGTTAAAATGCAATTTTTTGTGGAGAAAAAATAATTTTCATGAATAAAAAAAACTAAAGAAAAACTGTAAATGTAGCCCAAATTTGTGCAGAGTGTGAAAGATGATGTTACGCTGAGTAATTAGATACCTAACATGTCATGCTTTAAAATTGCGCACACTTATGGAATGTTGACAAACTACGGTAATTTCCATAGGTGAGGCTTTAAACATTTCTACAGGTTACCAGTTTAGAGTTACAGAGGAGGTCTTATGCTGCAATTATTGCCCTTGCTCTAATGATCGTGGCGATACCTCACATGTGTAGTTTGAACACTGTTTACATTTACGATTGCAACTTACGTATTCGTTCGCCTCTGCGCACAACCACGCTTTACATTTTTTTTTTTTTTTTTTACATTGTCCCATTAAAAAAAAAAAATCTGATCACTTTTATTACTGTCATAAGGAATGTAAACATCCCTTGTGACAGTAGTAATAGACAGTGACAGGTACTCTTTATGGAGGAATCTCTCCTTTGCAATTAAAACGCCAAGTTTGGCTGTTTTGAATACCGTAATGTTTTCAAATTTGGTGCCTTTCAGTCTTCTGTAAACAGGAAGCTAGATCCGAGACCTGCCAGCCAGCGGACGTCAGGAGAGCCTGGGCAAGCCGCGAAAGGCGGTGGGAGGCATCCCTTCCTGCTGCTTGGCATAACAGCCGAGTGGCTTCTTAGCCTTGGTCCCACAATTTTGCACATTTATTTATTTTCCACCTCTAGCTATCTTGGCTTGCACGAAGGTCATACAAATCGATGGGGGATTGAAAACACCCAGCTAAAACAGAACTCCAGTGAAAAACAACAATATTAAAATGAATAGCCCAATTAAAGACAAGATAACAAAACGAACTTTTGCTGCAATATTCAAGATCAATTTAAAGATTCCCCCTGCAGTGTTTTTTTTTTCTGACTCTAGATGTCCTCAGTCTGATGATCAGTGTCATTGAACCCGCTTCTTCTAAGCCCAAGTCATTCTGGACCCACCCCAACCACTGACTAGACAGTGAAATGAAAAGTGTACCTCATCCCTTTACTCCTCCTTCCATCAGCATGCTTCTTGTGAAGACATCAACTGATTGGCTCTTTGTGCTACTTCTTCCTCTTAGGCCTCGTACACACGATCGGATGGCGCGGTGACGTGGCGGTGACGCGGCGGTGACGTTGACGCCGCCACGTCACCGCCACGTCACCGCACAAGGAAGTTAAACACTTCCGCGCATGCGCCGAATCCATTCGGCGGCGGCGCGGCGGCGGTGGGGGACGACATGTCTGCTGGTAAGTGTACTAACCAGCAGACATGTCGGGTGGACAGATTGCCACCGGATAGATTTCAAAGCATGCTTTGAAATCTGTCGGGTGGAGAAATCTGTCCGCTAGCCCATACACACAAGCGGAGATGTCTGCTGAAACGGTCCATCGGACCGTTTTCAGCTGACAAATCCCCTCGTGTGTACGAGGCCTTACACTGTAACCCTGCTGTACAGCGAATCAAAGAGGTCGATACTAGTTCAGATTTAGCTACTTACCTAGCTTGCATTTGAAATATACATTTAAAGTGATATTAAACACACACTGATTAATTTACGTTGTTCCTTCTATTTCTATATATGGATGATGTCACTGTAATTATTTTAATAAAAAAACAATATACAGCTATCACATGACCCAGCTCTTTCCCAGCATATCTTCAGGGAAACATAAGCAGGAGGAGCCTCTGGCCCCCTGCTGCTGGTCAAATGTTAAAAAAAATGGAATAAAACAGCCTTTGGAATACGTAGTAAGAATAAATAAATAATTTTAATAACCTGTTTTAAATTGTCATACAAATATACATTCAAAACCAAATCTTATTTTTTGGCAATAACATTGTGTGGGTGGATTTCTGCCAGTCACAGGCTGTGTCACACCCCTCCAGCCTGTGTCTAAGACTAAGAGGGAAGTGAAGCCACCATAAATCTACAACATATTACAACATTAAAACATATTACAACATAAGTTGTAAAAGCAGTATATATTTTTGAAGCACAGCAGTCAAATATACTGGCTTCTCTGCTAGCCACAGAATTGGTCAGATATTAGGCAACTCTGAATTAGCTTTTTTTTTTTGATCATATAAATAGTTTTGGTGATTTTGAGTCATCTACCAACACCTTTCATCATCTGTGCTCCAGTAAAGCTGTATACATAATAATTTCAGCGGTTATTCCAATAGGGATATCATAAAATATACGTGTTAACAAAATTGTTTTTATTTCAGATTAAATCTTAGTAAATAAAATAAGTGAATGTGATTTATTATTTGCACCATGGGTCCAGTATTAATGATAAACATAATAGTTAACGTAAACTTTATTTTTCTGAATTGCAGACTATTTCAATTTTATTATACTTGAAATTGATTTACCTTTCTCAGGCAATAGTTATCATCTTGCAAGCACCTTTCAAATTGCTGGCATGAGCTTAGACATTACGTGTGAGGAATGTATGGATACCCCTGGGTGTCTGGAGTTTAGATGATATATATTTCAAAGAATCTCTAGTGGTGTTGAAGGCAGGGAGAGGTGAAGGATTCTCACATATCACATAATATCTGACATATTTCGCTGTGAAAAGTAGTACTGAAGATAGAATGACTTAAATTATGCTATAGCTTTGTTCATTTTCACTGGAATTCAGACTTACTCAAAAAGAATGTAAGCTCCTAAAGACATGAATCTTTAAATTAAAAAAATAAAAACACTTATTGCCCATTTATTTAAATCTTGTGTATTAAATCATATACCGTATCTGAGTCACAGTAAAGTGAGGCCTCATTTAGACATGGGGTTGGGGGAGGGATGCGTGGTTGAGACAAATTGCCCCAACCGCCCCCTCTTAGGCTTTAATAGGCAGCAGATCGGGTCGTTTACATGTCATGGTCACAAGGCCTTATGGTGCATAGAGTGATGCTCCAGTTTCTTCCAAAAAATAAAGTTTTATGGGCATTGATACAAAGCTGTTATTGCCCCAGGGAAGGTTGGGGTTTCTTCTCATCCTGATCCTCAAGCAAATTAATACCCTTGTAAGAGTGTGAAAACTGTGGTTTCTATTCGATTGATGGTGGCCTTTCTCCATCAGGGGATCTGTTCCCCTCAATCGACTTTAAGGATACTTACACAAATGTCCCCATTTGCCCCAGTCCCCAGCTCTTCCTTCTCTTTGCAATGGGGTTGATCATTACTAGTTTGCAGCCCTTTATTTGACTTGATATCTACCCCTTCAGTATTAACTAAGGTATTTTCCCCTGTCCTGGCCTTACTGCAATAATGAGGAATCTTGATAGCTGGGTAACTGGGCAATCTGTTGCTTTGAGCACAATCTGCCTTGGCCCTGCTATCCAACCTCTCGCTGTTCATTCATGGCCTGAAAGAATTTGGTTGGCCTCTTAAAGAATAAGTTCATCTTTCATAACATGTTACACCCATGTTCGGGGTGTAAAATGTAACATGTAATGAATGCACTGGCCCACTTCCCACTGTAACAGCTAGCAGGGAATATTTCCCCCCCTTCTCTAAGATGCAAGCAAGCCAATACACTGACAGATCTGCAGGAGATCTGCTGATCACTGGTGCAATGCTTTACAAGCTCCAAAAAAAAATGCATGTTTTCACCTGCAAACAAAATGTGCTTTTATTATTTTTTGGTCAAAAGCTTTAACTTTAAGAAATTGGACTGTGTCCCATCTTTCCACCTGAAGTACGTAAGTCTTGTCCTGCCAGACTGTCCAAGGAATTTCTCCCATCTCAGAAATTTTTATTTCCACATTCAGCTCCTGTGCTCATGTAGGTGGACATCGATTTGCATGCAAGTTCAGGATCTCATAGTCCCCTCATTCGTGGAACAAGTCTCTATACTACCTGGACAGGGAGTTATCTGCCAATGGTGGCTTTGTTCACCATTGTTGATCTTTGGGAAATCCTTTCTTCTGTTTTGCTGGTAGATCATGACAATGCATATCAGTCCATTGGGATGGGATATATGTGCTTGGGTCACCTGTCGGCTTAGTGTCTCTGGTCCTAGGAGGAGAAGGTTTGCCTTCCCATCGACTTGCTGGAACTTTGGGCTGCATAAGTCTTTTGGAAAGGCACACAGAAAGGTTGCAGTCTGATATTACCATAGCAATGGCATACATCAACCACCGAGGTGGAATAATGTGACTGAAGCGCTTGAGGTGTCCCACATCTTGGTGTAAACAGAAAATAATATTTCAGCTCCTCCCGCAGTGTACATTCAAGTTGTGGAATATTATGAGGCTGACTAAGCCAACCAGAGCCTGGGTCAAGGAGTGGTCTCTCCACCAGAAAACATTTAACCAGTTGTGTCTGTGGTGGGGAACACTGGAAGTGGACATGATGGTGATTTGCCTCAAATGTAGGGTGGACAGATTTGTAGCCAGGACTAAGGATCCCTGGCAGGGGTGGCGAATGCACTGGTGTCTCCATGTGCCCCGTACTGTTTGATTTATGCTTTTCCTCTGATAAAGCTTCTACTTTGACTGTTCTGACATTTTTAATCAGAAGGGATTCTGGTTATTCTAGTGGTGTCGGAAAAGCCCTGTTGGTCTTGGTATGCTGGCCATAGACCTTTCCTGGTGCCTTCCTCTTTGTCCATGTTTGCTGTCTAAAGGACCCACCTTACATCCTGCTTTATGGTTTTAACAACTATTTAAAACCATAAAGGTTCTACTGTCATCTCTTTGTTGACTTTTTAGTGACTATCTCTTCAGTTTGGAGAGTTTTCGAGTTGGCAGCCCTGTCTTAGTACCAGTGTTAATTTAAAACATTAAAACGTTTTTCAAAATTTTTATCAGCTGCATTTTTACAGTGACGAAAATTAAACGAAAAGTACACCCCTTTTTTGTCCACTGACGAAAACTATGACGAAAATCAATTCCGTTTTTGGTAACGAACAAAACGAAAATGTGAGGCAGGAATGTTTACCCTCATGAACTTCCAGTTTCATAGGACTCCGCCTGCTTCCGCTCCCAGCAAGCAAGCAATTGTGCAGCCAGCATTACAGGCCACGAGTCCCCAGCCGACAATCCAGAGCAGCACTGTGCATTACAGGACTCCTGAGTCCCGACGAGAGTCCCACTCCTGACTCACGATTTACGATGACAACTGTCAAGAGCAGAGAGCACCCACTGTGAGTGTGTACAATACAATTACAGGCCTGAGGCCTCCCCTCAAATCACCGTCCATCCAGAGCACTGTGTGTGCGTTACAGCGCCTGACCAGCGTGACCAGCATCCAGGGCACTATGCATTACAGGCCATCCCTCAGACCTGAGACCACCATCCAGCATTGTGCAGCATTACAGGCCTCCTCTGACCACCTGCATCCAGAGCACTGTGCATTACAGAACATCCCTCAGAACTAAGACCACCATCCAGGACTGTGCAGCATTATAGGCCTCCTCTGACCACTGGCATCCAGAGCACTGTGCATTACAGGCCATCCCTCAGACTACCTCCCAGCACTGTGCAGCATTACAGGCCTCCCCAGACCACCATCCAGAACACTGTGTGCATTACAGGACTCCTCAGACCACGGTCCAGATCACTGTGTGCATCACAGGCCTCCTGAGACCACTGTGCAATGCCTTAGAGGCCTCCTCAGACCACCGTCCAGAGCACTCTGCAGCACTACAGGCCTCCTCTGACCATTCAGAGTGGCTAAATCTGTATCTATGAGTTTGTTCAAACCTCAACACCATAAATAATTAATTCACATTTTTTACTCCAGGAATATATATTAACCACTTAAGACCCGGACCAATACGCCGGTAAATGACCCAATGTGTTTTTGCAATTCGGCACTGCGTCGCTTTAACAGACAATTGCGCGGTCGTGCGAGGTGGCTCCCAAACAAAATTTGCGTCCTTTTCTTCCCACAAATAGAGCTTTCTTTTGGTGGTATTTGATCACCTCTGCGATTTTTATTTTTTGCGCTATATACAAAAATAGAGCGACATTTTAAAAAAAAAACACTATTTTTTACTTTTTGTTAAAAAAAAATCAAATAAACTAAATTTTAGTCAAACATTTAGGCCAAAATTGATTTAGCCACATGTCTTTAGTAAAAAAAAAAATCGCAATAAAAAAAAATAGCTACCTAGCGGGAACAGCGACACTAATACAGCGATCAGAAAAATGATCGCTTAGTGACGCTGGCAATAGGGAGTGAAAGGGTTAACTAGGGCGGTGATCAGGGGGTTAAAACTTTATTAGGGGGGGTGGGGGGGCTATCCTGAACCTAACACTAACTGATTTTACACTGCCTGTCACACTGACACTAAATGCAGTGATTAGATCACTGCATTCAGTGACACTGTGACAGGGGGGGTGGGGGGTCAGATCGCAAGGGGTTAAGTATGCCTATGTGTGTGTGTGTGTCAGTGTAATGTTGGTGCACACTTACTGTGAGGTGTTCCTCTCATCGCAGCGGTTGGAAATACCGCTGCGATGAGAGATTACATCACTTCCCCCTTCCTGTGTAAACACAGGAGGAGGAAGTGACAGGGCGGGAGAGTGCAGCGATTGGCTGGGAGCGATCGCGGGGGGGCGGGTAAACACGGACATCCGCCCGCTCGTCCCGGATCGCTCCCGGAGACACGGGGACCTCCGCACGCCGCGGAGGGGGTCCTGATCGGTCCCCCGACCCGCTACTGGGCGAGGACGTAAATTTACGCCCTTGTGCCCATCCGTGCCATTCTGTGGCCGTAAATGTGCGTGCGGAGGTCCTTAAGTGGTTAAGGGCCAGATTCTCACAGATTTGCCCTGGCGTAGCGTAAGCCATTTACACTACGCCGCCGCAACTTAACAGAGCAAGTGCTGTATTCTCCTAGCACTTGCTCCGTAGTTTGCGGATGCGTAGAGTAAATGGCCCAGCGTAAGGCCGCGTGATTCAAAGGGGGCGGCTTGTATTTAAATTAAGCGCGCCCCCGCGTCGATCGAACTGCACATGCACGGGCCGGGCTAAAATCCCAGTGCGCATGCTCCAGCTCACGTCGGAAAGCGTCGGTGAAACGACGTCATCGTCACTTACGCAATGCCCTATTCGCGAACGACTTAGTAAAACGACGTAACTGACGGAAAAAGCCGACGCTGACCCGACGCCATACTTAACATGGCATCCAACGGCACCCGACGGCATCCGACGGTACTGCGTAAGGTTACTCCATATCTTTGCAGGGGTAACCTTACGCGGACGAAAACGATGTAAGCGACGACGGGGCGGCGTAAAAGCGTTCGGGAATTGGCGTATTAGCCTCATTTGCATAGGCAAATGAGAAAACAACGTAAAGGCCACCTAGTGGCCGGAGTTGTCATTACATCTACGATCCGCAAGTGTAATTGTATTACACTTGTCGGATCTTCACACGTATCCATGCCTAAGTGATTCTAGGAATCACTCGCATAGATACCCGGGGAAAAAAACGGCGAAACGACGGGGTATCTGAGATACCCCGTCGTAGCGCCTCTGAGAATCTGGCCCCAAGTTTGGAAATTCTAGAGAAATTCATTACAATTTAACTAAACCCATTAGATTTTAGTCGAATAAAATGATTTTAGTCGACTAAAATGTATTGCAGATTTTGTCGACTAAATATGACTAAAACTAAAGCAATTGCAGAGGACTTAAATGGGACTAAAACTACAATGGCATTTTAGTCAAAAGACTAAGACTAAAACTCAATTGAAATTTTCTACAAAATTAACACTGCTTACTACGCTTAAAATATGGTTTTGTGTAATGACAAGTCGTGCTTTGCCCAAGGGCCTTATTTTCCTCCCTTCACCTAAACAAGGATATTGTCCACATGATATCGCTTCCTTTTTCCAAATGGATTCCCTCTTTGTGATCACTATTAGGCCTCAGAAAGGCTCCGCGGCCCTTGCTTCCACCATTTCTGTTTGGACTTTCATTCAGGCATAAGCCATCTACACCTGTCCTATTTTTTAACAGTAATTACAATTTAAAACTGAACATGTTTCTGGTTTCAGATAATATATTGCTGATTCATAAATTACCCTTTTATACTTTAGCAAGGCTCGTTATCTTGGTATTGTATTCTATATAAATAGAGTACATAGAGGCAGCAGATATAATTGTATCCATAATGATCTATTAAAATAAGAAAGTCCCTTCTTTCCTGATAAGAAAAGTGTAGGCTTTCTGATAAATCCCTGTTCCCCAGAGGTTTAAACTGTGCCTGTGATTGTCACATCACTAAAATGCAATCTAATGCCGATATTCGTTCTGTCATTTTCTGCTGGATGAGGTCAGTACACAAAAGGGAATGAGGAGCAGTTATGCATCAAAACAGACTACAGCAGTACAGTATGTGTATTATCAGGAGACAGGTGAGAATTAATTCAGTTTCTGTGCCCTATAAATGTTATGTGCAGTTGAATATGTTATTTGAATTAGTCAAAACTGATGTTCAAAGCAGTAATAACAGAGAAGTTTCCCGGGAGGTACATTGTGATGAGTATTATGAAATAAGCATAATGTTTGTCTGATCTGTATTCACAGCTTTGTGGCACACATAACACAGTTAACACAATATTGATTACTAAGGATTGATTACTAAATTGGCACTAAATTGATTACCAACTAGAATGGTACTGTACCACCGATGGACAGATGTCAGTCATATGGAGAATGACAACAAGGAGATATCTTCCAGTCATTGAACCTGTTTGGGTTTCCACTATGTTGACTTGGAACTCCACTAAATTATTGTGGTAACACTTTTTTACCTTTTTTTGATAGGAGAGGTTTAGTATCTGCTGTACAGATTTCCAAAGTTTCTCCAAAGTTTTTTTTTTTTTTTCAATTCTGTTTACAATAAAGTGGGCACTTTTTTTCTGATTTATTAAGGATTGAAGTAATATTAGGTTTCTGTGGTGTGTTTAACTGATTTTAAGATTCCATACTTGTTTTTTTTAGGATTGACATATAAACCCAGGGTGTGGGGGGAGGGGGGGGGGGTCATTTAGCTTTAGTGATTTGTATTCAGGATACAGTTGGATCTCAACAAAAAAAATATTTGTTATAATTTAGATCACACGGTGTTGCAGATTTATGTTTCTAAGGGATTGGTTAAAGGGGTTGTAAAGGTTTGTTTTTTTATGTTCTAAATAGGTTCCTTTAAACTAGTGCATTGTTGGTTCCTTAACCTTATCCTTCGATTTCCCTTCTAAATGTTTTTATTCTTTGGTTGCTTTGTCTGAATTTCTCACTTCCTGTTCCTCCTCAGTAAGATGTTCTGGTTGACTAACCCCCAGCCAGATGATAGGGGCAAGCTTACGGAGGAGGAACAGGAAGTGAGAAATTCAGACAAAGAAAAAAAAACATTTAGAAGGGAAATTGAAGGAAAGGGTAAGTGAACCAACAATGCACTACCTTAAATTAACCTATTTAGAAAATAAAAACTAACCTTTACGACACCTTTAATTCATAGGCTGTACATAGATCTTGATTCCTTATCCTGCACATTAAGTGGTGCAGGTTATTATGCTGTAGTTACCTGATTAAAAAGTAGGGATTAAAAAATGTCAGTATTTAATGCATTGGTATGATCTATTCTGTGCATTTTTATTTGCTGGAAAGTGTGCCATCAGTTCCAACTGCTGCAACTGCGTAGAATGGATAACAATCTTAAAATGTATCTAATGCCACAAGCAAAAAATATAAGATATTGCAGCTTACCTGTTCATAGATGTGGTGGCTGCATTTGTTTTTGCTTTTTACAGGGTTTTTCCTTTATTTTCACCCGATGATCCTGTCCGTTACACACTTTCTGTCCTAGGGTGACAATCCTTTATTGTGTTGTATCTATGGAGGTGCAGTGTTGTCACCCCAGGACAGCAAAAATGTGTTAGGACCCCAAAACACCACTCCCCTCCTCATCTTCATAACATTGTTCTGTCGTTGAAGCAGAGATTTGGGCAGATCTGCATTGGGCTATCAATGCAGCAGAGGCAGAAAGTACAGGAAGTTATTTTTTTACTGGATTTCTGGTGGAATCATCAGGTGTATTTTCTTTTCTCATGCAGTGAAGGATACAGGAATTCAAATACAGTTATGTAATACGGCCACCTACAGGAGGTTAGGAGGTTAGGACATTATATCTGAATTCCTGTGTTCTTCTATGGCCTCTATTACAGTATGTACTACAATCTTATGTTTGCATTTCGAACAGATGTAACAAAAAAAAATGTTAGTGTTATATTTAACATACCATTAGGAAGCAAGCAAGAGAAGTTCATTGCTTGGATTTACATGAACTTTAATCATTGCATTTGATGTATACTACAGATTTAGTCTTGAATACTGGGGGTAAGCGAGCATGGCTGGTTTGATATGTTTTATACAAGGATACTTTTAAATAACTTTTGATTTACTCTTGATGATTTCAAGGTAGCTAGCTTTGCAAGTATATTCAGTTTACACAGAATGAAATGTGTACTGTGGGGCCAACTCAAACACTCTCAGCTTTGAGTTAAGGACATGACTGAGAACACATTATGACACGATTCATCTGCTTTTGTGTTTTGAAGTGGAAGTGAAGTCTATGTGCCAGCATCAAACAGAGGGACAATTCCTGTCCATGAAAAGCTCATGCTGAGTTAATTGGGGAACAGTCTTCTATCGGCTTGTATTGCTTAGAACAGATGCCCAGCCTCACATTATCATGGATTTAGCATTTTATTCTAGTGTTTTATGTGATATGATTAGTAAAAGTCTCAAATGCTGCATTAACATCGGTGACATGGGTTATGTCATGTATTTGACAAATACCTAAGCAGTATCTATATTTCTCATCCTTTTTTGAGTAATTTCTGAGACTATAGAACAGTAATAGTAAAAAAATACATACATGTTCCCTCCCATTCAGGTATTGTTCCTGTCATTGAGTAAAACAAGGAATAATGTGAAAGGAGAAACATGCACTGTTTGCTCCAATGCATGGAGACAAAATAAATATTGATGATCATGGAGAGAGGATGAAAATCTAAGATTATTTGTCTCTGGTGCTGGCAGCCATTATGTGCGTCACCTGTCATTTTCATTCTTTCCTTCATTCAGTCCAAGCAGTAGTACTTTTAGAGGTTCATAATCCTGATGCACCAGATGTTTGGTACCTAAGGTGGCGTGCACAGGAAGACCAAGGACTGCAGCATGCTATTTTCAATCAAAGATAAACAACAAAAGACACTCTCGGCAAAGAATTATTTTGCAGTTCCAAATAGGGACTAAATATCACAGCCTACTCAAGCATGAAAGATCTTTATGGCATTATTGGAACTCGGTCTCCATGCTGGAGAAGACACGTGGGTAAGCTTATGAAAACAGGCAGTATTTGAAAAGGAGGTGGCTGATAGGTGCGACTAGAGCACCTGGGAGCTGATAGTAATTCCTACCCATGATCGGTCAGAGTATACTAGTTGGTGGTGTCAGGAATGAGGTCTCTACACTGTCCCTCCTCCACCGGAATCTTTCCCTGCACTAGACACACTGTCCTTCACCAGCAAGTTCCTGTCCCTACCCTAGCCACTTCACAAATGTGCACAACTGCCAGTAAGCTTGCCCCCATCATACAAGCTGTTTTGGCTGAGGCTTAGTCAGCGTGCTCACCCCCTCCCTTGGGACTACATCCCTGCGGGGAGATGCTGTGTTCACCGCTTTTATTACCTGATGAATCAGGTAGACAATCATTTAAACCAGGTTGTCCATGTGGCTCCATTTCAGATATGAACATAACTTTTTGCATTCAGTCTGAAAGGAAGGATGGGTCCTGTGACTTCCATTGGAAAGGTATAAGGGATTGCGCTGCATTAAAACAAAACTCTGTCTAGGAGAAATAGAAAATCATTATAAGGGTGCTGCCTTACCTTTCTGAATTTTGCCAATTTGTTTTTCCACACTTTAAAAAAAAAAAAAAACATGTCACTTATGCCTCCTGCCTCTTCTTTGTTGAAATCTACAGAGGGCTGTTTTCTTCGTATTGAGAAATGTCTCCCAGACATCTTTTTCTTCTTAATCAGTTTACAGAAGAACAGGCATGTGCTTTCTTCTGTGGGTGGGTATGATCTCCATGCAGCACCCAGTTGCAACCCGTTCACATCCCACAATCTAGGATTGGCCCTGATCACCACCTGCATGTTCACTATGTCATTAAATTTCAATGGTATCATGGAAAATGTAGTGTAGTTCTCATTTCACCCAAGATACGCATGTTAGATGAGATGTGCACTGCCAACCTAGATCCTTACTACAATGCACGTGCAAAGCAAATATAAAAGAAGGAGCTGATCAGGATACACAGATAAAATTATGAATTACTCAAACAGTAAGGGAGAAGGGTGTGAAGTGTCAAAAGATCCCAGAGTTCAGCTTTAATAATGTCATAGTCAAAGATTTTTTTACTATTTTACTATCAAATTGTGTGCATGCTGGAGTAGCAGGTTTTTAATGTCTAATATGGGTTGCCTGTAAATTGATTATTGAGAGAGTGGACCCCCATCCAGAAGGACCTGATTCAGGCTCCATTCACATCTAGGCGTTTTGTCGCCTGAAGCCCGACGCTGAAGCAGCCTGACATACGCTGGAGGGGGGAATTTACATTGTCGGCTATGGAGATGGTTCACATCTCTACGCCGAACGCCGATACGCCTGAAGCGTGAAGCCTGAAACAAGTCCCGGACCCTTTTTTTCAGGCGTATCGGGCGTTCGGCCATAGCCGACAGTGTAAATTCTGCCCTCCAGCAAAAAAGCAATAGGCGTTTTGTCGCCGCAAATCGCGGGGACAAAACGCCTAGTGCATGTCGCCCGAATACGCCTGCTGCCGCCGACGCCTAGATGTGAATGCAGCCTAAGAAGCATTCCCATCATAAGTAAATTCTGGTACTGGTGGAAGGATTTTGTGCAAATTCTTGGAAGTTCTATTTTAACAAGACAATAATTTGTAAGAGGACTGCTGTAATTTCACATTTATTGAGGCTTTGTGGGTCAGTGTATGTATTTTCTTCCACTCGGCAGTGGAAATCTTTTTCCCACACATTACAAAATCTCGCTTGTTCAGTGCTTGATCAATTCAAACTGTATATACAGTAGTATTAAGGTTGATCGTCTAGATAGAGCATCAGTGGCACAGTTTTTCTAAATGGTAAGGCCCCTGAAGATGTTCTATTTTTGTTTATTAACTACAAAATTCTTAATCTGGAGACATGTCCATTGAGGGACTAGGTTGGACTGAAGGACAAGTCAAGTTTCTCACCAAGAATTTCCCTAAACACTTTGAATAGTGGTGCGTAAGGATGAGCTCAAGGTTCAATCCAAATGCAGGTTTGGACTAAACGTTGGCTTTTAGAGCATTCATGAATGGCAGACTTTTTTCTCTTTAAGCAGGAGCGGAACATCATATGAAGCAGTAGACAGTTTCCTACCGTCAGTGGTTTCTAAGGAAGCCACATGTGCAGCAACAGCATGCACATGTTTGGCTTCAGTGGACTTTATGTTTGGTTCAGTGGCGCAGCTTTTACCCTCTTTTTTCATCCCTGTTCTGTGTATCGCATGCAAGCTGCTGCCTTCCGTATTATTTAATTACCGTATTTATCGGCGTATAACATGCACAGGGGTATAAAACGCACCCTAACTTTAAGAGGGAAGTTTCAGGAAAAAAACTTTCCACAGTCCCCTGCGTATAACACGCAGGCACAGTTTACCCTCTATTTTCAGGCTAAAAAAAATGAGTGTTATATGCCAATAAATACAGTAATTCAATTTCATTTTCATTTTTGTCTGATTGTTTATAATTTGCAAATAGCACAGTTTTCCTTGTTTTTCCTATGCATGATAGTCAATCAGCTTCTAACTTCAGCTTGTTCAGTTAAGCTTTGTCAATAATTCCTGGAAGCTGATTGGCTTGTATGCAGAGCTACACCAGATTTTGCACCATGCAATTTTAGTAAATAACCCCCTTTGTATCTTGGAGACCAAAAATAGAATCACGCAAGCTGTGATATACCAAGTCAAGGCCACTTTATTTTATATGATCCCTAAACACCTCAAAGTTTGGCAACCTTGGGGGGACCTATCACCCGGCTTTGAGTCTTCCCTCCTCGAGCCGTGATCCCCTTATTATTGGCCAGGTGAGATGATTGTGGCCCTATCCTGGGTTGAGTTGCTGACCCCTTCTCTTCCTTTTTTTTTTCTCTCTTCCTTTTCTTTTTTTCCTTTCTTCTCCTTTCTCTTTGCATGAAACTTGAGGATTTTTTCATGAATATTTAGCATTTTAATTCCCTGAATTTACTATTTTCATTGCATTAAAAAAAAAAAACGATGTTATTACATTACATACATTTCTAGGGGTTTACTACATCTGCTCCCTGTCTAGTGTTAAACAATAAATCAAGTTTATGCAATGTACCTCTTTCATGTATGATATACTTTTGTGCTTACTGTATTTGTATTGCATGAACAACTCATTTTTTTTTTCATGTAAACATGATGATAATGTTGCTATGTATGCTTTGTTTCTTTGTTTTAAAAAAATTAAACAAGAAAATCTTTTCAAGAGACCCCAATTGTCATAAATTGCCAATTTTGTTTGTTCATAAACGGGAATGGGTAATGCTTTTTTAGACTTTGCAGGAGGTCTGCTGGTACCCAGAGAAGCATGGTGAGACAGAGAAGAATCAAGAGCGATTATACCAAGGATTTTGCACACAGCAGAAGTGAGCATATCTACATTGGAAAGCATAATGTGTGAAGCCATGGCATCAGGTATACAGGAGTGTAGGAGGTGAGAAATCTACTGCCTCCTCTAACACTGCCTCCAGGTCATCTTCAATGTCCTCTATGTCCTCTGCTTTTAGAGAGGTGGGTTCCAATATTGTCTCAGGCAGAGAATATGGGGGTGGAGAAGAAGCTTGGTATTAAATTGGAGAGGGATGACTGTATTAAAGGCATTAGTTGTTTGAGAAATTCTGATATAGCTGGAGAAAAATCAGCTTTGGTTAAGTAGTCCTCTTGTTGCATGCCATTGATAATCTAGAATCAGTCGCAGAGACTGGTATTAAAATAGGTCCTGCTATGGTTGCAAGGGAAGCACCCTCACTCTAAACATTTTGAGGTTTTGCAATTCATCGTCAGAGCGAGTGTTTTCCCGAGTACACTATAAGTGTAAAAGGGCAGGGAAAAGTGCCTGAGTACATTATAAGAGCTCTGGGCGGAAGTGGTGATAATAGTGTGAGATGTGATGTGATGTAATACCAATTCCTCCTCATGAGACTAAGCTTTGAATAGTGGAATTTTTACTGCCAAGTCCTGATAGTTTTACCATAAAAATAAAAATTCAGGAGATACTTAACAAGTGCACTGCAAGTAGTGGGAATCTCATACTTGCTATAAGGCTACATTAAAGGACCAATAACAGGATTAACCTGTCTTGTCTTTCCACATCAATGTTTCCTTGTATGGGTGTAAGCTTCCCCCATCACAGAATCATATCCCTGGAGTGGTCTTCCAGGTCTGGGAACCATAGGTGCTCTGTTTCTAAAGCCTACCTTTTTCTTAAAAAAAAAAAAAAAAACATTGAAATCCAATGCGTCCGGCGCCCTGCATGTAGATTAGGGGCCGGGCTATGGATTAGGAGGGGGGCAGTGCATGAGTGGCCGCCAACCCTCAGTAGAATAATATTTATTGATTTTGTTTTGGCTGTGTAAAAAATTTGACTATGAGATTAGCAAATCTATCTAACAAAGTAAGATCTGATTAGGATTAGGCTGAATCATGATTATCTGTAAAGATCAACTGATTTGTCAATCCACCTCTTTTTTTTCCTTGTAGTGTTTCCTAATGCATCAATTAAATGATTTAGCTATCTCACAGTATCATGCACTTCAATTACTGTAATGCATCTCTGTGGGCACCAGGCTAAAGACACAGACAAAAAAAAAGTTACTTTTCTGATTAAAGAAGAGATTTGAGCGTGGGTGGAAAATACCATTAAACATTTGTTACAAATAAAGTTTAAAGTTATAATAAATATTTTATTTGTATTAAAGGTTAGTTTTCTGTTATGGTGAATGAGTAAAGCTAGGCTCACAATCGCATGCTTTCTCGCATCTACACCAGATTCTTAATGCCCCCCCCCCCCCCCCCGGGCTGGAAACCACATAGCACTATGCTGTTTCCCTGTGGCTGTGATTTTGGAAAAGGTGCAGGGGACCCTTTCCCTGTGTGTTCCACAGGTACAGCCCTGGGAAACCAGTGTAGTGCATGGTTACTTATAAAATACCGGTGCTAGTTAAATTTAGAGAGGGATCAGAGTCTTAACTGACTCTGATCCAATTAGTATGTTCAAAACTGGTCTTTGTCTCAGCTTGGCCGTGCTGTGGGCTGTCTATTGTTGCTGAGGTGTAGTTCCTACCCCAGGGCAATGGGTGGCAGCAGTGGAGTCGAGGTTTGGGTGCTCTTCCCCAGCAAACTATCAGGAGGGTTGAGCCTCTCTGTGCATGCTGGGGGAGGGTATTTATGGGGCAGACGCCATTGGTCTGGGTTCTTCTTCGGAGTGCGGCACCCACCTTTAGGGTGACTGCGCATCACAGCGCCCCAGCATATGGCCTTCCAGGCCGGGGTGCGCGTGCCATGTAGTTTTCCTGGTTCCAGGACCATGTTGGTCCGGAACATTTGAGCTGTGGCAGGTAGCACAGTAGTCGACTGGGTTCCCAATCCTGAAGATCCCAAGCGGGATATCTGTTCGGTGGGGAGTCCATCTGAGGAGAGCCTATGAGAGGGTGGCGATCCAATCAGGTCTCGACAAACCACCGTGGATCAAGGTAGCCACCTGTCAGTCAGTACCTAAAAACTATCTGAAGGAGATCCAGGTGCAATTATATAATCTATGTAATCATAATCACAGAGAGGGCCTGTGGCAGAGGCTTTTCCCTGAGTCCATTTCAGGAGGGTCTGTGGCAGAGGTTTTTCATTCAAGTTCAAGTGATACCCTGGCTGCCAGGTCAGTGAGAGTGGGCCTGTCCAGGTGCGCTATACCCACTCTGGCTGGAGTGGCGGAGAATACAAAGCATTGTTGGGAGCAGGACTGTTTCCCTATTGTTGCACCGGAGTCTGCTACTTTTACTTTTACTTCACCTCTACTCTTTTTTTTTTTTTTTAACAGAAAAGTTTTTATTTGTCTCCAAAAGGAGAGTTATGAAGACATACAGTAAATGATAATCACAAAAACATCTAAACAGAACAAACAGAAAAGAAAAACAACAATTTTAGATTAAAGAATAAAACAATGCAGCTATAGCTTACAGGAGAAACAAAACCATATTCATAGACCGAGTCTCAAACATCATGTTCGCGATTCTCTGCCAGTCACTCCTTCAGATTCTACATGTCATGTGGGCAAGGGCATGGAGTATGATTGTCCGGGCCCTGGGCTCCAGGGTAGGCGACTGGGGGGAAAGGGGAGGAGAGGGTAGAAGGGGGAGGGGACATGGGACCAGACTGGGGGAGATCAAGGCCAGGGAAAAGCAGCGGGAGGAAAGGAGGGGGAAAGGGGGGAGGGTCCAAGTCAAAAGGCGGCCCCTCGCCTCAAGGGCAGGACCTGGGACCCGGGGCTACTGCTTGGACCAGGCACCCCAGATCTTCTCAAACTTTTTAGGACATTTACGGTTCATGTACGTGAGCTTGTATAAAGGCAGCGTTGCGTCCACCAGAGCTCTCCACTGGGAGACCGTTGGAGGATCCGGCTGTTTCCATTTAAGCAGGATCGACTTTCTGGCATAGAAGGAGGCGTAAAATACAAACAGCCGCTTGTGTGTGTTAGGTACAACATTGTCACATACACCCAGAAGCAGTATGATTGGATTCAGGTCAATCTGTACGTTGCCTACAGAGTTGATAATGTCCACCACCCCTGACCAAAACCGCCGAATGACCGGGCACTCCCAAACCACATGTAGAAAAGTACCTAGGCCTGTAGTGCACTTGGGGCATCTATCCGTTTGTGTAGGATAAATCTTCGAGAGCCGCACCGGGGTGTAGTATGCTCTATGTATAAACTTAAGTTGGATGTACCTGTCCCTAGCCGACACCATGAGAGGGATATATTGCTGGATTCCCTCTTCCCAGTCGTCAGCGGCGAGGGCAGGCAGATCTGCCTTCCATTTATCAAACAATTTAGAGGCTCCGCCTGGTTCCCCACATGACAGCCTGAGATATAGAGATGATAGAATACGGTCTGCCCCTATAGACATCAAAAACGATTCCACCCTATGGGACCGGAGCTCGTCCCCCCCGGGAAACTGGGCCTGAACCGCGTGCCTCAACTGCAGATAACGAAAGAACATCTTGGGTGGTAAATGAAAGGCGTCCTTCAGCGCATCATAGGGGAGGATTTTACCCCCAGACATGATCTGTCGCAGAACTTTAATCTCGTAACCGGCCCAGAGTGCCGGGTCCGGGATCGTCTGTAGATGGGTCAATTTAGGGTTCCCCCAGAGCGGCATGTGGGGGGAGATGGAGTTGGGGTCACTGAGTTTCACTGTGATTTGTTCCCATACCCGGACAGTTGTTCGCATAGGGGTCGTCATCTCAGGTTGTGCCCTAGGTCCACGGAACACCAGGTTGCTTAACGCCGAGCATGAGCCCAGCACCGCCGCCTCTAGGTTGACCGCAGGGTTGGACTTAGGCTGGGAGAACCACCAGCGGACAGTCACAACCACGGCTGCCCAGTAATATAATTTAAAGCAGGGAAGTGCCAGGCCTCCTAGGGATAAAGGGAGTTGCAAGGTGGCACGAGCAACCCTAGGGGCCATCCCACCCCACACAAATGTGTTAACTGCCCGGTCTATCTTTTGAAAGAAGGAGTTGGGAATGGGGACTGGCTTCACCTCTACTCTTAATCACAAGTTTTATTGTTTTTACCCGGCTGGGTAATAAAGAGCACAGAAAAAGACACCTGTCGTGGACATTCCGTTACTGCTATATGCACCATATACCCCTAGGATGGCGGAAGAGCCACGAGGTAACGTTCCACCCAAAACAAACCAGCTGCTCCTCCGGGGGTAGTGCTACACGAGCATAATGTGAACCTAGCCTAACATTTCAAAACATATTAATATCAATTCACTAGGCAAGGTGGAACAACTCCAACTAAGACTCCATTCCCACAGGGGCAACACGACTTTGGGAGGCAACTTGGACACAAATTGAGTATGAATCACAGCGCGACCTAAGGTAACTTACAAGACAACTTTAAGTTGCCTCCAGGACAGGAGGCTTTCCAGTGGCCAATCAAGCAAGAATCAGGTCTGTGGGAGGGAGGGGGAGGGAGGGTTTTGCCTGAGAAATGTATTTTCTCTTCCTGTATTGTTTCTTCTGTTAAGACAGTGATCCAACTTATGAGGCGACTTCCATTACAATCAATAGGTACAAGTTGCCTACAAGTCCCCTAGAAGTCAGATTGAAGTAGTACAGGAAGCTTTTCTGAAGTTGAAGCGACTGCAGTAGTGTGCATTAAGATGACCCCATTCACTTACATTGATTTTCTCATGCTGCGCGACTTGAAGACGAATCAAAAGTCATCCCTGTGTGCATGGGCTCTTACATCATATATTTGCCCCTCACATCAGACATTGGAAGATAGTAGGTGCCTCATAAATATACTCAACTTTGTTTTTAAATATGAGACGTAAATTAAGTAAAAATTACAGTTATCTAATAAAAATGAACATGGTTGCAAGATACTATAGTGAATGTAATATTTACCAAGGACCTCCTAATCTCTAATATGTTTTATTGGTTTCTAGTGTGGATGTTGGGGTGCTTTTAGTAAAATCAACTCCTCCGAGATCCAGGAGTCAGAATGTGGATAGCTAAGCTCCTAACCCCAATGTGGTTAAAAAAATAGGGCAAACTAAACCTCCCTTCTGCATTGAATCTTTAATAATGTTTCTAAGAAAGCCATTACAGCCATTAGTATTGCTCAGGGGTCATTGATAGAGTCAACTTGCACATAATTTCAATGTGACCTGGAACTTATATACCCTTTAATTATTTTAAAACATAACATTTCTGCACAACTTTGCATTTGTCTATGAGTATCATAAAACAATTTAATTGGTCAATCCCAATATGAATAGCATGGTCTTCCTGTTTCAACATCCATTAATCTGTAGTACTTTTGAAAGGTAATCTTCTACTGTCTGAATGGTCTAAGGTTATCAGTGGTGTACCCCAAGGTTCAGTTTGGAACCCTTACGTTTTAGTATCTTTATAAATGATATTGGGTCTGGGATTAAAAGTACCATTTCAGTCTCTGCAGATGATACTAAGTCATGCAGTGGAATAACACCCTTACAGGATGTCTCCAACTTACAAGCCAACCTCATTGTACTGTTTAATTGGGCGACTATATGGCAAATGAGGTTTAATGTTGATAAATGTAATAAGTTATACACCTGGGGGCTAAGAATATGCATGCATCATACATACTAGGGGGAGAACAACTGGGGGAATCAATGGTGGAGAAGGATCTTGTTGTTCTGGTAGACCATAAACTTAAAGCGGAGGTCCGGTTTAAAAAAAGAAAAAAAAAGTCAGCAGCTACTAACACTGTAGCTGCTGACTTTTAATAAGGAGATATACCTGTCCAGGGTGCCCGCGATGACGGCAGCCGAAGCCGAGCAAAGGCTTGAGTCTCGGCTCCCCACCGCCATCCTCGGGTCGCGGCTTCACCGCCCGATTCTCTACTGCGCATGTGCAAGCCGCGCGGCACGACGTGAATGGATGTGGGGGGATGTGAATGGTCTTCTTGAAGACACACAAGGTCCCAGAAGACACCGCTCCCCCATTCCACAGGAGGCAGCCGAGGAGCAGAAGAAAGAAGACGGACCGCGGATCAGAAAGTGCCAGATTAGAACGATCTACCTAGCAACAGGCACTTCAGGTATGTATAAAAAAAAAGAATCTTTATTTTTTTTTTGCAGCATTTTAGAATTTCTTTTTTTCTTAGTGGAGTTCCGCTTTAATATTGGCATGCAATGCCAAGTTGCAGTTTCCAAAGCAAGTAAAGTCCTTTCTTGTATTGGGAAAGGTATATACTCCAGAGGGAAAGATATCATTTTGCCCCTGTTCAAATCATTAGTAAGACCTCATCTGGAATATGCAGTTCAGTTTTGGGCACCAGTTCACTAAAAGGATATCAGGGAACTGGAGAAAGAGAAGACAAGGGCAACCAAACTGATTAGATGCACGGAGGAGCTCAGCTATGAGGAAATATTAGACAAACAGATTTCATTGACTCTTGAGAAGAGAAGATTAAGGCGGCATATGATCTACATGTATAAATACGTAAATGGCCCATATAGTAAACACTTTAAGGTCATCACAGAGGACAAGGGGGCACTCTTTACATCTGGAAGAAAAGAGATTTCATCTCCAAATACGGAAAGGTTTCTTCACAGTAAGGGCCCTTTCACAGGGGCGGACTGTTAAGGTCTGCCAGTTTTTTAGGGAGACCTGAATGGGCGCTCCGTGCTCATCTATGGAGCCATGGATGTCAGTTAGTTAAATGCCCGCTGACATCCGACCCGCCAAAGTGTGACGGAGGAATACCGTAATTTTCCTTCCGTCTGGCAGATCGGGTGACAACGGACTCTACGGTCAATCGTCATCTGATCCCCCATAGGGGAGAGCGGCGCTCTGACAAGTCAGTCTCTGCACAGTGTGCAGAAACAGACATGTCACCTGCCCTTCAGCGGCAATCAACGGAGCGATCCCCTCTGAGCAAAGTGAAGCCCGCACACGGACAGCCCTGTGTGAAAGGGCCCTAAAAGCTGTAAAAATGTGGAATAGACTGCCTCCAGAGGTGGTTCTGGCAAGCTCAATAGATTGCTTTAAAACGGCCTGGATTATTTCCTAAATGTACATAATATAACTGAATACTAACATTTATAGGTAAAGTTGATCCATGCAATATCCGATTGCCTCTCGGGGGATCAGGAAGGAATTTTTTCCCCTGCTGGAGCAAATGGGTTCATGCTTTGCTGGGGTTTTTTGCCTTCCTCTGGATCAACTGTGGGTATGGGATTGTGTCTATGGGATTGTATGTTTTATTTTTTCATCCTTTTATTTGTTGATCGAGATAGAATTTTGTCAACCAGACTAACTGTGTAACTGTGTGCAGGCCCAGAAACCAAGATGTGCCCAAATCAACATGTTTTTTTTATCCTCAACATTTATTATTTAAAGCTTTTAAGTAGAAATTGAATTTATAAATGGCCTATAAAATGTAATATGGCTATTACTATCAAGGTCTTAACTCAATTCACTTTCCTATATCAATGCATTAAGTACCAACAATCAGAAAAAGGGAGGTGTTTATAAAACCTTTGCTTGGCGGCAAGAGTGAACACATCATACTGTTGGCAATTAAGAATGCTTACCTTGTCTTACAGCCAACGTGGTTGTATAAACCAAGAACAGAAGGATGTAGTTAAGAAAACTCTGGAAGAGAGGTGTGTTGGCATGAAAATCTTCTGACAGATATTTGCTTGTGAGCCTTATTCCACAGATAAGTAGGGAGAGCACTTGTCCCAGAGCAATAGACAGCAGCATTTCCCTGTGAAAATACATAAGAAAATGATGGTTAACACCAGGACAGTTCATACATAATTTGCAGTGAATTTATAAATCATATTGACATTAATAAATCAGAACTCATTTCTCTGTTAGGTCACAGTGCAGAATATGTGCAGACTGTGAGGTGAATCCATTAAACTTCAATACATACAGTAGTTCATACATACAGTTAGCACCCCTTTATGACTGCATGAAATGTTAGTACATTGCTCATTGTTACACAGATGAGAATTAAACTAGCCTAACCAATGCAAATTCAAGTTTTAATGACTAGAATCAGGTCACATAAAGGTAGTTAGAGGACAGGTAAACAAGCGTTTGAGACTAAACACCAATGTGAATGTTAGAGTTTAGATAACTCGACAATAAAATATATTTTTAGTAATTCATTTGTATTTGCTCTGTAGCCATGTCCAACCTGTTTTCAATGTATATGTTTTATATAACTATAGGCGGCAAAGGAACTTACTACAATCTGCTTACTGTATGTGTTAAAGTGTTATTAAACCCTCCTGCAGCCTCCTATGGAGCTACCCCTGCATGCAGGAACTTGAATTGTGTCTCCTTATACTGTATGGATCAATAGAAACACACAGCCCTGTAGCCTCCTCCTCCCCCTTCAATTTACATGACTGGGGACTGCACTATCTACTGTTAACTCTTTCCTGTGCAGAAAGGAAGTACAGGGAAGCAGCACTGATAGCTCATGGGCCAGCAGCATTGAAACTTGTAAACTGCAAGAGCAGTGTTTATCATTTTAAAGTCATTGTAAAATCTTGTTTTCTAAAAAAAAGTAACAAACATGTTATACCAACTGCTCTGTTGCAGTGGTTTTGCACAGAGCAGCCCGGATCCTCATCTTCTCTGCTCCTGGCCCCTTCCTCCTGTTCAGTGCCCCCACAGCAAGCAGCTTGTTATGGGGGCACCCAAGCACCATTCAGACACAGAGCTGTGACCCAGGCCCTGCCCCTATCTCTTCTGATTGGCCGTCTGACTTTAACTGACAGCAGCAGGAGAACCAAGTGTAAACAAGGCCTTAAAAGCATGATGTGAATGATAACTGTCACACTTGCCTGTCCTTTCAACAAAACTGTCAAGCCATCAAATGACTTGTGTCATAACTAATCAGCACCCTGTGCAGCACTCTGGCAACTCCAGACCAAACACAGGCCAATATGGCAGCTTACTAGTCCGTAAAGGATAGGAAAGTTTAGTTCTGTTTTAATGAAGCAGATTAAATAATACAGTCAGTTTTACACCTCATTCACACTTGTGCAACTTTTAATGCGATTTTGGACATCAAAGTGGCATGACACTTTGATGCAGCAACCTCAAAGTAGTTCATGCACTACTTTGGTCCAACTTTCATGCAATTTGAGGGGCCTATTTATAACTTTATGCATAAAGGTAAAAAACCTTCTGTGAACAGCAGCTTCCCCTCTAAAACGTACCTGAGGCTAGGTTCACACTATTTGAGTCTGGTGCATCCCTGTTCACCATTTCAGGGGTGAATCAGGTCAGAATTTGTGCCTGAATGCAGATCTGAAATGGAGCCAAAGACATACAGGATCCTTCTGCGGTGTGCTCTATGGCCGCCCCTGAGCTGTGTGAAATGGCTCCATTGAGAGCCGGTCACACTCGGTGAAACCTGCATCCAATTCGCATAAGTGTGAACCCAGCCTGAGCCCCTTCTAGATCCAGAGATGTCCATGAGAGCCTTACTGCTCGCACTTCTGATTGGGTTTTGGCAGCAGTTGCAGTAATTGGCTGCCACTGCTGTCAATCACAGCCAGTGAGCCAATCAGGAGACAGAAGGGGGGCTGAGATGTGGCTAGGGAGCACACCTGCTTGGGTGCCCCCACTGCAAGGAGGGAGGAGTCAGGTGCGCCAACGTGGGATCTGAGAAGAGGAGGATCTGGGCAAAAAAAAAACACTGCACAGAGCATGCAAGTATAACACTTATTTATTTTAAGCCAAGTCTTTAATATCGCAAACAGTTCCCTGTGTTTTCCAATCAGTACCATTCATATGTGTGCAACTTAAAGTTGCAGCGACTTCAAAGTAGTTCATGCCCTACAAAGCCCTACAAAGGCCTTAACCCTTAAAAGTTAGAAAGCAAGCATTTAGGGTTGTGGTTAATGAAGGGTTAATATGGGGGGCTTAGGGTAAGGTATTCCGCTATGCATTGAAAGTTATGTATTTCATAAGAATGCATTATATATTCCTGTATTAAAAAAAGTGTGATTTTCTGTTTTTGTCTCTCTTTAAACAATAAAAGCAGCAAAGATTACATGAACAACTTCAAAGATGTATCCGGTCGCATCTCTACATAGATATGCATGTGGGACGCAAAGCACTGAAGTTAGCTTTCCAATGAATTATAAATGAGAGGCAGGTTCCTAGTTTTACTAAAGTGAGGACAGAGCATTTTTACAGTAAATAATCTGTCAAGTTGTGACAATGCTGCTGCAGCATCAAACGGGCACAGTGCTGGGAGGTTTTCTTTATATGCTGTTGTTCCTGTATATTTCACAAAGGAGACAAGAGAGAGATATCCTTAGTGCTGCATGGAGAAAATCTCTGCTTGGGGAAGTAAAATTTATAACCACATTTCCAGAAATAGGAAGAATGCTTTTCACCTTACTTATTGCTGCCTGCCAAAAAGAATGATTCCTGAAGTTTTGATTTACAACATCCATACCTTGCTGAGGAATAACTACCGACAATAAAAGCATATTTATTGTGAGAGCAAAGCCAAAGGTTGGGCTCATGCACACTGTCTAAAAAAAAAAATCTGAGATGCAACTTAGTATCCTGTGCACCTCATCAACATACCATTTTGCTATGAGTTTCCTGGAAAGTGGAAAGACAGACAATGTGCTAAAACAACAAAGGGCCAGTTAAGTGTCCTTCAGGCTTTAGGGGGGCTGGACTGTGGCCAGCGGTAGTAAAAATTGCCCCAGCATTATTGCCCCATTATGAATTTAATATGAGATTTAAGGCCCTACTGTTGGTAACAATGGGAAGAGTAGTGTCTCATTGATGAAGTTAGTAGGAGAATGGTGCATCATTAGTGTCAGTTCATTGAATCGTGCCCCAAGGGCCAGATAAAGACAAGCAACGGGCCACATTTGGCCACTGGGTCACAGTTTGGAGACCACTGATCTATGTCATATGCACAATACATTCTAAGTACTTGTTCTGTGAGTTGCCACATGGTGTTCAGTCCAACAATCAGTTCACTAGTTCAAACCACTGGACGTGCTACAAACACCTAAAAAAATGTAGTTCACAAGGATGTATGTAACAAGTAAAGTCCTTCTTCCCTGCTGACAGAACCGCCACCCCCCTCCTCCCCACTCATCAGCAATTCTCGGCTCTGATTACTCAAAGCTGTAGTTGCTGTGTTCACAGAGCAGCTCTGGCAACTGCTGCTATCAAGAAGAAGCAGTCTGAGGCCGCATACACACGACCGAGAAACTCGACGGGCGAAACACATAGTTTTCCCCGTCGAGTTCCTTGTTCGGCAGTCAAAAAACTTGTCGAGCCAAATTTTCCCATTGCCCATCGAGGAAATAGAGAACATGCTCTCTTTTTGGCTCGACGAGTTCCTCGACGGGTTTCTCGGCGAAAAGTGTACACACGACTGGTTTCCTCGCCAGAATACGTCTCCCATTCAGTTTCTTGCTGAATTCTGCCGAGGAAACCGGTCGTGTGTACGTGGCCTGACTCGTGTTCATCAACAACACTGCTCAGAAGGAAATAGAGATATACAAAGTAACATTGTCAGGACACTCTCTACTTTGCAGATAGCGAAAGGAGCTGTGTGTTACTGGGTGTCCTGACACTCCTGCTCGCCCCCTTCCCCCCTTTAAGAGGCTTTCTCCACACCAGGGAGAAAGCCTTGCATTACTGTGTGTAGTTACAGACAGAAGAACAGGAAGTGAGGATTTCTCAGAAGAAATAAGGACATTTAAAAGCAAAATCGTAGGATTAGGTAAGTGAAGGAGGACTGCACTAAGGTAAAGGAAGCTATTTAGGGAATTTTTTTTTTACCTTTACAACCCCTTTAACTGAATCAACTTTACAGGAAAATAAAATAGTTTACCCAGGCAAACCCCCCTTATTCTGTGATTGGCCACAGCCGCCTGTCCTGGATGCAACTTTAAAAAGGTGGTTCACCCTAAATATACTCTTTCCCATGTGATCCAGCATACTGGCGTCAGCGCCAGTATGCTGTTTTTTTTTTTTTTAAATGCCCCACTTACTGTGTAATCCTTAATTTTGATTTATTTACCCTGCGGTGGATGGCGCCTGTATAGCCCGTCACGGCTTCCGAAAATACCCGATTTAGGACTGCGCACAGACCTAGGAGCTAACTGCGCAGGTGCCGTATTTCTCCGAGTCCTATGGCTATGGCGCGTCACGCCCTCCGAAAAAAGCCGAAATAGGAATCGGAGAAATACGGCGCCTGCGCAGTCAGCTCCAAGGTCTGTGCGCGGGGGAAATAAATCAAAATTAAGGATTACACAGTAAGTGGGGCACTAAAAAAAACATGGATCACATGGGAAAGAGTATATTTAGGGTGAACCACCGCTTTAAGTCGCGTTGTAAGTTGCTCCAAGTTGCTGAAGTCGCCTTGCAAAATTGCGCTGTAAGTCGGGTTGCCCCTGTGTGAACCAGCACTTATCTGAGCAGTATTTTATTTAGGAAAACATACCAGCCCAAGATGATAATAAAATTAAACACAGTCACTCCTCTAGTTTGGTAGCATTATACAGGATTATTGGATCTTGGCATGTTTATTTTAATAATTTATCGAGGGGGATATTGTATTCCTCATAAATAAATTCTACACAGGCTGAAAAAATATTGATATAGGCTATGAGAGACAAACTGGTGGACAAAATTTGAAGTTAGTACCATCAATCAGCAAAACAAAGTACTCCCACTTTGGAAAACCTATATTCAGCTTTCTATTAGGGAAAAGTATTCCACAAAGGAAGGGTTGGTAAACCATACCAACATGGACATAGAGATAAACAAAAAAAATATTTATAATAGGATGGATAAGGGTTAGAACTTCTGATAATGTTTTTATTCCTGCCCCAGTGACTACAGCACCAGTAATTTCTTTTGTCAGCTTCACAAGGACAGGAAGTGAGATAACATCTCTACAATGGAATCACAAACAGAAATAAAATATAACTATAAGGTTTATTATTAAGGTTTATGCTTTTTGCCTTTTCAGTTGATCATTTGGGATTTAGTTCTTTGATATATTTAGTATACAATAAAAATGTTGGTTGTGTGTCTTTTTCATGCATGCTTGTACATAAATGTTTCTAAAGAAATGCCTCTTCGGTTACATTAGGCATTTACTTTTAGCCTGAAGCTTTGATAAACACTATACATCACATCACCTGCATTTTCTGTAGGCATTATGTGGATAATAAATCCTTTTTTATCTGTAAGTGGCTATAACACTTGAAAAATACTATATAGCTGTATTTCTGGAAAATTAGCTGCAGAAAAAGACCTCGATAAAAACTCTGCAACAAAATGCTGATTTATTGGATTACCTGAGCCGCCCGAGAGTTATGTGATAATATGGATCTCTTTTTGTCTGTAGAATGTCATAAAGCTTCACCTTGTGTTTTCTCTGGCAAAAACAAAAGAAGGAATCTGATTGCTTATTATAATGTACCAATTCACTTTCATTCCCCTTTTTATAATGCATTTTATGGGTAGCTTTCTTACTTTCTTTTCTATGTTCAGGAAAAGCAAACAAGTTTGTAAATAGAACCCCTTTTCCATTCCCCTGCTGTTGCTTCGAACCCTCGCTGCAGCTTTGGCAGTTTATATTTGCCTTCTAATTGCTAAAGCTATTTAATTGCAGATAGCATCACAGCAATACAAACAAAATTACATCAAGCATCCCTGACATTCTTCTAAATTTGCATGATTTTTGCCCTAGATCCCTTGGAGGAATAAGCAAAGTGCAGGCACATCAACAGTGATGTTAAGAATGTCCTCCTTGGTGGCCTTATAGAACCACAAGAGAAAATTACACAAATTACAGTTTTAGGCAATGGCGGCTGGTGCTCAAAATTTTTGGGGGGGCGCAAACAAAACGAAAAAAAAAACAATTGCAGCCTCACTGTGCCCATCAAACGCAGCTACTGTGCCCATCAATTGCAACCACTGTGCCCATCAAAGGCAGCCACTGTGCCCATCAAATGCAGCCACTGTGCCATCAATTGTCACCACTGTGCCATCAATTGTTGCCAGTGTGACATCAATTGTCGCCACTGTGCCATCAATTGTCGCCACTGTGCCATGCCATCAAATGCAGCCACTGTGCAATGCCATCAAATGCAGCCACTGTGCCATGCCATCAAATGCAGCCACTGTGCCATGCCATCAAATGCAGCCACTGTGCCATCAATTGTCACCACTGTGCCATCAATTGTCGCCACTGTGCCCAGCAATTGTCGCCACTGTGCCCGGCAATTGTCGCCACTGTGCCCAGCAATTGTCGCCACTGTGCCCAGCAATTGTTGCCACTCTGCCAGCAATTGTCGCCACTGTCCCTAGCAATTGTCGCCACTGTGCCCAGCAATTGTCGCCACTGTGCCCAGCAATTGTCGCCACTGTGCCCAGCAATTGTCGCCACTGTGCCCAGCAATTGTAGCCACTGTGCCCAGCAATTGTAGCCACTGTGCCCAGCAATTGTAGCCACTGTTCCCAGCAATTGTAGCCACTGTGCTCTGTAAAATGCCCCTCCACCTGGCACTTACCTTTCTGGGGTTAGCAACCCTGCTTCCACCGTACCTCGATGTCTTCTCCCGCCCTTGATAACGCTTCAGCCAATCAGGTTACCAGTAACCAGAACCGGTGAACCTGATTGGCTGAGACGCCTGTCAGTCTTATCCAAGGAACGCACCACCTGTGCATGCCTTGGATAAGCATCTGGAAGCTAAAGGGCTGTAATCGGAAAGCCTTCCACAGCCAACCAGCTGCCATTATTCAGATGGCCGGCACTCGCCAGGGGGCCAGCCATCTGAATAGTCGGCGGCAGCGGCAATACATAGATTCATGCAATGCATGAATCTATGAATTGTATACAGTGGCGGTGTGTGAGCGAGAGCGGGTGGCGCTCCGGCACCCTCTATGGACGCCCTGCCACTGGTTTTGGGACAGGCTGCATGACATAGTTCAAATACATATGACAAGCAAAATAACAGTTTATTTATTAATTTATTTTTGTGGTAAATGCGTGTGATTATATATTGTATAGATTGCTAAATTTCTTTCACAGTAACTGTACATAAGTAACTCTGTATAGAGAAAAACCGGGACGGCCGCACTCCAAAAAAATGGTTCCTTTTAATAAAACTGGTCACAACATGAACATATCACAGCAAAAAATCAGAAGAAAACTGACGCGTTTCACACTATCATACAGTGCTTATTCATAGCTAAGCACTGTATGATAGTGTGAAACGCATCAGCTTTTCTTCTGATTTTTTGCTGTGATATGTTCATGTTGTGACCAGTTTTATTAAAAGGAACCATTTTTTTGGAGTGCGGCCGTCCCAGTTTTTCTCTATACATTTTTGTATACTATTGCAGTGCCTACACCCAGGTGTTTGGACTCCACCTTGCAGTTCCCTGGGACCTCTGAGCGGTAAACTTTCTTTCTCATTACATAAGTAACTCTGTTGTGGATTTCACATGCATTAAATTGATCATAGGATTATAACAATTTAGAACAATTGTCAAACAATCAGAATTATTATTCTAAGACATGCCAGATCCAGCGTCAATAAAGACATTGACAAGGTGAAGTCCAACAATACCACATATCATAAATCCAATGCAACATCAAAAAGCAACAAAGAAAAAAAATTCATACTGTATATGAAAGTGTTTAAAAACTAGGATGTGAATTATTAGGAACTGAATTATTTTTTGTTTCCTTTGAAAAATACAATAAAAATATTTTGAAAAAAAAAAAAAAATAGCTAAATATAAAATAAAATGTAAAATAATAGTAATAAAAAAAAATTAGGATGTGTGTGCACATTTTTTCTTAGTATGCCATAGCTGAGTGGGTCTAAAAAAGTACTGTTCCCTTGAACCTTCAGATGATTATTTGTTTTCCATGCTTCATGTATCATGTATGGTGGTGTGGTGGTGACTTTATTAAGACCAGAGTTCTTGTTTGCTGTATACAATTATTACAGCAACTAATGCATTTTTTGATTTGAATAGTTGGTTCATTTACTAAGTTAGCCTTTATCCATCCCTGAAGAGGAAAGCATGGGTCATACAGAGAATTGGCCTGATTTACCAGACTTTGAGGCTTGCTGCGAGTGGAATGCTGATTGCGTTCCCTCTCAGCTCCACTGGCAATGCAATGTTTTCTTGCGTGCCTGCCTTTCAGAGCATAGTGGTCTAGCTCTCAAATGATGCTTGTGAGGGTAAAAGTGAAGATCAACTCAGCTGACACATTGTCCAGCACAAGACTGTTTAAAAAATGAAATCAGAAATATGCTAAAAATTTGCTAAAAAAAAAAATATACATTTTACAACATTATGTTTCTGCTGTTAAGTGAACCTTCAACTTCAGTTAATGACCCAGAACAAACTGGCTATAAAATGGCAAAGAAATGTGCCACTGAACACACAAACCTCTTACTGACATAAATTACTGCACTTGCACTTCTACATAAATTAGAGGCTGCAATGTGACATGAAAGCATTCATTAAAATGACTGTGTGATAATATATCATTTTTTTTAACTCATTTTGGTACACTGACTAAATGATTTTTTTTACCATATGGGGGATTTTTTTCTGGAAAGTCTCTTGATATAGTTACAGCACTATATCCTACTGTGTTGCTTGTGTCCCACGTACTTTAGGGCAGTGGTCATCAATCCTATCCTCAGGGCCCACTAACAGGCCAGATTTTAAGTATTAGCTTGGGGAGATGCAGACTTATTCTAGTCTGCATCTCCCCAAGGTAATACTTAAAATCTGGCCTGTTAGTGGGCCCTGAGGATAGGGTTGATGACCACTGCCCTAAAGTACATGGGCCACAAGCAACACAGTAGGATATGCAATCACTGAGCAGCAAATGATATCACCTGTGATGTATTTCATTTATCTTGCAAACCTGGCTTGTTAGTGGGCCCTAAGGACAGGGTTGATGACCACTGCTTTAGGGTGTGCAAACCTTACTCTATTTACTGTTTCATATTCCCATGTGAACACACAATGCACTTGGAAGGACATGGTAACCCCAAACCTGGCTGGGATTTCTGATTAAAAGAAGTACGGGATTACAAAAAACAAAACGTACAAACTCACCTATGTGGATGCAGCATCAGTCCAAAGCTGCAGCTGCTTCCCCCCACCAGCTCTAAGACTGAGAACTGAATGCTCCCCAAACCGCTGATTGCTCAGTTCTCCCTCTTCAATGAGCAGAGATCGATGAATGTCGATCACCGCTCTCTGCTGTGCCCCTTCAGAGATCATTGGAGCGTCAGGCTGTGGAGGGGTGGGAATGGCTGACTTAAGCTCACAACAACCCGCCGAAAGGCTTAGCCAGCTGCCAGTCAGGCATCTAGGCGGATCCCACCATTAAGGCTGAGTTCATACTTGCATTAAAAGCAGGCATTTGAGAAGCTTTTAAAAAGGCCCCTCAAACACCTATGCAAATGATATGATGGACAGCACACAGCGCTGTTAACACTATTGAAACATGAAGTGTTAAATAGCGTTGCATCGCTTCAAAATTTAAGCCCGCTGTTGAGTTAGAAGGCATTTGAAGCCTTTCAACACCTCCAATTCAAGTCTATGGTAACGCTTTGCAAATGCTCTGGCGGTTGCAGGGTGTTAAGATTTGTTTATTTCCTGTAATGGAATAGGTGTTTGTGGAACAGTTTTGACGCGCCGTAACACTCGTTAAGCGCTTTAAAACTGCCCATAAAACACATTTTTAACTCCTCATTAACGCTTGTAAAACGCCAGTCTAACGCCCATACTAAACTTCATTAACGCGAGTCTAACGCCCATACTAACGATATAGGAGCTTTTGTTAAGCATTAGAAAGTGTGAACAAGCCCTAAAGCTTGGACTAGCTTTGTGTAGTCAGCTGAATCTGGGTCACAGGAGTACACTTAGTTCTGCACTTCTGTGACCCAGATTGAGCTGACACCATGCTAAAGAGAAGTGAGGAGTAGGGCTAAAAGAAATTTGGCCATACCTCTCTTTTAAGTGTAGGAAAATTCTTGGCATCCTGAAATTATAAGACACTGTAAGCTTTTTGGGGTCTTCTTATTTACCCTGTTAAAAAAGGCGATAGCACATTAGCCCACGATTACTTTTGTAGCTTTAGACGCTCAGTGACTCTCTCAAAAATGCTGAACTAGGTTTAAATATCAAATTTCTGTAAAGGATGCTGCAGCAGCTGTTGGGGTGTAAACTTTGGCTCCTTTGCCACTGTCTGCCTCTACGATAGGTATCCGATGGCATCAACAGGTTTCTTTACTATTGTACCTGTAAGGAGGCCTGGTAAACTTTAGTCAGCTGTTGCATCTGTTGGGCGGTTAGGTCGTTTGCCTCTTATAGTAGCTGATCAGTCTGCTGTTGGGTAGCATTGCATTGTGGCTTTGTCAATTTAAGCTGTTTTACAAACTTCTCCATGTTGTTTAACAAAAAATGTCTGTCTATTTAAGGTGCTGCTTGTATCTGAGCACCATGCATGGAGCAGCGTCACCTAGGAACAGTCCAGGCAGGATTTTCCTGCACTATTATACAGTAAAGCCAGCCATGGATGGTTCGAATCTCTAACGATTTAGCAGGGACTGGCCGAGATTTGAACTATCTATGGGCAGGCTGATTGTACCCAAGTTGGTTTTCCGACTGAGTTGGGTACAACTAGCATGTCTGATTTTCAGCATGCGATAATTACCAGTGGCTATAGCCACTAGCAATAATCATATTCTTCTGGCAGCAGTGTTGATGGGGGAATCAAGTGATTTTCTCTCCTGCAACCCGTGGACAAAAGAAAATTCCATCATATATGGCCGGCTTAAGGCAGCAAACATACACAGATTTAATCCCGGGCTGGAAGATGTTTTGGACTGAGTGGGAAAGGATTAGCATTTTTTTCCTATGCAGAGCTATCTAAAAGTCATCAGCAAGTTTTCCTGCCCAATGACAATGGTTTCACCAGGCAAGAAGTGCGGGTAAATCTTGATAAGCGACCAGAAATAAATTTTTGTATTGTATGGTATAAAATATTATCATACGATATAACATAACAACTGGGAATGCACTGATACCACTTTTTTAAGACCAAGTACTCGCCTATACCAATCCTTTTTTTTAATGTCATGTGACAGAGGCACTAATATGCAGCAATGATGGGCACTGATGAGGCATTATATATTTTTCTAATACATTTTTTTACAATTCATTATTTTTTATAAACTCATATTGTTTTTTTTTATTTTATTTTTTTAACCACTTAATTACTGGGCACTTAAACCCCCTTCGTGCCCAGACCTATTTTCAGCTTTCAGCACTGACGCATTTTGAATGACAATTGCGCGGTCATACAACACTGTACCCAAATTATATTTTTATCATTTTTTTCCCCACAAATAGAGCCATCTTTTGGTGGTATTTGATCATCTCTGCGATTTTTATTTTTTGCGCTATAAACAAAAAAAGACAGAAAATTTGGAACAATATTTTTTCTTTTTGTTATAATAATATCCCAATTTTTTTTTCCTCGGTTTAGGCTGATACGTATTCTTCTACATATGTTTGTTAAAAAAAAATCGCAATGAGCGTATATTGATTGGTTTGCGCAAAAGTTATAGCGCCTACAAAATAGGGGATAGATTTATAATTTATTTTTTACTAGTAATGGCGGTGATCTGCGATTTTTTTGTCAGGCCTGCGATATTGCGGCGGACGTATCAGACACTTTTGACACAAATTTGGGACCATTCACATTTATACAGCGATCAGTGATATAAAAATGCACTAATTACTGTATAAATGTGACTGGCAGGGAAGGGGTTAACATTAGGGGGTGAGGAAGGGGTTAAATGTATTCCCTGGGTGTGTTCTAACTGTGTGGGGGGAGGGGACTGACTGGGGAGGTGACCGATGCTGTGTCCCTATGTACAAGTGACACAGATCGGTCTCCTCTCTCCCTGACAGGACGTGGAGCTCTGTGTTTACACACAGAGCTCCACGTCCCTGCTGTCACCGCCGATCGCGTGTACCAGGCGGACATCGTGGCCGCCAGGCACACGCATCGGGTTCCCAGCGATGCGCCGGGCACAGGGGGAATATAAACGGGGAATGTAAACAACAGGACGTCCAAAGACGTCCACTCAGCATTTGAGAGCCGCGCTGTGGATGTCTTTTGTCTATAGCGCGGATCTCAAGTGGCTAAACAATATGTTTTTGGGGGGGGTGAAAGGTGTCAGTGTTTTTTTTTCACAATTTAACTTTTACATTTTTATTTTATATTCTTTCCTTTTTATATTATTATTATTTTTTAATCAGCACTGTTGGGGGAGGGGGGCTTTGGCAAGGTATCAGGGGTCTAAACACCCCTGTCATCTCCTCTTTGAGACTGAGGGAGGAAATGAGGACACAGATCCTCCAGTCCCTTCCTCTGCTGCCTCAGCTGCACTGAAGATGAATGGACAGGAGACAGTGACTCCTGTTCATTCATAAACTGAAAGGGGGAAGGAGGAGAAGCAGCTGTCATCTGCTTTATTGAGATCTATACAGGGAGATCGGTGCTAACAACTGCCCCCAACACAGCACTGATCTTCCCCGATTGTCCAGGTATCTGGTCAAACATCGGAGCATTTGCCACGAGTACTCATGCAAATGCTCAGTATCGGCACTGATACCAATACTAGTATCGATATTGGTGCAACCCTAACACCAACATATCGTCCATGACAAATACAGTGTTTCCTCCTGGGACTAACACTGATATGTGCAGCTACCACAAGGTGGGGCTTTAGGCAAAAAAATATATAGACTTAGGCAGACCATAGATGGTGCAAATTTCTTTCCTGCAACCACATGATTCTCCCATTAACACAGACAGTGTTGACAGGGCAATAACTCCTGTCCTGCCAAGCAATGACGGGGGACGAGACAGTGATTATCATTAGCAGATATAGACTCTGGGAGGCCGGTTAATTCGAACCGTGTATGGCCAGCCTTAGTAACATTTTTGAAAACACAGCTGTCGTTTGAGCTCCATATATATTTGCAAACACTCCACAAAACAAACAAACTTAGAACAAGCTCCTCCATTTAAGACTGTGTTGTGGCATACACGCAGGCAAGCGACATTACACACTTACTACTCTTAGCAAAGCTTGCATAAGAAATGAAAATCTAATTATGTGGCTTGGGACCCCAAGATATGTTGCATATGCTGTGGAAGGGAAATCTCTGCAGTGACTCAACTCATCAATCATACCAATATCATAATGTATTCCACATTTTACATAAATCCATTAGAAATCACCTCTGTCATTATTTTTTACTTCACAAATAATTCAGAAGAACAGAATTACACCTGAGTTATTGTCAGTTTAAAAAATAGTTCCTAAATTGTATCTAAACCAAAGAACCAAAAACAAATACATTTCAAATTACCAGTCCGTAGATGTGGTGGCTGCATTCGTTTTGTTTGTTCTGGCTTATTTTCCTATTTTTTAACCTAATGCAAATAAGATCATGAAACTCAGTATAAAATCGCATAATATACAGTGCATATTACAACTCCTACGATTGCAGCGAGGTAAGGCAAAGTCCATAAGAGAGCCTCACAATCAAACAGAAGACGTCTGTGCTATGAACGTAACGAGGCAATCCTCATTCCACCCTGCACCCTTGCATGGTTTTTGTCAATTCATGTCTAATGCCACATACACACGATCGGTTTGTCTGATGAAAACGGTCCAATGAACCGTTTTCATCGGATGAACCGATCGTGTGGGGGCCCCATCGTTTTTTTCCCACATCGGTGAAAAAACGTAGAACCTGTTTTAAAATTATCTGATGGTTAAAAAACGAAAGAAATAACCGATCGTCTGTGGGCAAGTCCATCGGTTAAAAATCCGCGCATGCTCAGAATCAAGTCGACGCATGCTCGGAAGCATTAAACGTAATTTTTCTCAGCACGTCGTAGTGTTTTACGTTACCGCGTTTGGGCAGGAACAGATTTTTAACTGATGGTGTGTAGGCAAGACTGATGAACCGATCGTGTGTGCGTGGCATTAAACCTGAACTACAGAATAGGCAAATACTGTCTAAATACAAGAGGTATGTGTATTTTATGGGAATCTTGGTTATCTTTTCTCTCTCCCTTCCTAGTCTCAGGAGTCTCTGAGAGCAGCAATAATCAATGGCTCTTGCTAAATCTTGTGAAGGAGCAGGGCTGAGCCTGACCAGCGTGGCTTGAGAGCACATGCACACATGTGCCCCCGTAGCACATAGCTTGCTACGGTGGTAAACACAGAAGAGGATGAGCAGGCAGCACCGGTGGGGAACTTCAGAAAAACAGGTTTGGGGCCACTCTGTGAAATACCACTGCACAAAGTATTTATTTTTGTATTAACAAAATTGCCTTTACAACCACTTTAAAGGAGTAGTAAAGGAAACATTTTTTTCTGAAATGACTGTTTACAGGGTATAGAGACATAATAGTTAACTGATTCCTTTTAAACATGTAAAAAAGTACTCCTATGTTAAACAATGTAACTAATCAGTCCATTCAGAAAACAGAAGTACCAACAGCGCTCTTAACCTCCCTGGCGGTATGATTCTGTCTGGAATTACGTACCAAAAGCGGTACAATTATTTTGCATGGAAATTCTGCGTTTTATACTGTAGGCCTGCAATTTTTAGGAATAACTCACAAATTTGTCCAAACCAGAGTCTAGTAGACATCCCGGGTATGATAAAGTTTGAAACACAAAATCACAAAAATTATAATATAATAAATAACTATAAATAATTATAACAAATAATAATGTAATTATAATAAAAATGATTCACTAATGTAATCAAATCAAAATCACTGAAATTTGCTCAGTTGCAGAATTGTCACTGTCATTACTTTTATTTTTTTATGACGAATTTCCCCACAAATTGCTATCGCTCAATTCTGCAAGTGATTATCATTTATTATCGCTGTTTTCTAGCTGCTCTAAAATCACTTTTGACATAAAGGGACACTTTTGGTTGCTATGGACAATCTACAGTTTGCAGGCACAAAAAAAATGTTTTTATTATATAAAAGAACATGCAGGGCACTGGGCAGACCACTAGGGACAAGGGGGTGTGTACTTTTTACATACAGTACTGTAATCTATAAGATTACAGTATTCTGTATGTAATGTGTTTGTTTACTTTTTTGAATTTTGCCGCCGGTCTCCGCCCCCGTGCGCCGTTACGTCGCAGGGAACGGAGATCGGCGGCGTGCGGGCACTGTGTGAGTCGAATGGAGGACGCCACTCGCTCACACAGCGGGGATGCATCGCTGGATCCAGGGACAAGGTAAGTACAGTACCCCGCCTGGATCCAAGGTAAGCCAGCGCGCGCTGCAGGCTCTGCATATTCTCCCCGAGCGCGACTCGGGGATATCGATTTTTACATAAAAAATCCACCCCGAGTCACGCTCGGGGATACCGGCAGGGGGGTTAATGCAGTGAAAACAACTCCACTGCATTAGTGAATGTAACTAATAAATGACAGCAGGTGGTTTAGTCTGAAAAATGTCCAAGGATAAATGAATCGGCAGAATAAAGCAGAGTGCACCATCAACCAAAATTCTTCTCTATTCACCACTTGTCATCACTCGCCCCGTCGGGGTTTAAACTCACCCTAATGAAATTAGTAGGCGTTTCATTTAACCAGGCTTTTAGCCTCTGCAGGCAGATCTTGTCAGGGAGCCACTTATAAAAAGGAACCAGCGTTCCGGATCTTCTCACACGCCTCTACTACCGGTAATCCGCGTACACACGTCCGTTTTTCGGGTTCCAAAAAATGACGTTAAAAACGATCGTATGTGGGCTTCAGAGCATTTTTCGGGTTCTAAAAACGGTCACATTTTTTTTCGGGTTCTAAAAAATGGTCGTGTGTGGGCTTTAACGACGTGAAAAATCCGCGCATGCTCAGAAGCGAGTTATGAGACGGGAGTGCTCGTTCTGGTAAAACTACTGTTCGTAATGGCGTAAGCACAATCATCACGCTGTAACAGACAGCGAAACAAACACTAAATCAGCTAAAGCAGCCCAAAGGGTACCGTCATCCGAATGGAACTTCCCCTTTATAGTGCCGTTGTACGTGTTGTACGTCACCGCGCTTTGCTAGAACATTTTTTTTCTCACAAATGTGTGTAGGCAAGGCCGTTTTAATGATCAAGTTAAAAAAAAAAAAGTTTTTTTTTTTCTAGAGCCTGATGTGAGAGTGGGCTTTCCAACCTCACTCTTTTACCTCAGGTCAGTAAACCAGTGAGACTCGCTATGCTTATGTATGACAGTTTAAAGGGGTTGTAAAGGTACAATTTTTTTTCCTAAATAGCTTCCTTTACCTTAATGCAGTCCTCCTTCACTTACCTCATCTTTCCATTTTGCTTTTAAATGTCCTTATTTCTTCTGAGAAATCCTCAGTTCCTGTTCTTCTGTCTGTAACTCCACACAGTAATGCAAGGCTTTCTCCCGGGTGTGGAGTGCCGTTCTCGCCCCCTCCCTTTAGGAGAGTCAGGACGCTCTCTACATTGCAGATAGAGAAAGGAGCTGTGTGTTAGTGGGCATCCTGACTCTTCTGTAGTCCAAGGGAGGGGGCGAGCACGACACTCCACACCAGGGAGAAGCCTTGCATTACTGTGTGGAGTTACAGACAGAAGAACAGGAAGTGAGAATTTCTCAGAAGAAATAAGGACATTTAAAAGCAAAATTGAAGGATGAGGTGAGTGAAGGTGGACTGCACTAAGGTAAAGGAAGCAATTTAGGGAATTTTTTTTTACCTTTACAACCCCTTTAAGGGGTTCTAGAAGATTCCTAAACCCCCATTCATAAGTGCTTAAAACACACAATAGAATAAATATTCTTGCTAAAAAAAGGCCATCCATACATGGACACCTAGCTTATCTCCTGATATCTGGCAGATGTCGGGAAGTACCTGATTATGTACCCTGCCCTGTGAATAGTCTATACAGTGTACACAGACAATAAAACATTTCTAAGGGAAAGAGGAAGCCATTTTGGCAGAAAATACATTGCATGTCTCCTCTGTATTATTCGAATGACTTCGGGTGTCCATTGTGACACATGACTACATAAAGAAACATTTCAAATGCAGCAGAGTTTTTTCCCCAGTTGATAAAATAAATGCTTTTTGGCATTGAAGTTCCTTTTCAGAGGCAATGGCAAAGAAAGACAAAAAAGGGCTTTATTTTGCTTTCCTTGGGACAGTTTATATCAGCTACCATTTGTGCAACTTTTCCCTGACCTTTAGAACCGCATGTCTGTGATTTCTTACGATTCTGCCATTTTTACAATTCACTTTTTTCTCTCTAAAACCCATAATGCCATTTGCTTATCTCTGTTAAACAGAGCAGAACGTTTTTAGAATCAAACAGTCATCAGAGACCCTAAAAAAAAAAAAGAAAAAAAAGAAAAAGGATTTTATTGTTGTCTGCTCCCTATTGCCATCACCAGATGAATTTCCGTCTTTTTCTCTGTTGATTCTGGATGTCAGAAACAGAGCTAGACGCGTTGTATAAATATTAGTTAAAATGGATTTAAAAACTCTCTGGTGGATTGAAATTGCAGTAAGCCATCAAGTATTTTAAGCTGCCCAGAATTAGAAAAATATTATATGCTATGTACTTAACGTTCAGCATAGCTGTACAGCTTGAATATCCTTTCATGGGTGATATCATCATGCCCATATTTTTGGTAGGGCAAAGAGTGTGACATTTTCTGAAAAATACCTAAGGGAATTCATTTAGCCAATTTTGAAGTGAGCTCTCAACTTATAGCTAGATTTTCTCACTGACAACAATTCTGATTGACATGTTGCCAATTGGTATGCAATCAGAGATTGAGAGGATGGTGGATGACATGAGCTGTACTGAGCTGATTACGATGTAACTTCTGCCAGAGAGTTGATACTGTGAAATCTAGGATTATAGTTTAAAGCGGTAGACTGATAATGCCGGTCTACACGTTAGGGCTTGTGTTGCAGCTTTGTATGTGTCACATCATTCAGTCTTAGTATAAGTGCTTGACTTGTCCCCAAAGTCATCCAGAAATTCAGCTCGGGAATCAAGTAGCTCTTTAAAACTGGACACTTGCTAACTGTGCTCTGTTTGTCTCTTAATATAAATCCCTTTAAAGGGGTGGTAAACCATTGTATTTTTATAATAAAAACAACAAACATGCCCATACTTACTTGCTCTGTGCAATTGTTTTGCACAGAGCAGCCCTGATTCTCCCACCGGCGCTCCAGGCCCTCCTCTTCCCTGTGGGCACCTGTGCAGGCTCGCTCCTGAGTCTATTGACACAGACAGTGGGACTCGGCCCCACCCCCCGCTCCCATGTCACTGGATTTTATTGACAGCAGTAGGAGCCAATGGCTCCTGCTGCTATCGATCTGTCGAATGAGGAGAGAGACATCATCTGGAGGCGCTGCGCTCCTGCACATTGCTGGATCGGAGAGTCTGAGGGGCAGCTGGAGCACAGAAGGTTTTTTACCTTAAATAGTTTGTAAAGGAAATTTATTTTTGTGTTTGTTTTTATGTCCTCATTGTTCGTTTTTGCTCTCAAGTTGCTGTAATTCTTCTCTGATCTCCACACTTCCTGGTTGTCTGTTTCCTGATGACCACAGTACTGGGAGCTTGCTTTCTCTCTGTGGTCACTAATCAAGGAGGTGTGATTACTGTGTGTCTAAAACCCCACAGCACCAATCAGTTTCGTTTTCCAAACCATCACTGCCCTGTATTGGCTCTGTGGCTCTGTACATCACAGAAGCAGGAAACATGCAAAAACAAAACTAGAAACTGAAGGTACATTATATGATTGATTTTTATCTATTTTTAATCGTTTTTAAAAGGAATCAGTTAACTACTATGTCTATACCCTGTAAACAGTCATTTCAGCAAAATAATTATTTTCCTTTACAACTCCTTTAATGCATTAAGGTGAAAAACCTTGAGGCTTTACAACCACTTTAAATACAGTGGGCTTTTGGCATAGGGCACCAGGGAGCACAATATGCTTGATAATCAGACTCTGTCATTACCCCACCAAAAAAACTACTGCTGCAGGTATTACATGCACATACCTGCAGCAGCTTCCAATATCCTGTCATTACAGTTGACCATTCTGACAGTTAGAATTCATGCATATGGCCCTATAGCATACAATACGGGAGTTTTTACCCTGTCAGAATTGACTAGATAAAGAATATGCTGTAGCTGCTAACACTTTATTTCATCACAAAAAACGACCGTGTGTACGTTTTAAAAAACTTCATTTAAAATGATTGTGTGTGGGCAAAACGTGCTTCAATTTTTTATGTCGTTTCTTAGAATGTCTTTTTTGTGTCATAAAAAATGATCGTGTGTGTGCTAAAACGACGTTTAAAACGACGTTTTTAAACCCGCGCATGCTCAGACGCAAGTTATGAGGCGAGCTTGAATGGAACAGAGTGCCGTCATAAGTGTTGTATGTAACTGCGCTTTGCAAGAGCATTTTCAGAAAACGATGGTGTGTAGGCAACATCGTTTTTTAAAATGAAGTTTGAAAAACGATTTTTTTACAAGACAAAAAACAACCGTGTGTACGCGGCATCAGTCTGTATTAATCAGACATACCGTAAATGGTCCTGTACGCATGTAGCCAGTCAGATTTACAGTATGTATATTTGCATGTATAAGCTGTGGGTTCTTCACTCAAGTGTAGTGCCTTTCATTAACTTCCAGTCCAGCCAGTGAGGTACGTTTTATGGGCTTTCTGACCACTTTTATTCAAAAAGTTAAAAAACTCACACAAGGTTTCCTCATCGGGTTTTCAGCATCACAACGAAAATATACATTTTCCTGACGCCAGACATGGCAGCATACCTATGATATAGCCCCGCCTCTATATCCGCCCACAGGACACGTGACAACTCTCTATAAAACTCTGACTGAGAGCTACCTCCCCCATTCTCCTTTTTTGTCCTTAATATCAGCCTACAGACAGTTTCATTCAGGATACGCTCTTACCTGCCGACTATTGTCGAAGTTCCGGCTGGGTTCAGCCTCTCCCAGTTCGAGGTCCCACATCTTAGGCACGCTAAATGCACCAACAAGGTGGGGAACCCCTTCTGGTGGTCTTCTGGGGTTGAGGTGTTCTCTAATCAGAGACGACAGTCCTCCTTTGGCATTGCCGGCGATGGAGTCTGATTTTAGCAAGCTGGGACTGCATGATGACTTCTTTCCTATGGAAGCCCTTTTCCAGGTCTGTCAGTTTTTCTTCTTGTTCTCATGTCTTTAAAGGCCCCATACACACTGCAACTTTTGTTGTCTGTTTTCCTTTAGAATTGCCAGGACCATGTGGTGCCTGCCTGATTGCATACAGGTTGAGGCTTTAGGCTTTGGCCTCATGTTGTGTGGTTTTGATAAATCTGAAGGGTAAAATCTGCTGGAGATTGTATGGTGTGTAGCCAGCTTAAAGCGGTATTTCACCCTAAACATAATATCTCCCATGCGATTTAGCATACTGGCGTCAGCGCCAGTATGCTGTTTTTTTTTTTTTTTAATAGCACACTTACTGTATTATTGTAGAATTCCTTTTCTGTCCCCCGTGGTGGACGGCGCCAGTATAGCGCGTCACATCTTCCTAAAATACCCGATATGGACTCGGGTAATCTCGGCGAAAATGCGGCGCCTGCGCACAGACCTAGGAGCTGACTGCGCAGGCGCCGTATTTCTCCGAGTCCTATGGCTATGGCGCGTCACGCCCTCCGAAATAGGACTCGGAGAAATACGGCGCCTGCGCAGTCAGCTCCTAGGTCTGTGCGCAGGCGCCGCATTTTCGCCGAGATTACCCGAGTCCATATCGGGTATTTTAGGAAGATGTGACGCGCTATACTACAGCCGTCCACCGCGGGGGACAGAAAAGGAATTCTACAATAATACAGTAAGTGTGCTATTAAAAAAAAAAAAAAACAGCATACTGGCGCTGACGCCAGTATGCTGGATCGCATGGGAGATATTATATTTAGGGTGAACCTCCGCTTTAAGGTGTCCTTTTGTGTGGATGGGTGTTGGCCTTCCTAATTGTATTAGAGTAGAGGTAGGAGAGGACTGAGTCTCAGGTGATCCAATTGCAGGGAGCAGTTAAACAGCTAATGAATGCCTTTGCTTTTAAACATCTCCTTCTGAGGTAAGTCTTATCTATCCTAGTAATAGGGATATATGGGGGAGAGAGGAGTAAGGAGCAATGTATTACTAGGGGGATGGGGGTTCTGCCAGATTATTTTTACTATTTGTAAAAATGCTGAGATATATGTATATTTTTCTCTTTCACTTCCCTTATTTCTGTGGTCATGCAGTCCCCCATGCACCTTTCAGTAAACTCCCATCAGCATGAGCCTACTGGCACATAACAAAGATCACCCCCACTATCAGGTAGAGGGCCAACTTTTGGTAAGTAAGAAGACGCGGGAGAAAAGAGTGCATTGAGCCCTGACGAGCGTGCCTTCTTATCTGTTGCAACACCGGCCGCTCACACCCGCTCAAGGAGATTCAGAGACCCTCTCTGGATCATCAGGATTTTCAGGGCGGAAGATGTCTCCTCCAGTCCTGGCAGACCCCAGTACAAAGGTTGCAAATGTACGCTTAAGAAAACGCACACAGCTTCTCCTCTGAGGGCTCAGCGTCCGAAAGGCGAATGTTGGTCATGTGGAGATGACCCTATGCCTGGAAAGCTACTTTGCAGCGACTGCTTCAGGCAGCTTGCCAGAGAGGAGTTTGGGAGTCAGCAGGCGTCACCTTGCTCAGCAAAATAGTCCCCAGCCCCCTGGCTGAATTTTCCAGTCATCTCAGGCAGCCAAGGACAGAAGTGGATGGACAGTATGGGCACTACACCAGGTCTAAACCAAGCCATTCAACCCTCTCTAACTGGAGGGGTACCAGGCACTTCGGGGGTGACTCCAGCCCAGCAGATTAAGCAGGCTAGTTCCCCAAACCCAGTATTATAGCCAACCTTTCAGGCAGAGGGAGATGATATTGCCTCCTCCTCAACAGAAGATCCTGAAGGTTGAGGCTTTGTTTTATGCTAATATCCTCATTTGTTATTGCAGTAAAGCTGCACTGTAATGGGTGGATCCGATACCTCCTCCAAGGAAGGAGAAAACCAGTTATTACACACCGTACAATCTGATATAAAATTGTGTGACAATCGCTGTACAATATGCATTAGGTACCGTTATTCTTTCAGGGCACCCCAAATGCCATGCGATTCTGCTGTGATAAGTCACATTGGAGAACGCACCTTTCAAAACATTGTGCAAAGTTGGTCGTCCTCAAATAGGAGCAGGGGCTTCTATTTGCGCACATAGGGCAACCAAGTGAATGGGCCGCACCCATGCGATTTGCAACATTGTGTACAAATCGCTCTTTGAAAATCGCATTGCATATACATTGGTCTACTCTAAGTGACAAATTCAGATACCTCTAAAAGGTGACCTAAGCACAGATTGCCTTTTAGGGCAATGGCAGATCATGCTGCAAGTGTGTGCAAGCCTTTGGGTTCCATAGGAGGAATCTAAAGAAGCAGGTAAGCTACCTTTCTTCTCTTATGACAGAAATAGGAAGCCTGTTTTCAGAGAGGACTGAGAAAGGGAGAGAGAAAATCCTCCTCAACCAATAGGTTGCAGAAGTTGTTTCCATTAATGGGGAAGGATGCGACTCCTTTATCTACCCTCCAACAGTGGATGCGGCAGTCGCCAGACTGACCAAGAATGTGACACTTCCGATGGAAGGTTCTTCCTCCTTTCACGAGATCCTTGTGAGACGCATTGCTTTAACATCCATAGCAAGTGCTATGTGAGTATGTGGGCGCAGAACTTGGAGTATGCGATTAAACCCAGCTGCCAAAGAGAAGAGTCATCAAGGCTCTTGACGAGATAACTTTCAGCGGACCCTACAGGTGAGGCAGCTATAGACATCATTTGATGCTCATCCAGAGCCATCCTTGGCTCAGTCGCAGCCAAAGGTGCACTGGGGCAAAATCCTGGGCGGCTGGCTCATCCTCAAAGCTGAATTGCTGTAAGCTGCCTTCTGATGGGAAGGCGCTGTTTTGTCAAAATACTGGAAACTATCTTCTCCAGGCTTATAGGAGGAAGATCAGATCTTCTGCCCCAGGGTTGAAGAGCCAGAGGGGGCAACCATTCAGAGGAACACCAAACAGGTACTGCGATTTTGGAGGCTTTCGCCCATCCAAGGGCGTCAGAAGACCCATGCGGCTCCCCAAGATACTCAGAAGCCCTTTTAACGCCAGGCCTGCCCAGGAGGCAGTTGGAGCCAAGTGGCTCAAAGTGACCCAGTTCCGGTAAGTCCACTACCGAAGAATGGCGGTTTCAGGCCATGTAAGGGAAGAAATGGCTGCGCATCCAGGAATTTCAATATTCCTTTTATTGTCTAAAGTGATGACCCCAAAAACACCAACACAAGGTCACATAGACGCTTTCACACATTCATTTTGTGCTTAATCATTTCCAATGGCAAGGCCGTTATTGGTTATTTAATCGGCAGCCTCCAGAACTACCTCAAGAGGCTGAATCAATCTATACGGATAGACTCAAGATGGAGTCTCTCCATACCATAAATCCAGGTCATTCAACAAGGTTACTGGAGGATTTCAGTGGACCTGCAGTATACCTATCAGCATGTCCTGGTCCTTCAGTCATACCAACCGTTTTGAGCCGGGGGGCAAGCATTGCCAAAACTAGTTGGCGCCTATGCGGAATATGCTCTACCTAGGGGCCTGGTTTAGTACTCAGGCAGCCTCAGTTTCTTTGCCACCTCAAACTCCCTAAAGTCAGGGAGATGTTCCAACAAGCATCCCAGTGCATGAGTCCTCTCGGGACAATGGCTTTTGTTTTCCGAGGATCCTCTGGGTTCACTGGAAACTCAGTTTTCCAACAAGACGTCCTGACGCATTGGAAGCATTTTGTCTAGCCAGAGGCACCAGAGTTCTGGTGATTAAAAAATAAATAAATAAATAAATAAAAATAAACTGCTAAATGGCTTAGTCTATTAGGGCTGTAGCCATGGATCATTATTGCTACAGATACCAGCACAGCAGGGTGGGACACCACCTGCGAGCATCTCAGGATTCAGGGCAGGTGGGAATTTCCCACTCAGGGCCTAGTTTCCATATTCTGGAACTCCTACCAGCATTGACATTGAACACTTTACTGCCACACACATAGGGTCTGCCAGTCCTACTCTGTCTGGACCACATGGCAGCAGTCCCATATACAGCGACAAGGCGACATGCACAGCCAGTCCCTCCTGGGAGAGATGGAACCAATCCTGGCTTTGGCCCAGCAATATCTCCCAGATTTGAGGGCCATATATCTTCCAGCCTATCAGAATTTGGAAGCGGATTGTCTATCCGGGCAATTCAAGGATCCCAACGAATGGTCCCTTTACCCTGAAGTGTTCCAAGGGATCATCCACGAGTGGAGGTTCGCTCAACTGGATCTGTTTTGCCTCATCGGCCTGCTACAAGGGGAACCGGTTCCTCTCACACTACCCTCATCCATTAGTGGAGGGGACAGATGCCTTTACCAAGCCTTGGGTTGGGCAACTGACCTATACCTTCCCTCCAGGAATTTTAGGATTAAAGAAATTGTTGAGCCTGGCAGTCATTACAGGTTTTCCTTACTGGCCTCACAGATCTTGGGTCTCTCTGGCAATGGGTATCACCGTGTGCACACCGATAATTCTGCCTGTGACTCCTCATCTCCTCTTATCTGAGGGAGATGCACTACATCGGCAACCATCACGTCTAAATTTAGCAGCCTGGAAATTGTAAGGCAGAGGTTACAAAAGTTTTTTCCAGATGTTTTCCAGAAGGGATTAGAACTCTGCAGAGTTCTTTGAAGGGATCAATCGATGCTATCCACTCCAGAGTATGGATTAGGCCCACAAGCTTTGCAGCTGGGCATCAGTTTGACTCTTGTGACCCAAATTTATCTCAAATCCTGTCTTTTCTACAATCTAAATTGGATTTGGAGCTCAGTTTGCGTAAGGTGAAGATTTCTGCCATCTTGTTTTTTTCCCAAAAAAAAAATTGGCAGCAAACCTGCCGATGGATCACTTCATGGGAGGTACTTGGACTATGCCTTCCCAGGAGAAATAGGTTTCCTTTAATGGAACCTGGCAGTAGTCCTCAATTTTCTAGCAAACCCTCATTGTACTTTTGACAGAAGACTGCTCTTTATGGGAGATCTCCTTTAAAATCGGCCTTTTATTAGCCTTGATTTCGGGGGAGAGTGCGTTGACTCCAAAGTTTGGGGCGACAGAGCCTCATTCCATGTTATTCCGAGACAGGGTTGGGCTGAAGTCTTTTTGTTCCAAAGCGTGACATCCATGTTTTGTCTTTTCAGTGAATGGGTGCTTCTAACCTTCCCAGTGCAATCAGATGCCGATCTGCTCAAGTTAAGCTTTGAGGACTTTGGAATGTCCATCTCAGGCTACTTCTACATTCAGAATGATTAAGATTTAAAGAGTAGTGGCTTCGGCCCGAACCATCTCGGCCTGAATCGTGAAAATACTCACTGGGGATGTGGAGGCGGTAAGGATCCTCCAGAGATGGTTAGAGCTCATCGCTCAACCAGGGTGATGTCATCTTCTTGGATAGCACAGGCAGGGTTGTCTCTGTAGACAGTCTGCAAAGAGGCTAGCTGGTCATCACATTATATGTTCTTAATACACCACAGAGTGGATCTAGCAGCTCTTACTACGGTAGAGTTTGGGAGGAAGTTTATCCAAGCTTCTTTGTCTTTTTTAAGTTACAGCATTAAACCCTCCCTCTAGAAGGCTCTTCATGTATCATAGGTATGCTGCCATGTCTGGCGTCAGGAAAATGGAAAATTGTATCAAATACTTACCGTAATTTTCCTTTCCTGATGCCAAGACATGGCAGCATACGAACCCTCCCTCTGATATTTGTACTTTATACGGAGAATGGGGGAGGTAGCTCTCAGTCAGAGTTTTATAGAGAGTTGTCACGTGTCCTGTGGGCGGATATAGAGGCGGGGCTATATCATAGGTATGCTGCCATGTCTTGGCATCAGGAAAGGAAAATTACGGTAAGTATTTGATACAATTTTCCATTTTCCAAACTATCCAGATTACATTGTCCCTTAGTCTGTCTCTGAACACACTTACCCCGTTATCTAATTCAGCCTTGTGACAAACTAACTGCCCAACTTGGGGCTAATAAGGCTCCTGCCTAGTGCCTAATTACGCACAGAGTTTTAAGCCCGGTACAAAGGATGAGTATATCTGACGAATGGGGAAGCCCAAAATTTTGAGTTGCCACCAGAACAAGTGTAGAGGAGAAGCCTTTCAATGAGTACACCTGTTATGTTGATTAGATTGGTGGTTCCCCTCACTTATTTCCTTTGGTGTCTACATGATGGGGAAGGGAAAAGAAAACCTAAAAGGGGGTTTTAAGCATTCCCTACTCTGCCCAAAATAATGAAAGTTTAAGTTTTGGCTGAATATACAGTATAACAAGTTAGCAATTTACAGGCTACCCTACATGCAAAAGAATAATCATAGCATTATCACTCATTGTATACCTTGGTTGTTGAATATGTTTAAGTAACTCCGCATTTGTGCCATTACATCTGGTGTTCCTCCATTATTTTCTTGGGACATTCATATATAAAAAAATAAAGCAAGTGTGGTAGCGTACTCTGAGAATATGTGTTTTGCACACATAGCCTAGATCTTTTTATTTTCAGCGCTGTATATTTTTAGAAAATAAAAACTGCAAGCTTTCAGCTAATAAGAAGAAGACAGAAAGCCATCCTCCGGCTACAAGCCTTTTTGAACTAGCAAGGGCAAAGCTTTGTGTGTTCAAAAGGAATACAGAAATGTATTGGTAATGATGTGTGAGGCAGCCGGGATGAAGCTATTCCCACTTTCCGACATTTCTTTTTGTCCTCATTTTAAGACAAGTGTGCTATGTACATCTGTAGTTTTCCCATTAGATTGGCCTGCGCCTAATAAACGAAAGGGCAAGAAGCAAAGTGAAGTAACCTACAGTAACTTGTCAGAATCCATCTTTTATTGTAGTGCACTAAAAGCAGTCATGTGAATGGTTGTATGGCTTTTTTTAAGATAACATTTTCAACAAGCACAGAAAATATGTTTTCTTGCCAGAAGTCTGCATCACTTCCTATTAGCTGAAATGAAAAGCTCTGCCTTCCAAAGCCATTTTCTCTAAACTACCAGTTGCCCCGCTTTATTATATCTTTTCATGTGAAATGATACTTTGCTACAATGTAAAGTAGTGATTGTACAGCTTGTATAACAGTGTAAATTTTCTGTTCCCTCAAAATAACAACACACAGCCATTAATATCTAAACAACTGGCAAGAAAATGAATACGCCCCTACGGGAAAATGTCCAAATTGGGCCAATTAGCCATTTTCCCTTCCTTGTGTCATGTGACTCAGTGGGGGTAATTTACAAAAGGCAAATCCACAGTCGCTGTAGATCTGAGGGGAACATGCGAGGAAAATAAAAAACAGCATTTTAGCTTGCACATGATTGGATGATAAAATCAGCAGGGCTTCCACTAATTGCAGAGCTTCCTATATACCTAATTCTATACCCACAGTTGATCCAAAAGAAGGCAAAAAAAAAAAAAAAAACAGAAAACCACAGCAGGGGAAAAAATTCCTTCTTGATCCCCCGAGAGGCAATCGGATTTTCCCCCGGATCAACTTTGCCTATAAATGTTAGTACTCAGTTATATTATGTACATTTAGGAAAGTATCCAGGCCTTTTTTTTAAAGCAATCTACTGAGCTGGGCAGAACCACCTCTGCAGGGAGTCTTTTTTACATTTTCACAGCTCTTACTGAGAAGAAAACTTTCCGTATTTGGGGGTGAAATCTCTTTTCCTCTAGACGTAAAGAATGCCCCCTTGTCCTCTGTGTTGACCGTAAAGTGAATAACTCAACACCAAGTTCACTATATGGACCCCTTATATATATTTGCACATGTTGATTATATCCCCCTCATGGCAAAGAACTCTCTGAGGATCTGAAAACAAAAAGAATTGTTGCTCTACATAAAGATGGCCTAGGCTTTATGAAGATTGCTAAGACCCTTAAACTGAGCTGCAGCAAGGTTTCCAAGACCATACAGCAGTTTAACAGGACCGGCTCCACTCAGAACAGGCCACGCCATAGTTGACTAAAGAAGTTGAGTGCACGTGCTCAGCATCATATCCAGAGGTTGTCTTTTGGAAATAGATGTATGAGTGCTACCAGCATTACTGCAGAGGTTGAAGGGAAGGGGGGTCAGCCTGTCAGTGCTCAGACCATACACTGCATACTGCATCAAAGTGGTCTGCATGGTTTGTCATCCCAGAAGGAGGCCTCTTTTAAAGATGATGCACAAGAAAGCCCAAAAACAGTTTGCTGAAGACAATCAGACTTATGCCGCGTATACACGATCGGAATTTCTGACAAGAAAACTTTGATGTGAGCTTTTGGTTGGAAATTCCGACCCTGTGTAGGCCCCATCTGACTTTTTCTGTCGGAATTTCCGGCAGCAAAAATTTGAGAGCTGGTTCTCAAATTTTTCAACGGGAATAGTTCTTGTTGGAAATTCCGATCGTCTGTATGCAATTCCGACGCACAAAAAAACATGCATGCTCTGAATCAAGCAGAAGAGCTGCACTGCCTATTAAACTTCATCTTTCTCAGCTCGTTTTACGTTTGTACGTCACTGCGTTCTAGACGATCAGAATTTCAGACATTTGTGTGACCGTGTGTGTGCGCAACACAAGTTTGAGCCAAGATTCAGTCGGAAAAAAATCCACGGTTTTCTTGTTGGAATTTCCATAAAGACATGGATTCTGGAACCATGTCCTGTGGTCTGATGAGACCAAAATAAATGTATTTGGTTCAGATGGTGTCATGGTCTGGGGCTGCATGAGTGCTGCCGGCACTGGGGAGCTACAGTTCATTGAGGGAACCATGAATGCCAACATGTACTGTGACATACTGAAGCAGAGCATCAGGGCCACTGAGGTCTTCCTTTAAAACAGTGGTTCTCAACCTGGGGGTCGGGACCCCTCGGAGGTCGAATGACGATTTGCCAGGGGTCCCCAAATCCTGAGCTGTTCCTGAAGCCCGCACCGCTCTCCCAGCCTTTTTGGTGGCCGCCCAGCAGGGCTGTCCCTAGAGGGATTGGGGGACGGGGTGACAAATTAGTATAGAGAGTGATAAAAGGGAAAGAAAGGAGAACAAAGAAAGAGTGGTACATCCAAAAACGTACCATAAGGAGTTTTAATACTGTACAAGTGAAAGGGACTCAGGAAGCGCAATATGTCCGTGGGTTAGGGGCACAAATTATTTGTAGTGCCACGCTCCAAAAATGATTTTTATGGTTAGGGGTCCATACAACTTGGGAAATTTTATCAAGGGGTCACGGCACTAGGAAGGTTGAGAACCACTGCTTTAAACCATATTTACCGCTTAAAGCAACAGTCACCTACCTCTGCAAACTCTCTTTAAATGTGTATATTATAAATGTTAGCAGAAAAAAAGATTTTTTAGATGGTGTATTAGAGGTCAGGAGACTGATATTTGTCCTCTGTTTAACACATCATCAAGGGATTGGGACAGAGCATTGGAGAACAGATGGAGGGGGCAGAGCATGCCTGCTTTGAGACTAGAGGGCAGACAGTCTTCCAGCTGAAGCTTCTGTTAATCTATTACTACTGCTGCAACTCATAGGCGATCAGAGCTATAAATCTCAGCCACAGCATTGCCATATACAAGTGGGTATAAAAAACCTTCAGCAATTTTATAGACTGGAAATCAGTGATCCATTTTAACCACTTCATTACTGGGCACTTAAACCCCCTTCCTGCCCAGACCAATTTTCAGCTTTCAGTGCTGACGCATTTTGAATGACAATTGCGCAGTCATACAACACTGTACCCAAATAATAATTTTTTTCCCACAAATAGAGCTTTCTTTTGGTGGTATTTGATCATCTCTGCGATTTTTTTTTTTTTCCACTATAAACAAAAAAAGACAAAAAAAAAAAACACAATATTTTTTACTTTTTGTTATAATAATATCCCAATTTAAAAAAAAAAAAAATTTCTTAGTTTAGGCCGATACGTATTCTTTTACATATTTTTGTTAAAAATAAGCGTATATTGATTGGTTTGCGCAAAAGTTATAGCGCCTACAAAATAGGGGATAGATTATTAATTTTTTTTTTGCTAGTAATGGCGGCGATCTGCAAATTTTTTTGTCAGGCCTGCGACATATCGGACACTTTTGACACTATTTTGGGACCATTCATTTTATACAGCGATCAGTGCTATAAAAATGCACTGATTACCATATAAATGTGACTGGTAGGGAAGGAGTTAAACACTAGGGGGTGAGGAAGAGGTTAAATGTATTCCCTGGGTGTGATTCTTACTGTGGGGGAAGGGGACTGACTGGGAGAGGTGACCGATGCTGTGTCCCTATGTACAAGGGACACAGCAGCGGTCTCCTCTCTCCCTGACAGGACGTGGAGCTCTGTGTTTACACACAGGGCTCCACGTCCCTGCTGTCACTGCCGATCGCAGGAACCTGGCGGACATTGCGACCACCAGGCACGCGCATCGGCATCTCAGCGATGTGACGAGCACAGTTTTTCCCCGCTGCGCGGCCCCAGTGGCATGCGCGGGGAATGCAAATAAAAGGACATCCAGGGAACGTCCACCCGGCAAACTGTAATATTATTTGTTTACACACACCAAGAATATGTAGAAATGTAAATGTCCATAGTCTGGCCATTAATACTCTAAGACTAAAAATGTTGATTCTTGCAAAAATACAGCCATCACTGTATTTGAAGAAAAAATTATATTGTAGGAACCAAGAAATGTTTTCAATCTTTTTTAGAGACAGAGGGCCAGATTCAGATACACTTAATTTTGCGCTGCGTAATCGAAATACTCTACGCTGCCGTATTTTACCAGGCTCTACACCGAATTCTGGTAGATTTTTGTCCGTACGCTACGGCGGCGTAGTCTATTTCTCGCCGCATAATCGAAATACGCGATTAGGGGGCGTGAAGCATTTAAATTAAGCACGTCCCCGCGGCGATCGAACTGCGCATGCTCCGTTCAGAAATTTCCCACCATGCATTGCGCGAAATCACGTCGTTACGTCATTCGTTGTTTGAGTAGCGTCGTTTACGAACATTCCTATTCCCGGACGACTTACGTTAAAAATAATAAAAGACGTCGGAAAACGTAGAAATTCGACGCGGGAACGATGGCCATACTTAACATGGGCTGTCTAATATTAGACCAGCAAAAAGCTGGTATAGTGTTACGTAAAAAAAAGATGACTAAAGGTGCCGTAAGAGATTGCGATTGAAGATCGTAATTTCTGGGATCGCCTGCAAAAGCTCATTAGCATACCCCGACGCGGAAAATGACGGGAAGTCCACCCAGTGGCCGCAATTTTATTGCAGCGTAGATCCAAAGGCGTACGAACACGTAATCCAGTCGAATTGAAGCCCGCAGCCGTCTATTCATGGCTTGAGGTTTCCGACTAGCTAAAAAACGTGCGTAATTTGAAATGACTCCAGTCTAACACCAGTTAGACAGGAGTTACGGCTCTCTGAATCTGGCCCAGAATGTTTAGATCTTCTCACTTGATATAAAGATTTCCTTCATCCTAAGATCATACAGTAAGCCGTTTCTGCCAGCAATGCAACAGATTCAACAACTGCTTGAGCTAATCTGGCCAGTTGAAAAGGTTAAGGCTAAAGTTTAGTCATTAGCATAATTCACCTTCGCCTGTGTGGAAAACAATCCTTGTACTGACCCTGGAGTGGAGGCGTGGCTTGCCAATTTTGTGTGTGTCTATAGACGCACACAACCCGGCTTGGGAGTGCGCTCACGCAGATGGTCCCGTAGAACCCAACATGCTAAAAGGGCCCTTGTAGGAGAAGGAGTGCACCACGCCAGCATGGTACTGCCAAGAAGGGATACAACCACTCTCGTTTGACATGTTTTTTATTTTAGCCTAGGTTCACACTGACAGCGGCAATAAAATTGTTTGAGTTCAGCTGAAATGCTCGCACAATTTCATTCCCGCATGTCAGTTCCGACTTCAGGGGGCGACTTGAGAGATATCTATGCAGGTTTTTGCACAGATGTCCATTGAAATCGTACCTTGAAGTCGCCAAAAGTAGCACAGAAACTACTTTTGGGAATGGGCGCAGCGCTGCAAATGCGGCGTCGCACCGATTCAGGCGCTGCCATTGCCATCAATAGCCTCCGATTTGGCATGTGATTTGACATGTCAGAACTGACATGCGGGAATGAAATTGTGCGAGTTCAGCTGAACTCACACGATTTCATTCCTGCTGTCAGCTGTCGATGTGAACATAGGCTTAGAATCACTTTTTTTTGTAAAGAGAGCTAACAGGAACTCCATAATAGATCTGCCCATGTAAAGTATAAAGGAATTTATCTGTCTTTTAGATGTTCGCAGATGGGTGCAGACAGCTCAGCCATTACAGTTTAATTGCAGTTAGATGTACTTCAATGTTTTTTTCAATACTCAAAGGCATTATGTTCAGGACAGAAAACTACCAACTGACATGTGCAATGAACACCATACTGAGCAACTCACCTTATTCTTATGAATTATTTGTGAAAATATCAGTAAATTCTTTATAAGTATCTGCATCAGAAATCCTAGAACTAAAAAAAAAATGTATCTTCTGAGATCCACCCAGTCTGTTACTGTGAACTGACTGATTTTTTTTTTTTTCTCTCATAAATAAAAAAAAAAATATCACTGCATCGGGAACTTGAAAATAGGTACTTTGGTCCACTCACCAATTCACTACAGCACATCAGTTGTTAAAGTGTATGTCAAGCCAAAAACTTTTTATACAATAGAGTAACTGTGTAGTATACAGAATACATAGGCATAAAGTTATACGTGAACAAGACCAACACATGGCAGACCCTGAGGGTTTGGTAAATGTTGGGCTGTACTTGGATCCTCAAAAAGGACCTTGCCGATCTCTAAATTTAAATAAAGCAATTCCTTGGAGAAAAAAAAAAGATTGATGAACACTCCTAAATTCTACGGAGAAAATGTATTTTCCTGAGGTGTTGATCTCTTGTGCCCTCACTGAACTGAGGTCTCTCCCCATCAACTTCAAGGTTACTATAGCATATTTGTAGTGATTTAGGGGTCCACTGGAGAAACCACTGAGCAAAAAAAGGGGACACAGCCAATCGACACCCCAGAAGTGTTTTTGTCCCAACAGATGGCTGCCATCTGCCTTCTAAAACTGACAGTTGTACGACTGCTGTTCTGATAACCCTCTGGTTTCAATACATTTTGAGTCATTCAGCTGGAACAAGCAGGCAAATCCCAAAAATCAGGGAAAGTCAAAATGCCTTGAATTGCGTACTGGTACTGTGTCAGCAACTCAGAACCTACGCAAGCCAGTAAGTCAGCATAACAGCCAGACAACTGGCCTTTCCACGTGGAGAGGTCAGTAAGGCCCCGTATACACGACTGAGGTTCTCGCCAGAAACCAGCGAGAACCTCGCTGGGAGCTGCATTCCAGCGAGAACCTCGGCCGTGTGTACGCTCTCTGCGAGCCCCGCCCGTCGGGAAACCCGTCGAGCAAATAAAGAACAGGTTCTCTATTTGCTCGACGGCCCGTCGGGATGAATGGCTGGTTGCCATTCCTGACGGGCGGGTCGCAGATTCTGACGGCCGGCAGAGAACCGCCCGTCGAGGTTCTCTGCCGTGTGTACGGGGCTTAACTTCAACCTCCATGATTCTCTCATGGAAGGCATCTTAAAGCCCAGGTGAAGTCCCGCACAGATAGATCTAGTTAAAACTTCTTTGAAAACTATAAATTATATTTTATATTAAAGTAGCACAGCTACCCATATTTTACCTATATTGGCTTGCTGTAATGCCCTGCAAAGACACACTCACACTGGAAGAGGATGAAGCGGGTATTCAAGGGCTTTGCATAGTCTTCATAGTCACAAATGTGAATATGACAGGAAGGAAGAACAGAGGGATGACTTTGTTAGTATGCTACTGCTCAATCATTGTCCAGCCACATTCTGGGATCCTAGACCATACCATATTGTTTAACTACAGCATAGTGTGTGCAGGGGTTTAGGACCTGGCTGTGCTCTTATAGTGGCTTTCAATGATAAGACCAGTTGAATAGAATTAGAAGATGAAACTGTGGCAGTTCCCAGTGACTGTTGCCCATGGTACCATAATATATATATACGGGCTTATGTTTGACAAATGTACTAACAAGTAGATTTAGTTTTGCATATAGCAACCGATCAGCTTCCAACTTTTATATCTGCACTAAAAATCTGGAAATGAAAAAAGATCGGGATTCGAAAATCTTTTTGTAATTGTACGTTTCATACAAGTAATTTTTTGTAGAGAGAATAATTTCTTTGTATCTAGCAAACAATCTTACCAGCCCGGTAAGGTCAAAGCATAGACATCCAAACCACACTTTAGGAACCAGTGATTCAAAAACAAGAAAAACTTGTTTTTTTGTATCTCTGATTGCTTTGGTTCAAAGAGCATGTTTGATGAAAAAATCCAGTTGTATGTGTTGTACAGATTGTGGCATTGGGTAAACATGAAGCGATGTTTAGTTCTTATGTTTCTTTTTATTTTAGATTGCAGCAAAAATGGTTGCATCTTGTCCTGAAAACCTTTGACCCCTATGTGCTGCAAATGTAGGTTTTAACAGCAAGCACTTATTTGTCTGTTTGAATTGGACAGGTGCCCGGGGGACATCCAGACTTTTTTTTAGAACTGACAGTTTAACACAGAAGGACCTACAGTAAGTATATCATTAGCTTCAGCTCTAGATGGAAGTTCTATGTCTAACTGTCAAGAGAAAAGTCTGTGCTTTTATTAAAGAGAATGCACTGTACACATCACATCACAGCGGGAGAAAAGCAAGAGATAACGCATTTCATGCTCCAGCTAGCACTTAATCATAACCAGCAAATCGTTGGTAAAAAGTAAAGCTTCTTCGGACTCTCAGTAAAGCTGTCTGTCCGAACCTCCTGCATCGGCAGACAGTTACTGAAGTCCTGAAATAATCAATGAAATATAAGGGAGCTCACCAGCGCCCTTGCAGTTCATTGACAACTGCAATCCATCTGCCGGGGTGGAAGATGGTACCTGTAGTTCATTAATTCCGAAAGCTAAGTCAGGTTTGAATTCCCCTGATGCCACGTCTCAAATGATAGAATATACAAATTGTTAACACCCCATGTAGGATTTAAAAAAACATAATTACAAATAGGTACTATATACAAAGTGTTATATTTATTACAGATTTCAATAAAACATCAACATTAAAATTATTAGGCTAATACATTTATGTTTCTTCTTAGACCCACTAAACACCACATATGTCATATGGCTGTCACTGGCTCTTGTGGCTCTGCTTATTTGATCCTGAGAGGTTAGCACAGAGTGCCTCCTTCATTGGCGAAGATGATATACTTGCAAGCTTTACTAAATTGGCCTAGATACATTTTCGTTACCTCCTTGGTGGTATTGTGTTCACTTTTTCTTCATGCCCTATGCCTCAACATTTTCTTATTTTGTTATACAGTCACAACACTATAGTTATATAGATCTAAAGCCTCTGTTGGGTTAGTGTGGATTTGGTGCTCCTCATGTCATACCTGCATTCTGGTGGCACTGCTAAAAGCCTTTGGATTATTTATTTTACTTTAATGGCTGACTACATTTTTTTTTATACTTATTCACAGTAATCTAAGAAATTCCCCCATTGGACCCTTGATGAAGATCTACAATTGAAACGCGTTGATTTCTACATGTGATTCATTATCAAAATTTGATTGCACTAGTGACAACCATATGACATATGTGGTATTAGGTGGGTCTAACAAGAGACATGAATGTATCGGCCTAATAATTTTAATGTTGATGTTTTATTGAAATAATTATTAAAGTTAACGTTTTTTTATACATTTTTATAATTATGATTTTGATGCCTCAAAAATCCTGCATTGGGTGTTAACAATTTTTTGTATTTTGAGATTTTCCCAAAGACACCAAAAACAATTTGAAATATAATTGCAGACTACTATAGCCATTAACTCTCTTTATGTTTAATTGGTTCTTTAGTGTCACATATTTATTTGCCCTATTTTGCATTAACTGTGTGCTGTATTCGGATGCAGCCAATCACAGATCTGCTTTTGGCAGGGGAGATGCGAATGTTAATCAGGGTTTGGTTCCACAGAGTTGCCCCCGCAGAGCCAATCCGTTTTCCTCCTATGGCTTTTTTTAGAAGTGGAGTCAGAAAGCCGTGTTTTAGAGTTGCGGCAACGATCCCATGTTGGAGTGAGTGATTGACTAGGTAGCATAAGCCATCAATAACGGTATGTAGATTCTCCTTGATGAGCCAAGTGGGGCAGACTTCCCCATAGTAATGAGTGCTCTTTGCAGGATTGCATTAAACACAGCCAATTGTGTGTATGAGATAAAACAAAATGTTATTTTTTATTTTTTTGTAATAGATACTGGAATAAAGACAAATCAATTTTTTGCAGTTCTTACATTGTTAACCTTGAAATGAGTTTTATATGTGAAAAATTACATTTAAATTGTGTCATTTTGGACTGTGGATGGAGCGCATCAGCAGATAAGCTAGTAGTGATGTAATAAATGTAACTTTAGCGATTGTAACATTTTAATCAAATTGTAACACAGGCCTGGTGTTTTACATATATATTTTGCTATATATTTGTGAATGATGCTACATATGCAGAGCTGTAATATTTTTAATGCTGCCTCTATTTATAGCAATGCCATCCTTTATACGAGGTGCACAGGCTACAGCCAGTTGGGCTTTATAAGTGTAATACTCATTTACATTTTTATTGCAGTGATAAAAGCCTCCTGGAAGCAGTGTAGCTTTCAGACTGGGAGTTAGCGGACTGCAAGTTTCTCCACAGACAGTATAAACATAGGGTGTGTGTAATACTAATACGTTTATCATGCCAATGGTTAATAACTGCGCAAAACACAAAATAAGAACAAAGGTAACTTGCTCATACTAACCATTCCCTTTTTCCCTTGAAGAATAAAAATGAAACTTGACTGGTTAGTTTGGGCACATTGTCCATTTTGTTTCCAAAATTATTATCTCTAGTTTGTAATAGATTTCTGTATTATGCTTTTAAAATAAAAATGTACTTGAAGCTTATATTTATGTTTCCTGGTTCCAATTCTCCCCCCCCCCCCCCCCATCAACATTAGAAATAGATATTTTCCGGTTTTAACACACAGTTTATTTTAAACTTAGTATGTCAACACTTGGTCTTTGTACGTCTCTATGTGTTGCAGGCAGATCATGGCTGGTGGGAGGGGCCAGGACAGTGCTGAACATAGCCCCTTGGAAAGTATGCAAGCAGTGGGCTGCCTGTTTGTAGGAGTTATGCAAATATCTAGAGCCTTAATAGGCGGATAATAGTCTGGAGTGGGCATTCCTAGGCAGGGGTGCATTTGCATGCATGCTGCCCTGAGTAACACCCAAATGTGATGCTGACCATTTAACATTTAAAGAACTGAAAACCAACAAATGCAAGGGGTGAACCAGTAACAGTTGGGTGGGGAAAGTGAGGGCTATAAGATTTTGCATGTCCTCCAACCAGGAAATGAGCTGGTTTGCTGCAGCTTGATGAACGCAGTGAAATGTGCACAATGTGCATTGAAATCAGAGTATTCAGTTTCAGTACAGGAGAGGAGTCTGTACAACTTTGCAGGTCTAAAGGTAAGAATGGAGTTTACCTTTAAGGTAGACCTCTTTACAAATCTGCATGAATCTGGATACGTCACAGTATACAACAACAGTTTAATGTGCATTTACTATTAAGCCCCGTACACACGATCGGAATTTCCGATGGAAAAAGTCAGACAGACTTTTTCCATCGTAAATTTTGACCGTGTGTAAGCCCCATCAGATTATTTCCATCGGAAATTCCGATGAATTCCGTTGGAGTTTAGATATAAAACATGTTCTCTTTTACTCTGAGGCCGCGTACACACGATCGGATATATCCGATGAAAACGGTCCGCGGACCATTTCCATCGGATATGTCCGATCGGGAGTTTGATCCGATGGCGTGTACACACCATCGGATCAAATTCCCCGCCGCCGGACGGCGCGGTGACGTGGCGATGCCGCGGCGGTGACGTTGCCGCCGCCGCGTCACCGCCACGTCACCGCACCAGGAAGTAAAACACTTCCGCGCATGCGCCGAATCCATTCGGCAGCGGCGCGGCGGCGGTGGGAGCCGACATGTCTGCTGGTAAGTGTACTAACCAGCAGACATGTCGGGCGGACAGATTCCCACCGGATAGATTTCAAAGCTTGCTTTGAAATCTGTCGGGTGGAGAAATCTGTCCGCTAGCCCATACACACGAGCGGAGATGTCTGCTGAAACGGTCCATCGGACCGTTTTCAGCGGACATATCCCCTCGTGTGTACGCGGCCTGATGGAATTCTGTCGGAATTCCGATGTGATTTTGGTCGGACAAAGGACCATGTGTACAGGGGTTTTAAAAATCTGTCCTTTCTCTCTAGCCCAGTAACTCTGCCTAGGCAGAGATTGTGTCATTGGTCTTTCCTCTCTACCCATTGATCAGACTGCAAAACTCTGTAACTTTGTAGCATAGGCCGCAGGACTGTGTCATCTATGAACCAGCATCCAAAGCCAGTGCCTGAAAAAAGGTGGTAGAAAACATCTGGATGGAAAGGCGAAGACATGAACAAGGGGAGTACTGTGACCTCTAGAAGAGGTAATTAGTGCACTTACACATGCATTTAACAAATAAAAATGTATGTGATGCTAATTTCACAATAAGATAGACATGCTGTATAACAGAGCTGCATGATTAATCATTAAAGAATTTAAATCGCAATTCTAACCCCCTTCTGATCTTAAAACAGAATTTCCCTGATTCTATGTAACAAATGAAGAGAGTTCTCTGCTCACTTCTGACAGCCAACAAAAACAATTAAAAAATACAGACAGCCTGCCAAGTTTACCTAAACATCTGAGATAAAGCGATACATGGGGGGTTATTTACTAAAGGCAAAGTGCACTTGAAATTGCACTGAAAGTGCACTTGGAAGTGCAGTCGCTATAGATCTGAGGGGTAGATCTGAAATGAGGGGAAGCTCTGCTGATTTCATTATGCGATCACGTGCAAGCTAAAATGCTGTTTTTTATTTTCCTTGTGTGTCCCCCTCGATTCTACTGCACTTCCAAATGCACTTTCAATGCAATTTTAAGTGCACTTTGTACTTGTAGTGCAAAGTGGATTTGCCTTTCGTAAATAACACCCTATTGTAACATTAGGGGAATGAACTTCGGTCTGTAAATTAGGTCATTTTAACCACTTAAAGACTAAACCTTTCTCTGAAACTTGTTGCTTAAAGTTAAAAATCTATATTTTTTGCTAGAAAATTACTTGGAACACCCAAACATTATATATATATATATATATATATATATATACATATTTTTTTTAGCAGAGACCCTAGAAAATACAATGGTGGTGATTGCAATATTTTATGTCACACTGTATTTGCGCAGAGGTCTTTCAAACACATTTTTTTTGTGGCTGCTGACTTATAATAAACAGATACTCATCTGTCCCACGGTCCAGCAATGTGGCCACCCGAAGCCTCGCTCCTCTCCCCAGTGCCAGCACTGTAAGTGTGGGTGCCCTGGACGTGACAGCTTATGGCTTCACAGCTGGGTGTGCACTGTGCATACGCGAGTTGTGCTGCAATGTGTTCTGATCATTCTCTACCTTTTTTAAATGACATTGATTCTCAGACTATAAATCAAACATTATAAAAGATAGTGCTACCACTAGTTAAGACCTTACTCTTACCAGTGTTCTATTTAATCCAATGCAGGCTGCAGCCATGACACAGAAAGCATAATATTATAACTTTTCCAGTGAGCACATTAACACCTTCCTGTCCAGCCTTTAGTAGATTGACGGCAGGGCGGGTGCTTTACCAACCTAACTGAATGTCATATGACGTCCTTCACATCGTGCCACTTGTGCACTCCGCCCAGGGCTCGCAGAACGGCGAGCGATGGTGACACAGCTAATCACTGATAAGGATAAAGAGCCGATGACATAGGCACTTTACCATGTGATCAGCAGTGTCTAATCACAGCTGATCACATGTAAACAAATGCTGGTTATCTGCATTTCCTTTCCTCAGTGCTCTCAGTGTTTGAGGAAAGGAAAGCCGATAGCTGGCTTTCCAGTTACAGGGGACATTTACACAGAAAATAAGGACACTGATCATCAGTGCCCAGATGATCAGTGCAGCCTCATCAGTACCCATCAGTAAAGCATATCAGTTTTGCCTCATCAGTACCCATCAGTGAAGCATATCAGTGCAGCATATCAGTGCTACCTCATCAGTGCCCATCAGGGAAGCTTAACAGTGCCCATTAGGGCAGCCTTTTTAGTGCCAATTAGTGCAGCCTCATCAGTGCCCATCAGTGTAGCCTCATCAGTACCCATTAATTCAGCCTATCAGTGCCCATCAGTGCAGCCTCATCAGTGCACATACTTATTTGCAAAAAATCAAAATGTATGGTCTTTTTTCATTTGTTTAGCAAAAAATAAAAACCCAGTGGTGATTAAATACCACCAAAAAACAAACTCTTCAAAAAAGTTATTAAAATGTTATATGGGTGCAGTGTTGCATGACTACGCAATTGTCATTTAAAGTGTGACAGCGCTGAAAGCTGAGAATTAGCCATGGCAGGAAGGGGGTGAACATGCTCTGTATTGAAGTCATTAAAAGCTGTTTTAGTTAAGACACCCTTTCTTACTATATAAAAACCCTGTCTAAAAAATAAAGGGGAGGAAAGGGGATATACATAATGCATTCAGTTTTATGTGTAAATGTCAGCAAGAGCTATTTAACTCTTTAAACAACAGGCTTTGGCCCCAAAATAATTCCAGGACCATAGAACAGCGTATTTCAGTAGGACAACAAAGTTTACTGTTCAGCATTCTATACACATTTTCTCCAAGATCATAGTAAAATGTTATGGAACTGGCAGTCAACAGATAAAGACACTGGGCCAGATTCAGAAAGTATTTACGTTGGCGTATCTAGAGATACGCCGCGTAAATACTAAGAATAGCCGGCGTATCTTTTTTCTGTCTTCTGAATATGTCACGGACTCGGGTACGCAGATCGGATTCTGCAATGGGCACGGTAAGGTCAGGCTGCAAAGGTAACGGGACCTGCCGGGGGAATCAACTGGATCCTTCCACGGTCGAGTTGACTAGCTGCAATGGGCACAGTGAGGTCAGGCTGCAAATGGGCACAGTGAGGTCAGGCTGCAAATGGGCACAGTGAGGTCAGGCTGCAAATGGGCACAGTGAAGCTGAAAATGGGCAAATGTTTACCCTCTTTTACCCTCTCAGTAGCTGCTGCATTCTCACCCTCGGCTTATACTCGACTCAATACGTTTAAAAAAAAAAATGTGATAAAATTAGGTACCTCGACTTAGGGTTGTCCCGATACTAGTATCGGTATCGGGACCGATACCGAGTATTTGCGGGAGTACTTGTACTCGCACAAATGCTCCCGATGCTTCTGCCGATAGTTTTTTACTACTGCGTGACAAGCAAATACATTTTTTTTATTCATTTTCACTCATTTTTATTCTTTTATAATGTCTTGAGTTAGAGTTCTTCATAATTCTAAAGAAAATATCCTTAGTCTGTATTGTGGTTTGAAAACTGTCACATGACATTTAAAAAAAGTATCGGTATTCGGTATCGGCGAGTATATGAAAAAAAGTATCGGTACTTGTACTCCGTCCTAAACGTGGTATCGGGACAACCCTACCTCGGCTTATACTCGGGTCAGCTTATACTTCAGTATATACGGCATATATACATTTATATAAACATAGAATATCAATCACATTAAATCAGTTGACCAATTACTCAGTCATAAAGGCTTGATCACCATAACCACAAAATAGTTCAGAAACTAGTCCTCCCTCCCTTATAAAAGAGGTGACAAACCACATAACAAGTGCATGCAACAAGGTGGGTGGATGGGGAGATTGCTTTGCTTGGAGGTAACAGTCCACTGAAGTCCATCGGTCAGGAGAGAGCTTATAAAAGCTATGCCAGAGGTGCTATAAGGCTTGAATCTTAACACCATTTTGAGCCAATAATCATCAGAGCAGCTCTTAAAGGGCCATTAGCATAACATTTATAATAGGTAAAAAAGAGCACGCAAAAAGCCCATGGGGAGGAGGACATAGCACAAACAAATTGTGTCCCTCCTGCCACTGCTTCAATGTCTGCTAGTTTGCGGTAGAGATGTTACTTTGGAGGATCCGGCCCTGTGTAATATACGGGGGTTGCACTACATACAGAGTTCAATGCTACCAGTTTAAAGTCAGAGATAGCTAGTACTCATATTTCATTCATCTCATCAATCATTTATCTACTCTGTTTGTTTCTTTAAGGATTACTTAGGGAACTGTGAATTGAAATCTTTGTGCTGAACTGATAGCACTTAAAAGAGTGTCTGCATTGGTGCTTTCAATGTAAGTAGTAAAATCACCGAAGCTAGACAATGCTGTAAGCCAAATATTCATTTCATTCATTATACATCTTCAGTGATGAATTTGGGATACATTCTTTTGGGCATGAATGCAGCCATGGAAGCCTGTGTGATTGCCATAGGGTCCAAGCGTGTGTACACAGAGGAACAAGAAACATGTTTTAAAGGTCCTCCTGCGTGACCTAAGAATGATTTATCCAAGCAGAAATTGCATTTGGAAAACAATTAAGCTGAACTGCATGTGCTCATAGCGTTTGACGCTGTGCCAGATTTCCATGAAAGCAATTAGTATGCTGCAGTGAGAGTTATTGCTTTAGAATGGCACAGGTCTTGCAGCGTGATTGCTCTCTAGACAGACCCTGAAGGACCAGAGGAGGTACAGTCATCTATGGTTGCAACATGGTTTTGGATTTCAAGCACATATTTTCAGCCACTCAAGATCATAAAAGTATTATACTCTATGATAACACTCTATATTCATATAATTAATGCTGGTAGTTATAAGCCGCATTCAGGTTAGAGCATTTTTTTTTTTAAGTCTACATAAAGACTAGACAGGTTGCAGGAAAGAAATAAATGGTTGATTCTGAGAAAACTTTACTAAGGATCTGTGATTATTTAAAATTATATGTGCTTATATTATCTAGTTAATCTAGGAACTTTCACTTTTCCCAATAAAATGCAAAAGCCTTCAATTTGTGTTTCATCTATCACAATCTAGGGCCCTTTTATTTTTGAGAATGCTATAGTTTTCTAAGGCTGGAACTATATTGTGCTATAAAAATGCTAAAAAAACCCTCATAGTTTATTTCTAAAATGTGAGCAACAGCTGATTGGTGGGGGTATCAGCAATGACATTCCCCAAGAGTGACATTCAGAGCGCAGGTGGTGGGAGAAAAATTGGAGAAAAATCCCTGAGAGTGCTTTCACACTCGCAGCGCCCATGCGTTGGCGTAAAAACACAGATATTTTTAGTGGAGCTTTACCGTAGTTTTTGCAACACTTTTCGGCCGCTAGCAGGGTACTTTTAACTCAGTCGAAAAAGGGTTAAAAACACGCAAAGCGCCACTGCAGTGGCGCTTTGCCGGCGGTTCGGCAGGGCTTCCCATTGATTTCAATGGGCAGGGGTGCTTTAGGAGTGGTGTATTCACTGCTCCTAAAGCGCTGCAAATAAGCTGCTGGCAGGACTTTTTTTGACACCCTGTCAACTCAGGCTTTCACATTGCGATTGAAGCTGTTTTTTTTTTTTTTTTTAGGTGCTTCACAGGTGCTATTCTTAGCGCTAAAGCACCTGAAAAATGCCTCCAGTCTGAAAGGGGTCATAGGGCTTGTTTACCTCAGGTGCAGTGTGGGAATGTGTGCAAATTGAGTGTTTTCCCACATCACCTGAAAATGTGCTGCCTTCTGCAGACCCGTGCAAGTGTCATTAATTCCAAATAGCACTCTCATGCATCTGGCAAATGCGAGTGTATTTATGCACGCCAAACCGCATGGCACCACAGTACTATACAAAATGGTGTGGTCCAATTTTAAAAATCATGTCTGCACCATTGTTGCGTGTTTCACGCACATAGGGAGGCCCACTGAAATTAATAGGCTGCCCTAAAATGTGACGCACCTTGTGGTGTGAATGAACCTTGAAACACTTGAATTCTATTCACAAATCTTGTCTCTATAGTTCTCAAGTGCATCAGTGTTGCATGCATATACCAAACATACAGAGCATTTCCCTAATGCATGAATCCCAGGTTTTAGAAAATATGCTGTTTGCACATTTGCAGGCATCACTCTTTCCATACTGTGCACTCCAGTGGGATCTGATCCAACCTTCTAGAACCCTTGTGATATTGCATTCCATTCTAGCTGTGTGAGAACCAGCAGAACACGTAATGGGACTGCTCCCTATCTGGATGAATGATTTTTTTAATGCCAATTACCTATGATCGTTGAGGATTCACGCCATATCCAGCCTTCTGTGGACCATTCAAGAGGTAATTCTGGCAGGAATACATTATTGATACTTTCTTTGACTTCTCTTTATTTGGAGGGTCATTCCCATCTGGTGGGCACTCTGTAGTTACTATTGGATATCTTTCCTATTGGTATTCCTATTTGATGAATGTGGTTACATTTCTTTACTTCATCCTCAAATATCCACAATTTTTTTCCTTTGGACTTTAATAATAATTTGTTCACATTACACTGAAACATGTATATGGTCCATTAACTATTTTTTGTAAATTTTGTTCATTATTTTTCACAATTATTTATTGATGCTGTATATTGTGTTTGTATTTTGGGAATAAGAATTAGCGCAGCATTTTTTCTTAACATTTGCAAGTAAACACTAATGCACAGCAACATCAGCATTTTACATCAGTACAGCTGCATACAAGTTACTCATTTGTAGCTTCCTGGGTGCACAAAATTACTGGAAATTTTAAGTTTGAGCATGTTTAAACCTCTAAAGCTGGTCAAAGGTTATCCTCTTTTTTTTTTTTTTTTTTTTTTTTAATCAGCTAGCGAAATGTAAAAAAAAAAAAAAATGGATTTTCCCATCCACACAAGCAAAAGAGATGGACGAATCCTCCCTGTTAGGACATCGTATCCGATGGACAAGTTCCATCAGACAGGTTTTAAAGCATGTTTTAAAACTTTGGTCTGACGGACAACGGTCTGATGGGTACACACCATTGAACTGGTCTGATGAAACCCGTCTGCAGACCAGTTTCATCAGACATGTCTGATAGTGTGTACAGGGCCTAAATCTATCCTTTACTATACATTTTCAAACAAAAATGTATAGAAATAAATCACACTTTGGGTAAATGTTTATAGCATAATCTTCTTAATTAAAAAACACAACGCAAGTCATTTTATGTTGGGTAGAGAGATATCAAAGCACTTTCTGAATAAAATGTTTACATTTTCAGAGGAACAGCTGCATGAAGAGCTATTACAGCAAATGGGACTAATGCATAACTATGACAGGCAGAGAAGACAAAAAAAAAAAAAATCTGATGGGAAAATTCACAAGGCCAATCTTCAGATCTAAGCTCGAACTGTAAGTACTATTTACACAAAGACTGTAATAACTACTTTCGGTCTAAAGCTAAATTCTTGGTTGTATGTGAACAATATTGCAGCAAGACAGAACATTTTTTTATTCTTGGGTCTACTTGACCTTTCCAGTAATCCAGTTCTGCAGATCTTCATTTAGAACATGCAGTACGGGATAAATAAACAATGCTCTGCAGGTTACATGGGGCCAAAAGTGATGCATTATAAAGAGAAAGTGAATACAAAAATTGGTGGTACAAATAAAATAAGGTTTGTTGTTTTTTTGTTTTGTACAGAGATGTTCTTTTTCCTTCCTATTTTGTATTACAGGTAAAAGCAGCTACAGCTCCTTTGCTTTATATGTACCATTAATCCATCATGACAAATTGTGCTAACAACTAATGCAATGAAAACACAGCACTTGAAAGCACCAATAGTTTAATTGATTTCCATTATGTTTGCAGTTCTTAATGGATGTAAATGGTTTGTAAAGGCAATATTTTTAAAATGCATTTTGCAGCAATAGAGAACCTTAGAGCATGGTAATCTGCTGCTTGTTGAATTCATTTTCCTACGCCAAACATGGTCTGGCTTCTTACATTAGCATTAAACTGTGTAAAACAGCAACCAGAAAATATCTTTAAATAAAGATCTTGAAAAAAGTCACAAAATTCAAAAAATTGGGCAGAAAGCATTCAGTTATTTACAAAGCTCGACACTCAAACAAAAAATTGGGAAGCTGTTTATAGCAGAACTCCAGCCAAAAATATCAAAATAAAACTGAATAGCCCACTAAATAGAAATAGAAAATGAGATAAAATGAAAAAGGACCTTTTGTTGTAATATTACTTTTAATCTGGGGGTCTCCCCAACAGTAATTATTTTCTGTCACAAGATGTCCTCAGTCTGTTCTCCTGCATCATTTAAACGATTTCCTCCAAGCCCAGCCTGTCCTGGACCAGCTATAGCCTGTGACTGGACAGTGAAAGGAGAAGCAGCTCAAAGATGTGCTCATCTCTCGGTCACTCTGCTTTCTCCACCCCTATCAGCATGCTTCCTTTCAGCACAGGAACTGATTAGTACTTTTTAATCAGAGTATAGCATCAAGTCAATTAAACTCCTGGGATATTGAGTTGGTCAGTTAAGTAGCAGAAGGGGTTGTTAATCAATTTCAGCTTCTTTGGTGTTATTAAAAATAACAACAGGTGCACTAGATGGGCAACAATGAGATGACCCCCAAAACAGGAATGGTTTTACACCTGTAGGCCACTGAATTTTATTTCCCCTACTCATCTTTTCTGACTGTTTTCCACTAGTTTTGCATTTGGCTCGGGTCAGTGTCACTACTGGTAGCATGAAGCAATACCTGGACCATATAGAGGTTGCAAAGGCAGTCCAACTCCTCCAGGATGGCACATCAATACATGCCATTGCCAGAAAGTTTGCTGTGTCTACCAGCACAGTCCCAAGAGCATGGAGGAGATTCCAAGAGACAGGCAGTTACTGTAGGAGAGCTGGACATGGTCATAGAAGGTCCTTAACCCATCAGCAGGACCGTTATCTTCTCCCTTGTGCAAGGAGGAACAGGATGAGAACTGCCAGAGCCCTACAAAACGACCTCCAGCAGGCCACTGGTGTGAATGTCACTGACCAAACAATCAGAAGCAGACTTCACGAGGGTGGCCTGAGGCCCCGACATCCTCTAGAAGGCCCTGTGCTCACTGCTCGGCATCGTGGAGCTCGATTTGCATTTGCCCTGTGCTTTTCACAGATGAGTGCAGGGTCACCCAGAGCACATGTGACAGACATGAAAGGGCCTGGAGAAGCCATGGCTAACGTAATGCTGCCTGTAATATCGTTCAGCATGACCGGCTTGGTGGTGGGTAAGTGATAGTCTGGGGATGCATATCCATGAAGGGACGCACAGACCTCTACTAGACAATGGCACTCGACTGCCATTAGATATCGGGATGAAATCCTTGGACTTCTTGTCAGATCCTACTCTGGCGCAGTGTGTCTTGGGTTCCTGCTGGTGCACGACAATGCCTGGTCTCATGTGGTGAGAGTATGCAACCAGTTCCTGGAGGATAGAGGCATCAATAGCATTGAATGGCCCCCATGCTCACCTGACCTAAATCCAATAGACCACCTCTGAAACATTACGTTTTGGTCCATCCGATGCCACCAAGTTGTACCTCAGTCTGTTCAGGAGCTCAGTAATGCCCTGATTACCTGTCTGCATAGCTTTTATAAAATAGTTGGGAAGTTTATTGTCTTTCTTCTCCAAATGTATTGACTTTCACATGTTTTAAAAAGGATGTCACTGAAGCTACCCTGTATGTTCCTATTATATTCTACTTTACCAAAAATGCAGTAACAATGAACTAAAAACAAGTGGGATTGGAAAGGAGCACCATAGTGGCATTGTACTGCTCTGGGCGATGAGAATGATTTTTTTTTTCACTATCATTGCTTATAAGCAATAATTTTTACATTGAAATTTAACAAATATTGGGTATTATGTTAAGTTTGTGTACACTAAAATTTGTTTTAGTGTATTTTTTTAACTGAAAATATAGATTTGATAAACATTTGTGCAAATATTGTGCGACATAAAAATGTGTCCTCATTTCATTATAAAGAACCTCTGCTTTGAAAATGTTTTTAATTTTTTGGAGGTGTTAAAAAAAAAATGCAGATTTTAAATGTGTGTGAAAATTGTAAAAAATATCCAGGACTTCAAGTGGTTAAAGTTTGAGATGTAATACAAATCTGGTTTATTTAAAGCTGCTAGAGATCTATGATTGTTACTTGATCCAAACTAAATGACATGAATTAAATCTTTGGAAATAAAAACAAAAAGGCTATGTAGTCAGCAATAGCCTAAGCCCCCTTTCACACTGGGGTGGGACCTCAGGCTTTCACATTGAGTATGCAGTGCAGGAGTTTTTCAGGCGGTATAGCAGCGCTATTTTTAGTGATGTACCACCTGAAAAACTCCTCAGTGTGAAAGGGGTCTTAAGCAGAACTTCACCCTCTCAGTCACATTGGTTATTCTTAATCCTTATGCAGCTAGCATTAGTAAATACATACAGTAGGACAGTATATCATATTTACTTTTTTTTATTTTTTAATCCTTTAGTTACTTCCTGGTTTCCAGGCCTAGGCAAAATATGTCATACATCCCAAGAGTCTTCAGGAGGGGAAGAGGGGTTTTCTTAGCTAAGCACACCCTTCTGTCTGCATGCTAGAGCTAAGGGCAGGTGAGTTCCAGGTAGTAAATGCTACATGGGTCTTCTGCCCTTACTCAAGATCACCACGGCTAGAAATGTTAGGGGGTGTTTTTCAACATGATTTATCAGTAAAATAAAGCATGGAGACATGAATGGATGGAGTTTGCTTTGAATATTAAAAATTATATAAACAGTGTTTTTGGTTTGTGGTGCTCAGATGCAACGGAGTTCCGATTCAACTATAAAACAAGGCATCTTTTGGGTATATTACCTTCAAATAATTGTTTATTTTCCATGAGGTATATTTATTATTAATTTCACCCAAGGTTTACCCCAAATTCTTTGGTGAACAGTTGCCTTATGTATCAAGTCAAATTAGTTAAAATTTGTAAAAGATATGCCTCTGTAATAAAAATGTAGTTTCCTGACATTAGCTACTTGTATTCTTCAATAGGAAAAGTCTTTATTGCAACATTCACCCTATTCAGAAAAAAAGGTAAATGCTACCCTCCTAGCACACTCGTCTGATATTCTCCCCTTATTTCCATCTAAAATTTTCCTGGTTTGAGCTGTTGAATTATTGCATTGCACTACTGAAAATGTAGTGATTGCTTATGAGGAGTGCTAAACCTGTGTTCTTAATACAGGTTTAGCACTTCCATTGTTATTTTTTTTGTTATATAGTTTGAAGAACATAAATAAAAAAAAAGTTGGCCCCCTCTCCCAGAACTAACCATCTGGCATGTCAGATATGTGGGCTGGTATCACCTTAACAAATGAGCAGCAAGCCCACAGCCCCACTGGCATGCTTTTTCACAAAACACCAATACCCAGTACTGAAGTGCCCTGAATAACTTCCCAAAGCCAGTACATGCATGTTGCCGCATTGGTAGTGCACAAAAAAAGAGCTCTCTCAAGACCTTTACAACCTTATTGTTGCAAAACATACTGATGGTATTGGTTACAGAAGGATATTGGTATTGGTTACAGAGGGATTTCTAAACTTCTGAATGTTTCATTGAGCACTGTTGGGGCTATAATCCGGGAATGGAAAGAACATAATTTCACCATAAACCGGTCACGACCAGGTGCTCCTTGCAAGATTTCTGACAGAGGAGTGAAAAGAATTATCAGAAGAGTTGTCTAGAGCCAAGTGCCATTTGTGGAGAGCTTCAGAAAGACCTGGAATTAGCAGGTACAATTGTTTCAAAGAAAACAATAGGAAATACACTCAACCACTATGGACTGTATACACACTCACCACGCAAGACTTCAGTGCCGTAGAAAAAGGATGTTGACGCTTGTTTAAAGTCTGCTGCACAACATTTGTTAAATACTGGGAGAATATAGTCTGGTCAGATAAGACCAAAATTGAACTCTGGATGCCATAATACTCACCATGTTTGGAGGTCACATACCAGTGCACATCACCCCAAAATCACCCCCATACCAACAGTGAAGTTTGGAGATGGGAACATCATGGTGTGGGGCTGTATTTCAGCATACAGTACTGGTAAACTTCATATCATTGAAGGAAGTATGAATGGAAAAATGTACCAAGACATTCTTGATAAAAATCTGCTGCCATCTACCAGGATGATGAAGATGAAATGAGGGTGGGCATTCCAGCAAGACAATGATATCAAACACAAAGCCAAGGAAACTCTCAACTGGTTTCAAAAAAAGAAAATTAAGCTGCTAGAATGGCCCAGCCAATCACCTGACTGCAATCCAATAGATTTCAGTTAGCGTGTTTAATACTTATTTTACCCGCTGTATATACACTGTCATTTTTGCACTGACAGCACAGTATATGCGTATTCATGACCTGCTGCTTTCCCTGACACATGTGCAATTAGTTTCGTAATGAGCGATCGTTGTGCTTGCCACATTCATTTTTCTTTCTATTTTGAGGTAATGTGTTGACATGCACATTCCCTTAAAGATCAATATTTTCACATCCAATTCTCACTGCAATGTGGGACTGCATTGTACACTTTAAACATCAGTGTACCATTTGCTAGGTATGTTTAGGGATTGTGTTCACTTTATCACATTCGCGTGATCAAACAATGTAAGGCCTCGTTCAAACTATTGTACTACAGAGTAAACCCATGCAGTGTGGGTGCGGGATGCTGCTCTCATTTGGACAACAGTGTGGGTGCAGGTGACTGGCCCTGAACACAGTGTAAGGTTGAGGTAGCATACCTTATCATATGTTGAATTGGGAGCAGTGGCTGTGTCTGTGCAGCTTCTGTGTCCCAATTGACATGAATGGGACTGCGTGCACTGGGATGTACCGAGCACCAGTACATACTCATGCTGGTAAACACGGCCCACGAGTGAACGCTGTAGTACGCCTGTATGAATGAGACCTATGACATCCATGTGGGTGCACAGCACTGAATGCACTGTCTGCATCTGCACAGATGTCATATTGGGACCAGCAGCTGTGTCCGAGCAGCCATTGTATCCCAATTGACATGATTTAGACTGCTTGCATGGGAAAGTATGAAGACCTATGCATCCCTGTGTGGACAAATATGCCCCTAGAATATCATACTGATTTATGGCTAATCTTGTTCTTTTTCCCTTAGAGCGGAGTTCCACCCAGAAATGGAACTGTTCGAATTCCCCTCCAGTGTCACATTTAGCACCTTTTAGGGGGGAGGGGGGAGCAGATACCTGTCAAATCCAGGTATTTGTTCTAATTTTCGGGGAAAACTATGCAATGTTTGGCATAGCTTAGCTGTTTTATTGGAGACACACAGGTCTCAGAAGACAGCAGGGACCAATTAGAAAGCACAGCGTGACTCATGCATGCACAGTAGGGAACCAGGAGTGAAGCCAAAAGTCTTCACTGCCTGGTTCCCTTACCAGGAATGGTGGCAGCAGCACCCGGGAGTCGATCCAAAGATTGGCTTCAGGTACCGACATTGCGGGCTCCCTGGAAAGGTAAGTGTCCTTATATTAAAAGTCAGGAGACACAGTATTTGAAGCTGCTGACTTTAAATCCAAAGATGAAATGTACCTATTCCCACATTTCATGTATCCTTTGAAGTAAAATCACCTAAACAGTGAGAGAAGCCAATTGTGAGCCTTTGATTCTAGTTAGTTCCACTCAAATGAAGACTGTAGTATAAATATAAGAACAACTGAAGCTGATTTGAACTTAGGCTACTTTCACACTGAGGCTGTTTTTAGAAATAGCCTCTGAAAAGCACCTAAAAAGCGCCTCCCATTCATTGCAGTGTGTCTTAAATATATAAAAAAACATCCAATAAATATATACCATAGTTTGTAGATGTAGCAGAATACATTTTGGCCTAAATTTATGAAGACATTTTTTTTTAATGGATATAAAATAAAAACCCCAATAGTGATGAAATACCACCTAAAGAAAACTCTATTTATGTGAAAAAAATTATAGAAAGTTAGTTTGGGTACAGCGTGCAATTACCAGTTAAATTAGCGCAGGGCTAAATAGGAAAAAATGGCCTGGTCATGAAAGGGGTATAACCTGCTGGAGCTGGCTGAAGTAGTTAAAGTAAACACCACGGGACTTGTACTGTATATAGCACAGTGAATACATAATGAGATTTACAACATGTACATATCAACAACCAAACATTTCTCAGGAGATATTGTAAGGTTGGTGCTCAAAATAATTGCACTAATTCTTAAGCAATCATTTTAACTATCATAGAGGAGCTGTATTATTTTTTATGTTTTCATAGAGCAACAGGATTGTTCCACGTCCTTTTATTTCCTTTTGTTTAACAAAATACAGCTCAGAAACATAATTCATAAAGCCTCCAGTCCCGTGCTACTCTGTGTGCGGGGGCGTGGCTCACGTGGTGCTGTCATAAAGACTTGGAACAAACAATGGTTACATAACTGGCTCCTGCCACCAAGTGTCACCTCTTGTGCTGCATGTGGAATGACATTACAGATGAAACAAGAACACACAATTACAGAAGAAAGGTTATACTTTATGTAGTCCTGAATTTAACTTATATGTATTTAACGTCGTTTATAAATCTTTAAATTATTTATGCACGTATATGTAGATAGATAGGTAGTAAAACAGACCATTAGAAAGGGAATAAAACAGACCATTAGATAGATGGATAGAAAGATGACAGATACAAAGCTTCAACTCTTCGGGAAAGGCTGTCCACAAGGTTTAGGAGTGTGTCTACGAGGATGTTTGGCCATTCTTCCACATGCGCATTTGTGAGGTCAGGCACTGATGTTGGACCAGAAGGCCTGGCTTGCAATCTCTGTTCTAATTCATTCCAAAGGTGTTCTATCGGGTTGAGGTCAGGAATCTGTGCAGGCCAGTGAAGTTCCTCCGCCCCAAATGCGCTCACCCATGTCTTTATGGACCTTGCTTTATGTCTATGGGAATGGTCAAAAATGTCCATAGTCACAGTCCTAAACCTTGTGGACAGCCTTCCCAGAAGAGTTAAAGCTGGTATAGCTGCAAAGGGTGAGCCAACTCAATATCGAACCCTACAGATGAAGACTGGGATGCCATTAAAGTTCATGTGGGTGTAAAGGCAGGTGTCCCAATATTCCAGCCCATTAAGATCTTTTAAATGCCGCAAGGCGAAGGCAGGCATTCAAGTCGTGTCATGTGACATAGTGGCTAAACACTTACTGGAATTTAAAAAACAATAGGAAATTCTAATCGTCTGTGTGGAATTCCATCGGAGAAAAATCCATACATGCTCGGAATCAAGTCGACGCATGCTCGGAAGCATTGAACTTAATTTTTCTAGGCTTGTCGTAGGGTTTTTACGTCACCACGTTTTGGACGGTCAGAATTTAGGCTGATGGTGTGTATGCAAGACTGGTGAAAGTCAGCTTCATCGGAATTCTGATGGAAAATTCCATTGGATTTTATTCCATTGGAAATCTGATCATGTGTAAATGGCATAAGAAAAAAATGCGATGCAGCAGGTGTCCTTGCAGTACATTTAGATGTGAATGGAGCCCAAAATCTTTACATTTCCATGTCAGAAAATTCTGTTTGTTTGAAATGAAGCATGCAGCATGGCACTTCACAGGTTATTGTATGATCTCTATCTGTAGTATAAGAACTGACACTTCCTGTGAAGAAACAACATATCCCACAATCCCTAGTTCTCTCAGTTTAGAGCTTTGCAGTTGAGAGCTACTAACAGAGTTTACCACTACATTACATTCAGCTATGAGGATAGATTAGAGAACTGAACTTATTCTCTCTCGAGAAGAGGAAATTAAGAGGGATATGATCAACATCTATAAATACATTAGTGGTCCATATAGTTAACTTGGTGTTGAATTATTCACTTTAAGGTCATCACAGATGACTAGGGGGCACTCTTTACGTCTGGAGGAAAAGAGATTTAATCTCTAAATACGGAAAGGTTTCTTCATCGTACCAGCTGTGAAAATGTGGATTGGACTCCCTCCAGAGGGTTCAGGCCAGCTCAGTAGAAAGGCCTGGATACTTTCCTAAATGTACATAATATAACTGGGTACTAACATTTATAGGTAAAGTTGATCCAGGGAATATATGATTGCCTCTCGGAGGATCTGAAAGGAATTGTTTTCCCTGCTGTAGCAAATTGGATCATGCTTTGCTGGGTTTTTTGCATTCCTCTGGATCAACTGTGGGTATAGGATTGTGTATATGGGATTATATGATTTTTTTTTCATTCCCTTTTATTGGTTGAACTAGATAGACTTGTGTCTTTTTTCAACCAGACTAAGTAACTATGTAACATTCATTCATTACATTTGGGTCACATAGCTATGTCATTCACATAAGAGATACCTTTGTTATAAGGGTGATCCACATTTACCATTACAATACCACATTACAAGGGCTCACAAATTTGTGTAAATATTAAACATTGCTTGAGTGACTTATAGCTTCCAAAATTATGGCAGGTTAGTAGAGTGACACTTGCCTAATGCAGCTGATCTATCCTAAAGTTGTTACAGCAATATATGTTATGTCTGCAGTGTATGATCCTATAGTTATGTACTTTGCATGTGTAACCCTTATTCCTATAGTGATGTATGTATGCTACAAGAATGACCCGTTGCACGTTACAATAGTGGCTCAAATTATTTTAGTGACGCAAGGTACAGGAGTCTCATGTCCTCTCAGTGATGCATGTTGCAAGAGTTGCTTATGTTCTCACTGTGATGTATGTTACAAGAATGACCCATTGCATGTTACATTAGCGGTTCAAATTTTTTCAATGACATATGAGTCAAGAGTGACCTATGTTCACTCAGTGATATATGTTACATTAGTGGCTCGTGTCCTTGCGGTCATACAAGTTAAAAAGCTAACCCTTGTTCTTGCAGTGATATATGGTAGAAGAGTGTCTAATGTTCTTGTAGTGATATATGGTAGAAGAGTGTGCCATGTTCTTCCAGGGATATATGGTATAAGAATAATGCAAGCTTGCACCCTCTTTCCTAAGAGCAGCCCCTGAGAATAGAACACTACTCTCGTTTTATTAGAATAATAATTTAATAAGGTCATTTAATAAGGTAATATTTTTAAATAAATGTACAAACAAAATACGGTTTGTGACACATTTCACCAGTGAAATAATTGTAAAGTTTGTCATAAATGTAAATGAATTGGAAAGTCTTGTTTGGGAATTAGGTTGGCATAAAAAGCTACTAGCAGCACAACAGTGTAATTCTTCACAGCAATTAGAAAATAACAGTTAATCCACGAAGCTAACAATGACAGTATAGCACAGAATTTTTACACCAAGTCAAAACAATTAATACCTTGGCTTTTATTCATTAAATATATGTGCTTGGTGATATCTAATTAATTTTTCAAAGTCTTTTGCAGCATCAGTATTCAGGTGTGCATTACATAGGTACTTCTACTTGGTGATTTAGAAAGTATAACAGATGAATTTAAAAAACAAATGTTAAGAAATAAACCATAACGTTACAAAAAAAATTGCTACAAATAGTGAGATTTTGTTGCAAAAGAATATAAAGTCCTGTTTAGCTGATTGCTACGTTTTCAGGAATATTCCAACATTAATCTGAACATTGTGTTACATCATCCTAAAGGTGTTCTCCCAGCTGGTAAAGTGCACATTTATTTTTAGCCAAACAATGAAGAGAAAAGCAGCAGTGGCTTGGAAACAACTATTCATTTCCAACAGAAAACCAGTTGCATTGCTCTATATTTGTATCACCAGTGTGATAGCTTTGTTATGTTACCTTCACTGTCTTAAAGCAAACCTAAACTCTAATTGTATGTCCATTTTAGACCCTATCATGGATGAAAGCTCATATCCACTAGGAACAGGTTAATTGGAAATTTGAGGAATATAAAAGGGGGCACAACCTTTTGGGCCCCCCTTCATGGTTCCGTGGCTGCATCCCCCTGTTTGCTAATTGTGCCCCTCGGCTTGGGGATAGGTAAGAAAAAGGGTGGCTGGTGCGCTTCCCCTTTAAGGTAAATACGCGAGGCAGAAGGGAGTTAAGAAGGGCATTGCTGGGGGTGCTGATAAAAAGGGGCCAGAACAGGAAATTGTCCTCTTTGGACCTTCAAGCAAACAGCTTTCCCTCCCCCCGCCTGTCACAGTAAATTGATGTGGTTTTTCCGCCACTCTGGATCCAGAGTGGGCATTGTTTTGTGAATAACTGGTTCCAATAACTGGGCATAGTTTTGGTAGTATGGTAAAATATGTCATTGTTTGTTTAATAAAGTTATTGAAAATATAAATTTATGAATTTTGGTAAACCAATAAATAAAACCGTGGCCATTTCATGCCATTATGTGTATTGGTCTTTTGTTTAAGGTCTAGGCTGGGGGGTTGTGGCCTGAGGTCCCATGTTACTGGGCAGCATGAAGACACCAAGTATTGGTCCACTGAGGGTCTCCAGGGTGACACTGAAAGCTTGGGTCCTGGAATGGCAGAAGACAATGGGGACATAGAGTGATTGCAGAGACTGATGTGACCTGGGGTGACACTGGATATGGGAAGGCAGGATACTTCAAGGACTAACAAGTAGCAAGGAGTGTAGGGGGTGCTGAAGTCACAAGGATACAAGTGAGAGTGTCTAGAAATACTGGGGTGTTCAGATCAAATGGACACAGAAAAGTATCTGAGGTGCTGGGATCATGGGAACAAAGTAGTCTCTGGGAGCACTAGGGTGCTGGAAACACAAGGTCACAGAAGAGTCATTGGAAGCACTGGGGCGCTGGCATCATGGAAACGCATGCAGATTCCTAAAAACGCTTGGATGCTAGGAGACAGGAACACATGGTACAGGAGTCACAGAGGTGCACAATGGACACAAAGGATGCTAGGAACTTGGAAAACAAGACATATGGAGTCACAAAAGCACAGAGAGACCATAGTGGTTTGGATGCAGGAACTTTGAGTCTCTAAAGGGTACAGAGAGACCAGGAAGCACAGGGGGTTTGGCAGCTAGGGTGTTGTCATATTGCTTGAATGCCAAGCAACACGTAGGTTAACTCTTTAAGACAGTTCCAGGCTGCAGGGCCTCTAAATTGGCTGCATAGGCAGCCAGTGGCCCTATACTGAGCAAAGAAATGTCGCTGGAACAAGACGCAGGTGAGTGACACATATTTCACACTTCAATATAGGGCGCTTTCACCCCCTTCCTGCCCAGGCAAATGTTCAGCTTTCAGCACTGTCGCATTTTGAATGACGATTGCGCGGTCATGCAACACTGTACTCAAATAAAAAAAAAAAAATTTTTTAAAGAAAATTTAGAAAATGTCTAAAACTTTGTAAATAAGTATGTTTTCTCCTTCACTGGTGAGCACGGATGAGACTCCACTGACAGGCACCGATAAGGCGGCACTGATAATGAGGCACTTATATGCAGCACTGATGGGCACTAATAGGCGGCACTAATAAGCAGCACTGATAGGTGGCACTGATATACAGCACTGATGAGCACTAATAGGTAGCACTGATAGGCGGAACTGGTTGTCACTGATAGGCAGAACTGATGCGCTGATGGGTGGCACTGATTAGGAGACACTGACAGGCAATCACTGATGGGCACAGATTGGCATTTTTTAATGGGCACTGATTGGCATCCCTGGTGGGCTCTAGTGGGCACCCTCGATGGGCTTGCACTAATAATGCGCTGATTATCAGCACAGACCCCCCCCATCAGGAGAACAGCCAATCGGCTCACTTCTACTTGTGCCTTGTCAGCGAGAGTTGAGGAAAAGCTAATAAATGGCACTTCCTGGTTACCATGTGATCAGCTGTGATTGGATTGTGATTACAGGGATTGGAGATGCGGTATGTCAGACTGACACACGCACCACCGATCGCTGTGCTGCGTGAGCCAACAGACGCACACTAGCGGCCTATCCTGCTGGATGCCATTGACGTCCAGTCAGGATAATACAACCATTTTTTGGCCCTCATTCTGCTATATAGCAGGCGGAAAGTGGTTGATTATTAGGTGGGTGGGTAGAGATATCAAAGTAAACATGTATTTATTTGCTTTATTAAGCAAATTCTGCACTGCTCTAGTTTCATGTCATGTGACTGCAACAGAGTCTTCAGTCAAGTTCATGATGACTAGGAACATTGGTGACCACACTGCAGAACTGATACAGGTCACTTAATCTAATGGCTACAAAGTAGGAACCTGCACTGTTATGCTTTAAATATTTTTTATTGAATGTGTAGTCCACAGTTTATTCTCGGCATGTGTAAATTAATGTTATTTAAAGTAGGGTTTCAGATTTTGGATTGCTTATTAGCTGCTTTCTAGTGCAAGCTAAATAATAGAGGGATGGTTCATTCCAAATGAACCACCTAAAGCTCAATTCTAAGCAACTAAAAACATTGCAGTGGGGCTGTTAACAAATCACTTTTTCTAGGGCCGAGGAGAAACCATTTTACTTACCTGATCCTCAGCTTCACCGGCAGGTGGTACTTCTTCAAGCTACAATGGTGGACTGTTCCTCATCATCATCATCATGTCCAATGTAGGGCCATACACTCTGTTTTAGAATGGATACTATCAGGACCCATGTGGGAAGAAGAAGCTGACAAAACCAGTCCACTACAGGGCAGGAGTGGAGGATAAGGTAAGTACCTGTAAATCTTTTTTATCCCTTTGGCCAACTATTTCGTGCAGCTTTGCACAGCTCAGTCCCAAAGCAAGACTAGGAAAAACACCTTGTTCCCATCAGGGCAGTTTACCCTACTGCAATGTATGCAGTACTTCTTTCAGTGCAGCATGGTGAAACATAATCCATAACATCACTTGGTGACAATCAAGTTCGCCCTTGAAAAAAAAAGGAACCAGTGTGATGCGCCGGTAACAGTACATAAGCACTGCTCTCACGCCACACGCCCGCGGGTACATTCTAGCACAGCTGCTGGTGTAAACAGGCCCTTAAAAAAGGTTAGTTTGCAGGATGATGAAGTCTGTGTGTGGGCACTGGGAAATGCCTGTACTTTCATGACATGAGCTATGCCCAGTGCATAAAATGTCCTTAGATTTTCTTTAAGTAAAAAGGTTAAAATTGATTTGACTGCTTAACAGTAGTTACATTGCTGAGAAACACTCCTCTGTAACATACAATCATTATCTACATACAAATGAAGCTGTCACTGCATAAACTGAACTCATGCTGATTTAGACAAAAAATAAAGCCCTGTCCACCCTTAAAACCCTTTGCCACCATTAAGCTATAGCAGTACAACCCTTCCAGTCCTCCAGGTGGGAAGACAGCTGTATTATTTAACACCTATTTTAGAGAAGCATGGCAATTATTTCACCTGTGATTCCTTAAAGACATTTGGAAAATGTGCACTGCTAGCGGTCCCTGACTGGAGTTCAGAAACAAGACAATAGATCAATGCAATGCATATTCAATAGCTTCTGCACAAGGGATTAGGAACGCAAGCACTGCTAATATTTCCATTTCCAAGTTTAGCTTCCAGGCACAGACAATACCATTCCATACATACATCAAGACTGCACAAGCCAATATCAGTAAAAACAGATGGATAAGTTCTAAAAGTCAATAAATATACAAGAAAGGGAATGCCCAGCAAAACCACAAATATAGACATAGAACAATAGCAGTGTAAAGGAACTACATCAAACAGTATACAAGTATTGTCAGGAAGCACTATAAAACTGTTACTGCACGTATTTTGAAAAATCTGAGAAAATAAAACAAACTGATCTAAGACTCTAACCACATCTTCAGCCTCTGAAACTATCATAAAGCTAGGAACCGTCTTAATATGACTGTGAGACTTTCCATGTAAAATGTGAAAAAATGCCCAGAGTATAGATTTGGCAAGTATATTTACAGGTCATGGACTGTGCTTAGGGTCTGGACTGTTTTTACGGCCTAATTAATAGTCCCCTTATCCCGCTTTATGTGGCAATCCCTCTTTGGCAAATTTTAAACTGCTCTGGAACCTCAGGTTTGGTCCCTTATAGTGTTAAGACCCATCAGGATGTCATGCCAGGGGGTGTGCTGTTCTCCTTCCAGGAACTCTCCTATAAATTTGGTGTACCCCAATGGATGTATTTCCATTACTACCAACTGCGTCATGCAGCTCGATCACAGTGCTTTAGCCCTCCTATTTTAGAGACCGATTTGATTTGAGAAAATTCTCTCGCAGGACCTCCTCTCCAAGCCTCTCTCTGCACTTTATGTAGACTTGCTAAGTTTGGAGTCCCTTAAGATGGGTAGAATATGGAAACGATGAAGGGTGGACATTAAGGCCCCTAGACAGGAGCTTTTAATGTGGCTTGTGTTGTTTAACCACTTAAGGACCGCCTACTGCACATATACGTCGGCAGAATGGCACGGCTGGGCACATTAACGTATATTTACGTTGATTTTAGTACCCAGCCGTGGGCCACGGGCGCGCGCCCGCGGCGCGCTCCCATGACCCGGTCCGAAGCTCCAGGACCGGGACCGCGGGATTTGCGGACCCGATCGCCGCTGCAGTGCAGCGATCCGTCCCTGGAGCTGAAGAACGGGGAGAGCCGTGTGTAAACACGGCTTCCCCGTGCTTCTCTGTGGCCGCAGCATCGATCGCGTCATCCCTGTAATAGGGGGACGCGATCGATGACATCACACCTACAGCCACACCCCCCTACAGTTGTAAACACACACACAGGGAACATTAAAAGTCACAGCGCCCCCTGTGGTTAACTCCCAAACTGCAACTGTCATTTCCACAGTAAACAATGCAATTTAAATGCATTTTTTGCTGTGAAAATGACAATTGTCCCAAAAATGTGTCAAAATTGTTCGAAGTGTCCACCATAATGTCGCAGTCATGAAAAAAATCGCTGATCGCCGCTATTAGTAGTAAAAAAAAAAAAAAATGAATAAAAATGCAATAAAACTATCCCTTATTTTGTAAACGCTATACATTTTGCGAAAACCAACCGATAAGCGCTTATTGCGATTTTTTTTACCAAAAATATGTAGAAGAATATGTATCGGCCTAAACTTAGGAAAAAAAATGTTTTTTTATATATTTTTGGGGGATATTTATTATAGCAAAAAGTAAAAAAAAGGGATTTTTAAATACAGCTTACCTGTAAAATCCTTTTCTTGGAGTACATCACGGGACACAGAGCGGCATATTCATTACTATATGGGTTATATGGAGTACCTTCAGGTGTGGACACTGGCAATCTCAAACAGGAAGTCCCCTCCCTATATAACCCCCTCCCCTAGAGGGAGTCCCTCAGTTTTGTAGCAAGCAGTATGCCTCCCAAAATGGTCACCCAAAAGAGGGGTGGGAGCTCTGTGTCCCGTGATGTACTCCAAGAAAAGGATTTTACAGGTAAGCTGTATTTAAAAATCCCTTTTTCTTTCTCGTACATCACGGGACACAGAGCGGCATATTCATTACTATATGGGATGTCCGAAAGCAATGCTTTAATGAGGGGAGGGAGACATCTTCCAAAGAAGGATTTAATTTTAGAGGTATACTCAGATACTAGTAAATCCAACTTAAACGAGAAATGTAAATCTCAAATCAAATCAAGGGAGCCCCCTCAGATCCTGAGGAGCTTGAATCGCGGCCTGTAGTACTGACTGCCCAAAGGCTGTATCCGCACTCCTTCTTACGTCCACTTGATAAAATTTTGTAAACGTGTGGACTGATGACTACGTTGCTGCCTTGCATATTCGAGCCATAGAGATCTGATGATGTGCTGCCCAGGAGGTGCCCCTGGCCCTGGTAGAATGGGCCTTTACCGACAAAGGAGGAGGCACCTCTTCAAACCGCAGGCCCGAACAATTAATTGTTTAATCCATCTTGCGATGGTGGATCAAGCGGCTGCCTGACCCATCTTGGGCCCTTCCGGTAAAACGAACACCACATCTGTTTTCCGAACCTTCTCTGTAGCTTTAAGATAGGCCCTTACGGCCCTGACAATATCCAACGTATGCAGCAACCCCTCTTTTCTAGAGGTGGGTTTTGGAAGAAGGATGGAAGTACCACATCCTGGTTCAGGTGGAAACTGGATATAACCTTTGGTAGAAAGGAAGGATGAGGACGGAACCCCGCCCTATCCTTATGCAAAATGAGATATGGTTCCTTACAAGATAGGGCTGCCAATTCCGATACTCTCCTGGCCGAAACTATGGTGATCAGAAATACCGACTTTCTAGTCAGTAAAATCAAGGTACCTCAGCCAACGGCTCAAGAGGTTGTTTCTGTAGGGATGACAGAACAAGATTTAAGTCCCATGGACAAAGTGGTGACTTGACAGGAGGATTAATACGCAAGACCCCCTGTAAGAAGGTCTTTACCAGCGAGTGGGTGGCCAGCGGCCTCTGAAACCACACTGACAGAGCTGAGATCTGTCCCTTGATTGTGCTTAGTGCCAGGCCTTTATCCACTCCTAGCTGGAGAAAACTTAACACCCTATCAATAGTATATTTGCGGGAATTCCATCTTTTGGATTCACACCAGCCTACGTAGTTCCTCCACACCCTGTAATAAATCACCCTGGAGACCGGCTTTCTAGCCCTAATCAGGGTAGGGATTACCTGCCTAGACAGACCTCTACCCCTGAGAATCAGGGATTCAGCCTCCAGGCCGTCAAATTTAGACGCCGTAATGTAGGGTGGAGGATCGGGCCTTGTGAGAGTAGGTCTGGTTGTAGAGGAAGAGTCCAAGGGTCTCCCACTGCCATCTTCAGGACTAGTGAGTACCAAGTCCTCCGGGGCCAAGCCGGAGCTATTAAAATGACTGGCTTGTGCTCCACTCTGATTTTGCGCAACAGGCGAGGGAGTAACTGTAGCGGAGGGAATGCATATAGAAGTTTGAATTGATGCCAAGGGCAAACCAACGCATCGGTTCCGCAGGCCATAGGATCCCTCGTTCGAGACACGAACCTGTCTAGTTTCTTGTTGAACCTGGATGCCATTATATCTACGTCTGGCATTCCCCACCTCTGGCAGATTGTCTGAAAGACCTGGGGATGCAGAGACCACCCCCCTGGCGACAGACTCTGGCGACTTAAGAAGTCTGCCTGCAGGTTGTCCACTCCGGGAATGAATATCGCCGAAATGCAGGGTACATGAACCTCTGCCCACTGAAAAATCAAGCTCACCTCCCTATGAGCGGCCCGACTCCTGGTTCCCCCTTGGTGGTTTATGTATGCCACCGCCGTGGCATTGTCTGACTGGATTCTCACCGGGAACCCCTTTAATCTGGAGGTCCATGCCAGAAGGGCTAGGCGAGCAGCTCTGATCTCCCAGATATTGATGGGGAGCTGCCTCTCTGCTTTCACCCCAGTTCCCTGGCGGGAGGACCCCTCAAAGACCGCCCCCCCCAGCCTGCCAGGCTGGCGTCTGTGGTAACTACCTTCCAGACAACAGGGCTGAAGGATTTTCCCTTTAGAAGATTCTGGGGGTTCAACCACCAGGCCAGGCTTTGTCGGACCCTTGATGATAGCATCAAAGGGGACTCTAAGGCATGTGCCCTCTTGCCCCAGGCTGCTAGAATGGCTGCCTGTAGGACGCGAGTGTGGATCTGAGCGTATGGTACTGCCTCGAACGTGGCCACTAGCTTGCCTAGTAATCGCATACACAGGCGAATAGTTGGTTTTTTCTTGTTTAGAACCAACTGAACCAGCCCCTTGATAGCCTCGATCTTTACCAGGGGCAGGAACACTCTTTGCTGTTCTGTGTCTAACCTCATGCCGAGGTATTCCAACTGCTTTGTAGGCTGGAACGCTGACTTTCCCCGATTTAGGACCCAGCTGAATTCTTCGAGGTACCGAACCGTGAGGTTTACTGCCTGTTGCAGACACGGCCGTGAGTGATCTATGATTAAAAGGTCGTCCAAGTATGCTAGGACTGTGACCCCTTGGATCCTTAAATTGGCCAGAACTGGGGCTAGGATCTTCGTGAATACCCGGGGGGCCGTGGCCAGCCCGAAGGGGAGCGCCCTGAATTGGAAGTGTCGCTGCCCCACCGCGAAGCGTAAAAATCTTTGATGCGACTGAAAGATTGGTACATGAAGGTAAGCATCCCTTATGTCTATGGAGGCCAGAAAATCGTCCTTCTGAAGCGCGGCGGCTGCTGACCGGATGGATTCCATCCGGAAGGAACGAACCTTTAGGTAACCGTTTAACCTCTTTAGGTCCAAGATTGGCCTGACATCGCCGTTGGGCTTTGGTATGACAAAGAGATTGGAATAGAAACCTAGCCCTTGCTCTTGGGCTGGCACCTCTATTATTACGTCCTGGTAGAGCAGGTGATCCAAAGCTGCCAGCAATGATGCTTTCCTTGCTGGATCCCTTGGTAGCCTTGATTCTTGAAAATGAGGCGGAGGATACCTTAGAAACTCCAGTCTGTAGCCTGTGGTTACAGATGCCCGGATCCATTTGTCGGGGATCTTGGCTTCCCAAACTTCTGAGAAGAAACAAAGCCTTCCCCCCACCCGCGAGAGTGGGGGCGCCCCTTCATAAGGCAGACTTAGGGGCTGTCTTTGTCGGCTTGCGATACCATGGCCTCTTACCCCCAGGGGCCTGTCCCTGCGATCTACTGTTAACGTTGGATCGTGCAGGCGGCCGTCGATACTGCCTGGAATTTGAGGGCCCCGAGACAGGAAAGAGCTGCCTTTTAAATGTAGGACCCCGGAATGTCTTTTTGACCGGTAAAAGGGTACTCTTGCCATTTGAAATAGTCTGAATATATTTATCCAGATCCTCTCCGAAGAGTCGTCCTCCATGGAAGGGAAACCCTGCCAGAAGCTTTTTGCATGGGGGCTCCGTCGCCCAGTTCTTCAACCATAAGAGCCTTCTCATGTGCACCAAAAATAGTGATAAACAAGAGGCTTGCTGGATGGAATCTTTTATAGCATCTACAGCAAAACACAGAGCTCTGGGAATGTCAGAAAACTCTTCTGCTTGTTGGGTAGGCATGTCCTTTAACATTTCTTTTGTCTGGTCTTTTAACGCCTGACAAACACCAATTGCAGCCACAGCTGGCTGTACCACTGCTCCTGCCGTAGCAAAGGATGCTTTTAAAAGTGTCTCTAACCTTTTATCAACCGGATCTTTAAACATATGTATGTTTTCCACCGGGCAAGTTAGTGATTTATTCACACATGAGATGGCTGCATCCACTATTGGGAGCCTCCACCTCTTGGAGAATCTTTCCTCCATGGGGTAAATGACCGCAAATCTTTTCGGTGGCAGAAAAATCCTGTCCGCCCAATCCCGAAAGATCAATTCCTCCAAGAGAGGATGGACCGGAAACACTGCGTTGCTTAACGGAGCTTTCAAAGAGCCCAGAGAGGATACCGGAGGAACCTGAGGCTCTGGCAATGGTAAACTAAATGCCGAGCGGACCATGTCCGTCAAAGACTGTACCCACAGTCTTTCTGTCTGGGAGTCTGAAAATGGTTCCTCAGAGGCAGATCCCTCAATCCCTGAACCCTCTTGGTTCAGGTCTAGTTGATCCTCCTGTGATTCCAATTCCTCCGGAGAGAGAATCTCAGCATCTGAGGATACACCTCTTGGTGATGGGGATCTAACCCGTTTCTTACCAGGAATAGCTCTAGCGATTAATGCTGCTATTCTCTCTTCTAGCCCCCCTAGGGATACGGCTAGCATCTCCTCTGTGATAAACACAGGGCTGGGCTGATCTGGGCCAGCCTCCGCACCAGATCCCCCTAATGGCTCATCCAAGGCACCCTTTATGTTAATAAGTTGCGGGGAAAGTATCGGCATATCATCAGAATCAGAAGGGGAACCCCTTTGTTTTTTGGTCTTTTTTGTACCCTTTGACCCCGAGCCTTTGGAAGCCATAATACAAAATCGAGGGACTCCGCCCACACAACAGACTGTAGTGGCCAGGAGTACAAAACCAGAGTTTAGGGGACAATAGATCACTAATGCCCAAAAACTGATGGGATCTCGTATGTTTTTTATATTATATATATTTTCTTTTTTAGAAACATACAGTGACCCCAAACTTAGTTTGCCAGCCTCCAACCTGTATGCAAAAAGGGGGATTTCTTGGCTTAACAAAAAAGGCATTGGAACAAAGTCCAGCATGTACTACCCCTCTTCCGCCACCGGGAGTCACTGTTCTGCCGCTCTGCGTCCTCTCCTTCTGAAATCAGCCTCAGACTGAGCACTGAAATTGCCTGCTGATCTATAACAGCACAAGGCGCGCCCCCGCCCTCCTGTCTGAACGGCGCGAAAAACGTCTATAAGACGTGCGCGCGCGCGCGTATGCCGGAACAGGAGGAACATGGAGGAGCCGCGCTGCTGGAGACCCAGGACTGCAGAAAACAGGCGGCAGATTCAAACCCCCGGCCAGGTAGGACTCCAAAAGGCCCCTAGGGATCCTTACTAGTCCTAGGAAGAAAGCAGCAGGTTAGCTAGCAACACATTCTTAGACAGGGGAACCTAGTGATGGGGGAAAAAGGTGTCATCCTGTCTCTCTTAGACATAGTGAGCAAGGTTGCCCATGCAGAGCATACTTAGGCTGTCCCCCCTTTTAGGTTACCCCGGAGAGCCTGCTGTCGAACCAAGTCCCGCAGGCTCCCCCTTACCTGCTCCATGCTGCAGGATGTTTGTCCAGCAAACTGATCCAATCTTCTCCCATCTCCGTGGGTAGCGTAGTAGACCTTCAGGCCCTGGGGTCCTATGAAGGTACCCACTGTCCTGGACCTATATAGCACCCTGGCAAACAGGAACTTATGGTTTTTACAAACTCCAAGTCCTGGGCCCAGGGTCCAGCCCTCCAAAGAGGAGCATTATAGGCAAAACCCCACGGTTTGGGGCCCGGGTACTGTCCACTTTGGCACTGAGGCTCCTTGGACAGATCCGGTTAGCCCGCCCTTAATCCCAAGGATGTGGAGCAAAGCTATTCCGTGACCAACACCTAAGACACTGGCGAAAAAACTGAGGGACTCCCTCTAGGGGAGGGGGTTATATAGGGAGGGGACTTCCTGTTTGAGATTGCCAGTGTCCACACCTGAAGGTACTCCATATAACCCATATAGTAATGAATATGCCGCTCTGTGTCCCGTGATGTACGAGAAAGAAATATTGATTTTTTTTTTAAATTGTCGCTCTATTTTTGTTTATAGCGCAAAAAATAAAAACCACAGAGGTGATCAAATACCACCAAAAGAAAGCTCTATTTGTGGGGAAAAAAGGACGCCAATTTTGTTTGGGAGCCATGTCGCACGACCGCGCAATTGTCAGTTAAAACGACGCAGTGCCGATTCGCAAAAAGGGGCAAGATCCTTTACCTGCATTTTGGTCCGGGTCTTAAGTGGTTAACTCAATCCTTGTATGATTTATAGCTATGAGAATTGGCTAAGTATCTGTTTTGTATTTTAGGCTTTTGGTTTATGAAAAGCAGCATAGAGGGTGTACATACATCATCAGCAGTGTGTTTCAGGATCACCAGACAACAGAAAAAGGACTGTGGTGGACTAATGCCGTATAGGATGAAAAAATGAATTTCATAATAAAAAAAAACATTTTTTGTAGCAGTTTTTTCCCCCTTTATTTTTACCTGTAATACAGCTAGTAACACATTTCCTGTCTTAAGCCTCGTACACACGCACAGTTTTCTCAGCCAGAAACAGCAAGAAAACTGCTGGCAGAGCTTTCTTGGCGAGTAAACCGTGCGCGTGTACGAGGCTTTGAGGTTTCTCGTCGTAAAAACTGCCCAGAATCTTGACGATAAAAATAGAGAACCTGCTCTCTTTTTTTTTCTCATCGGAATTCTTGGCAGTGTTTTCCTGCCGAGAAACCCGAGCGTGTGTATACTTACATGCCTCCATGGAAACCCACGCATGCTCGAAATGACTTTGACGCATGCACGGTAGCTTCCAAGGCATAGGTAGGGTGAAGCAAGATGGCGGCGACGGCATCGAATGTGACAAGCGCATACTCATCGTAGTCGATGACATCACCACGTTCATGCCATTCAAAAGAACGGCAGTTCTTTTGAATCGTATGTGTGTACACTCGGCCGGCAAGAAAATCTTGCCAGGAATCACGTCAGAAAAAACAAACGTTTTTATCCTGACGAGAATCCAGACCGTGTGAATCCAGGCCGTTTTTACGTTGAACACATAAAAAACACTCCAAAATTCACATCGTGCTTGTATTTTGGCACCCCAAATGGATAGCAGTTACACATTTTGTCACCTTTACAGCAACAAAACGCATGAAAAAAGCACAAACGCACCGACGGTGCGGTGAACACCAGATTCGCCGGACCCGCTGATTGGCTCCCGCTGTGTCTAATAACAGCGGGAGTGGGTCGCTGGTGGCGCACCCCAGACTCAGAACTTATAATCATGTACAGCTATGTGATTTCACTCAGGAGGGCCACCCTGCCTCAGTGTATCTGCCTGGGGCAGTCTGAAATGTGTTAAGCTACAAACAAGTACAATAAGAAAAAAATAAAAGTTTTGATTAAAACCTTATATAAATATATGATTAAAAACAAATATATACATAAACTTAAATACAATTCCAAAATATCAATCCTTATGTATTGTTAGTGGATATATTGTTGTGGTGAAAACACAAAAAGTCCATAAATTAAGTAAATAAGTGAATATATATTGCATTAAAGACCAACAAAAAGAGGGAAAGACTCTTCCTCCACCAATGTGAAAGTCCTTAATCAGTATGATCAAATTGGATCACAGATGAAGTGACAACCAATCCATAAAAAATCCTCCACCCATAGAACACACAGATCTGCTTACCAGATCCCGGTGGTCCCTTATTATGAGAGACCCCAGGTAGCGTGTAGACAAGAAAACTGTCAGGCTTTGATTGATTCAGGTGGCCAGTGATCATCTCCTTATTCCATAGCGGTAATTGCCAAATTTCATCAGGCACCGCCTTCGCAAGACCCGCCCCCAGCCGCCAAAACTTGCTGTAGCAGGCATTCAGACAGTCTCGGCCAGCTCTGGACCGAGCATCACAGCCATATTTTGTAAATGGCAACCTTTTCCTGTCACTGGAATTTACTGGCAGGAGAAAAGTGCCCAGTTTTTACTGGCTGCCAGTAAAAACACTGACGGTTGGCAATGAACGGCTCTGCCTTACCAACTGTGATTTTAAGACAGGTGCAAAACACTTTACCACCATGTTGCACATAACTGATGAAACTTATTTTCTGCCTTTTGTGGTGCAGGCTCATAAAAAAATTATTTAAATCAGAACTGCATGCCCAACATGTTACCATATTTAGAAATATAAACAAAACCCTTGACAGTATTCAAAACTGATTGCTGTAGCTAAATATAAACCTCAAATTAAATATGCATCCTCCTCCTTCTTCGACATTTGCTTTCCAGAGAAACAGTCGTAACCCTGAATGTGTGCATTCCTGGTACAGAGGAGAAATAAACAGCACAATCCGTTGTGTATATCTAGACACAATTAGGGAGACCATCATTCTGAGATTAGTGTGCACTCCCGCATGACAATATGATGTATGTGTTGCAAGCTGGAGAGTGACTGCTGAGTCATTGTATAACACTGCCTGAGATACTTGAACATTGTAAGGGGAATTTATTTAATAGAATTGCACTGCCTGATTGCAAGTTCGTTTGGCTTGGTATTTTTGATTATCCCTTCGGTTTGGTGAATGCTGGAGGATCTCAGCTGTCATCTGATTTCAGTTTCATACTCAGGAGGCAATCTTTTTAATTCAATGGAGCCTCAGTTGCATTGCAAAGGGCTAAGAACACCCTATGATGAACAACAAAATGGTGAACATCTGAGATATCTAAGAAAATGCTGGAGAAAGGCTCCTTTGTGTCATCAGCACTTTACTTGAGGTCAGGGAGCTGAACAGGATTGGGAGAGTATTAAAACTCCATTCACACTTGTATGACTTGTCATGCAACGTTGGAGCCATAAAGTTGCATGCTAAATCGCAGTCCATGTATTTAAATGGAAGTAATTCTAATCTATGCAATTTACAGTGACTTTAAAAAGGTTCCTGCACTACTGTGATGCAACTGTCACACGACTTACATGCCATAGACTCCATTGTAAACTCTTAAAAGCGGCATGAAAGTCGCATCTTAATGTTATCAGTGCGACAGTTGTAAAACAGTCAAAGCCAAGTTGAACAGCCAAAGTCGCGTCCAAGTTGTACCCGACACCTTTGGATTCGTACTGGTGTTAATGAAGCCTAAAGGGGAATGTAATCCAGGTGTGTCACCCCTTTCTGCAGCAAAATGTCAGGCCGCGTACACACGACCGAGAACCTCGTCAGGCTAAATCCATCGTTCCGCCCGACGAGGTTCTCGGCCGGCCGTGGAGTTCGTCGACCAGGCTGTCGAAAAAGGCGTTGAGCCATTAGTCCAGATGGCCCGTCGAGCAAATAGAGAACCTGCTCTCTATTTTGGCTCGACGAGCTTCCCGACGGGACGCTCGACGAAAGTGTACACACGAGCTTCTCGCTGTCGATTTAAAGGAGAAGTCCAGCCTGAGCTTTTTAGGCGGGACTTCTCCTAAGGGTCACAGGAGTGTAATTCGTTTTGCACTCCTGTGACCCATTTTCAGCAGAGAGCAGTCTGATGTCCGCTCTTCGCTGACGTCACTGCCATCAGTTGAGACACAGCGCCATCACAACTTCCAAGTCTGGATCCGCCAGCTGCCTTGATTGATGGCAGTCTCAGAGAGCCACTGAGGCGGCCACTCCTCGTCCTCCACGGCTCAGCGCTCCAATGAGCGCTGAGAAGTAGAGCAGAAGCTATGTTAACTGACAGTCAGCATCGCTCTGCTCAGGGAGAAGTGAGAACCGAGCCATCGGTGGTGTTCGGTGGTTCAGGTCTCAGTGCAGAGACGCCAGGGGACAGTTTGATCGTTCTGATGCTCCACCCACCCACCTAGGTAAGTATAGCTAGGCAAAAAAAACATACTTCTCTTTTAAAAGACAAGTTTAAAAAATATTTATGTCATAATTACATAGTTACATAATTAGTCTGGTTGAAAAAAGACACAAGTCCATCTAGTTCAACCAATACTACCTCTTTATTCACATTTCTCTGGCTATCCTCAGCTGCTTTGCGGAAAAATGTCTATGGTTTATAATTTCAATAGTGCAATCTACAAATTACACCTAAGTAAATCAGTCAGAAGAGAGACTGATGCCCCGTACACACGATCGGGATTCCCAGCGGTAAAAAGTCCGCCGGGAATCCCAGGGGGAAAACCGAGAACCTGCTCGGTCACTTTCCCCCTGTACACACCAGAGGTTTTCCCATCTGGCGAGAGCTTTGGCTGGGAATCCCGGCCGTATGCTCCACCGCAGTGTTTCCCATAGGGAAACTGCCGGGAAAAAGACTGACGGGATTCTCAGCAGGATAAAAGAGAACATGTTCCAATTTTTCCTGCTGCGATTCCCATCGGTTTTCCTGTTGGGAAAACTGCCATGGAGCATACACAGACACATACACAGACAGTTTTCCTGGCCAAAAGCTGTCATGGCAGTTTTCCAGATGGGAAAACTGGTCATGTGTATGAGGCACCACGCCTCCCTCCTCTCCCTCTATTCTGTATTTAGAGGGCTCTGCAGCAAATTTGATCCAGAGAGAGGAAGGGTGAGTGCAAACAGCTTCTGCTGTGGTCTAATTTTAGAGAACCCATGATACTCTGTAGATACTGTTTAAAATAAAAATAAAATGATAGTCCGCTACCACCATACAGCTTACAAAGCTTTTACAAACCCCCTATGCACACAGCACAAGCCGACTGTCAGCTTTCTAATGAAAGTGATCCAGCGGATGTACAGTCTTCAAATATATTACCATGCATGCCAGAGTGAAATCAATACTTTTAGGGCCAAACACAGTCAACTCTAAATTGATGACGTGTGCCTGGGGCTTTTATAGAGTCACCTTTATAAAATATAGTGTACCGAAGTTCGATGTCAAATAAAGCTTGACATGTTAGGTATCTATTTACATGGCACATCCAAATCTTTTTTACTTTAACAAAAAAAAGGGTATTGAGTTTTTGTGCCATAAAACTAACTTTCAATTTGCCCTTAATAAAGTGTTGCGCAAATATTGTTTGACTTAGAAAGTTATAATTACCACTATTTTATTCTCCAGGGTCTCTGCTTTCAGAAGATATGTAATATTCAGGGTTTTTCAATAATATTCAGGTCTAAAATGATTTTTAATTCATGTGTGCAAAAGAAATAAAAAAAACTTCACTGACAGGGAATGGGTCAAGTCGATGGAAATATGGCTTATTCGTGTAATGGAAAGACTCTTTGGTCCAGATTCAGAGAGCGATTACGCCTGTCTAACTGGTGTTAGACAGGAGTAATTTCAAATTTCGCGCGCCGTATCACTAGTTTGAATCCTCAAACCATGATACGGCGGCTTCGGGCTAAGATCCGAGAGGCTTACGTCTTCACAAGCCTTCGGATCTACGTTGCGATATTTTTGCGGCCGCTGGGTGGAGTCCGCGTCGTTTTCACCATCGGGGTATGCAAATTAGTTTTTACGGCGATCCACGAAGGTACGAGTGTCCTTCGCAATCGCCTACGTCATTTTTTGGCTACGTAATGTTAGAGCAGCTTTTTGCTGGTCTAACAGTGCGTAACCCATGTTAAGTATGGCCGTCGTTCCCGCGTCAAATTTAATTATTTTTTTTTTTTTAACGTAACTCGTTCGGGAATAGGAATGTACGTAAACGACGCTACTACGACGTAACGACGTGATTTCGCGCAATGCACGGCGGGAAATTTGGGAACGGAGCATGCGCAGTTCGTTCACCGCGGGAACACGCCTATTTTAAATGCTTCACGCCCCCTACTCGCGTAGATGGATTGCGCCGGGAGAAATACACTACGCCGCCGTCGTTTACTGGACAAAATCTACCTGGATTCCACGTAGAGCCAGATAAAATACGGCGGCGTAGTGTATTTCGGAAACGCTACGATAATCTAATTCTCTGTGAATCTGCCCCTCTGCCTTTAGTGTATACACAGTGTTATGTATTATAAATGTAGTTGGAAAATCAAAGCATTTTATCATATTTTCCCTATTTCTAATGAGGAGAGTGCAAATACAGCACCAGGACATCTTGGCATTATAAATTCACGTGTTTATTTAATCCATCAAACCATAAAAAGGAATCAATTCCTAAAAATGTAAGCGTTTCATCCTCCTACATAGGAGACTGGGACGTGTCAATTTTTAGGAATTGATTCCTTTTTATGATTTAATGCAGGGCTCAAAATTGAGCTACTAGCCAGGCCTCAAGGGTTACTCGCCACCAGTTACCCGCCCAACCCCTACCATGTCCCGCCCTCATAAATTATCTCATGAAATGACACTTAAATGTTTTATGCAGAATTAAATTATAAAAATAAATATTAACAACAACTTTATCCGTGCCCAAAAATGCAGCCATGTCTACCAATGCAGCATGTTTCCCCAGTGCAGCCATGTGTCCCCAATGCAACCATGTGTCCCCAGTGCAGCCATGTGTCCCCAGTGCAGCCATGTGTCCCCAGTGCAGCCATGTGTCCCCAGTGCAGCCATGTGTTCCCAGTGCAGCCACGTGTTCCCAGTGCATCCATGTTTCCCCAGTGCAGCCATGTGTCTCCAATGCAACCATGTGTCCCCAGTGCAGCCATGTGTTCCCAGTGCAGCCACGTGTTCCCAGTGCATCCATGTGTCCCCAATGCATCCATGTGTCCCCATTGCAGCCATGTGTCCCCAGTACAGCCATGTGTCCCCAGTACAGCCATGTGTCCCCATTGCAGCCATGTGTCCCCATTGCAACCCGTGTCCCCAGTGGAGCCTGTGTCCCCATTGTAACCTGTGTTCCCATTGCAACCTGTGGAGCCATGTGTCCCCAGTGCAGCCTACCTGTGCTGGGTAAGAGAGAGGAGAGGAGCCTCTGCCGCCTGGTTGTTCAAAGCGCGGGGAACATAACAGCTTTCAATTCAATAGCTGTGTTCTCCGCCACAAGCCATCATATACAGCCCCTCCCACCTTGTCCTAGAGACTTTGATAGACTGATCACCCGTCAAATCTTGGGATGGGTGATCTGTCTATCAAAGTGCCCAGACAAGGGGGAGGGGCTCTATATGACGGCACGCAGCGGGGGAACACAGCTATTGAATTGAAAGTGGTTATGTTCCCCACGCTCTGAACAACCAGGCGGCGACAGCAGACTCTTCTCTCCTCTCTCTTCCCCTATATTCACTCCTTGCTCGCCCCTTCTGCTCCCAGGCAGCCCACACTCACCAGCCATTAAAATGCACTCGCAAAATGTGAGCAGGCGAGTGTAAATTTTGAGGACTGATTTAATGGATTAAATAAAGAAATTCATTTTTAATCCCAAGACGTCCTTGTGCTGGGTTTTTACTCCCTTCATTGGATTTTGGACATTCAGTCTATCCTTATAGAGTTTTGGGGTTGTAGCACTTCTTTTGTTGCTCTTTTCCCTATTTCTCCCTTAAAGAAGATCAGAATATATTTATTAAGATCTGCTACCAAATATAATCCCTATCCACCCAAAAAAATGTAACATTTAGTTGGAAATAAAAAAAGTGCATTACACAAGTTTAACCACTTCTCGACTGCCCCATCCATATATGCTGCAGAAGGGCGGCCCTTCAGTGTGAAATCACATACCTGTAGGTGATTTTGTTTCCTATGTCTGGGGTGTGCGCCACCAGTGATCAGCTCCCGATGCTATTAGACACAGCGGGAGCCAATCAGCGGGTCTGGCAGACCCGATGTATGCAGGGACCCACTGATTATTCCCAAAGGCAGACAGAACGGCAGGCTGCCTATGTAAACAAGGCAGATCGCCTTTCTGTGACATGAGGAGACAGAGATTTTGTTTTTCTGCTAAGCAGGAACACAGATTTCTGTCTTTTTACAGTACAAGCATCCCCCCACAGTTAGAAAGCACTCCTAGGGAAAACATTTAACCCTTTGATTGCCCCTGACATTAACCCCCTCCCCACCAGTGTCTTTAGTTTAGTTATAGTGATCAGTGCTAAATAATATGCACTATATTAGTGTAACTAGTCCCCAAAAAGGTGTCAAAAGTATCACTTAAGCCATGTACACACGATCGGTTTGTCCGACGAAAACAGACCGATGGACTGTTTTCATCGGACAAACTGATCGTGTGTGGGCCCCATCATTTCTTTTTCCATTGGTGAAAAAAAAATAGAACATGTTTTAAATTTTTCCTATTGATAAAAAAACAATAGAAAAATCCAATCGTCTGTGTGGAACTCCATCGAACAAAAATCCATGCATGCTCAGGATCAAGTCGACACATGCTTGGAAGGTGATGGTGTGTAGGCAAGACTGATGAAAGTCAGCTTCGTCGGATATATCTGACGAAAAAATCCATCGGATTAGATTCCATCAGATATCCAATCGTGTGTACAGAGCTTTAGTCTTCGATTTGTCTGCTGCAATGTTGCAGTCCCGCTATAAATCACTGATCGCCTCCATTACTAGAAAAATAAATAAATAAAAATTCCATAAAAATATCCCATAGTTTGTAGACGCTATAGCTTGTGCACAAACCAATAAATATATATGCTTATTGGGATTTTTTTTAACAAAAATATGTAGCAGAATACATATTGGCCTAAACTGAAGAGGAAATTAGATGTTATATATATATATATATATATATATATATATATTTTTTAAAGGGGATTAAATACCACAAAAAAAAAGCTTGATTTGTAGGGAAAAAAAGGACATAAAATGTTATTTGTGTACTGCTTGCACGACCCCGCAATTGTCAATTAAAGTAGCACAGTGCCGTTTCGCAAAAAAATAGCCTGGTCATGAAGGGAGGTAAACCTGCCGGAGCTGAAGAGGTTAAAGTCATATTTACAAAAAAGAACATGCTAGTAACAAAACAGTTGGGAGGTGAGCCGCAGGCATTGAGCAAACTTGAAAGTGCTCAATGCTGACAGTTCTAGACGTTCAATAGAGTGAAGTCGGATTCAACCAAGGCACTAATAGTAAGTATTATAAATGTATTTTACAAAGCTGTGTAATTTTTAATTTATATAACAGTGTCTTGTTAAATGTTTGAAATAAAAATAAAAAAAAAAGAGTCAATTCAGCATGTAAAGCCTCTAGTATTGAAGTGGTTAATCTACACACAGCCATGTGAGTAGACAGTACAATTACCATTTTTCTCCAGTAGCCAGGGAAGAGTACATGATACTGGATGAGCTGCTGTTCCATTTCATGCCACTTGGGTTTGAGAAGACAAACAGCTTGCAAATCAATAACTGGAAAATAAAAGACTGCGGTGTTTGAAATCTTTAGATGTGCGGGCATCAAAGCAGTTAGATGAGGATTATGAGGATTGATACCTCTTTATATTTTTAGACCTTTCCACAGTGTGGGATCAGTAAAGAAATTAGTCTGCGGTTCCAAATATGTAAACTATTACTGTTATCACTTGGTGATAGAAATGTGCAGGTGATAGAAATGTGCAGGTTTTAGATTAAATGTATCTGTATTCAGAGAAAAGCTAATAAATAAGAGATTTCTTCTCTGTCCCCCCTTTGGATGCCCGTTTTGTCACATTGAGTGCGGCTGCGCCTCTCCAATGGCCCGCCCGCCAGCTCCTTGTCTCATTGTGATGGTTTCTGGCTGTTGTCTCCTTCAGGCACTGGAGGGAGCTCCCTTACCTCATGCCAATGCTAGGGCTTTGGGACCTGGGGACGGAGACGTTTGCACAACGTGACCTTTGATCCACATCTGGCCGTGTGTGGTGTTGGCCTAATGGGAGGAATTTAAGGCCGCTCCTTCCGGCAAACTTAGACACACACTTCCTACATGACCTCAGGTATTTGGCACCAATATCTTTTTATCTCCTACTACAAAGAATTACCCAGATATTATTACTTGATCTTTTGTGAACCATCCTTTTATTCTATATTGTTTTTTTTGCTGGTTTTTGTATCCAGTTTATATGAATTATATATACTCTCTTCTAGATTATGTGCTGAATGTCCCCAAATAGGAGTTTCTTATCCTCGTGTTCACCTTTTCTGCAAATTATACTCTGAAAGTGTAAATTCCATTTCTAGGCACGTGTTGCAATATGTTATGATATAAATACTCTTTTGATTGAAATATTACTTTTGTAACTGGTCCTTTCATGCCTGCAGTCCGGTTTCTGGTCTTATGGTGTCTGCCTGACTCCCTGAACCATTATTAATTGCAATCTATCTTGGGGTAGGTGTGGACATTTTTGAGATATGTATACAAACATATGGTAAATATTGAATAAAATATATATTTTAACTATAAAACGGTGATAATATCTGTACTATAGTTTTTGGTCGAAGGATCTGATATTCATTTGGACAGCATCCCCTGAGGAAGCCCCATTGCAGGGCGAAATGTGTTGGGAACCACACCATCGCGCTGTACCGTTAAGGACTGTACTGCATGAGTCTTTTCTAATGCAACTGCATTGTTTTATGCATTAATAAAATGTACACGTTTTAACAATTTTTTTCTATTAACTTAATATGCACCTTAAAAATCCCACAAATCTCCAGTATACAAGAGATTTAAAGTGGTACTAAAGCCCTCCAAAAAGTAAAATATTGCAGCTTATCATTCCTTAAATGCGGTGGCTGTATTTGTTTTCTTTTAGCCTTTTTTTTTCCTTTATTTTCACCTGGTAATCCTCAAGTAACACAGTTCTTGTCTTTTTAGATTTATGGAGGAGCAAAAGACACACACTTGAACATTACTGTCTGAAGAATACTGTTAGATGAATTGTAGATTTAGATGAACTTTACCTAAATACATACAATTAACCAATTGACCTCCAGAAGGTTTTACCCCTTTCATGACCAGGGAATTTTGTGCTACTCAGCACTGTGCTACTTTAACAACTTCCCGCCCGGTCAATGGCATATTGACATCTGGGAAGTGGTTCTGTTATCCTGACTGGACGTCTATTGACATCCAGCAGGATAAAATTCCGGTGCGTGCCCGTGGGGGTGCACAGACTGGCACCCCGCATCTCCGATCATGATAAGAAGCCTCTGTCAGAGGCTTCTTACCACATTATCAGCTGTGACCAATCACAGCTGATCATTGCGTGAACCAGGAAATGCTGGTAAATGGCATTTCTCAGTTTGCGCTGACAGGGATAGCCGATCGGCAAACCATTGCCCCAATAATAAACTATGCAAGTGCCCATTACTGCCCAGCAGTAACACCTGTCAGTACCTCATCATCAGTGCTGCACATCAGTGCCACCTGTCAGTGCATATCAGTACAGCCTATCAGTGCCCATCCCAGCTGCCTGTCAGTGCCCATAAATGCCGGCTACTGGCGTCCATCAGTGCTGCTTATAAGTGCCCATCAGTGCCGCATATTGGTGCCCATTAGTGCTGCATAACAGTGCCGCCTAACAGTGCCCATCAATTCTACATATCAGTGCCTCCTCATCAGTGCCCATCAGTGCCACTTTATCAGTGCCAACTCATCAATGCCCATCAGTGCCGCCTCATTAGTGCCCGTCAGTGAAGGGGAAAACAAAATGTTATGACAGAAACTAAAAAAATATATATATATATTTTTCAAAAATGTTGGTCTTTTTTAGTTTGTTTAGCAAAAAAAAAAAACGCAGAGGTGATCAAATGCCACCAAAATAAAGCGCTATTTGTGGGAAGAAAATAATAAAAAATTAGATTGGGTACAATGTTGCATGACCGCGCAATTGTCATTCAAAGTGTGACAGCGCTGAAAGCTGAAAATTGTCCTGGGCAGGAAGGGGCGTAAGTGCCTGGTATTGAAGTGGTTAACTGTCAATTGCATGGTCAAGCAATGTAAATTTAATTTATATAATTTTTTTCCACACAAATAGAGCTTTCTTCTGGTGTTAATTGATAACCCCTGGTATTTTTTACTATATAAATGAAAAAAAGAATGGAAATTTTGAAACCCCCCCCTGTCATGGAAGCATGAATCAGACGTACACAAATTAATATGAAGGTTTTATTGAAAACCAAACAGCAAGGTCAAAGTCCAAACTGACGATCAAAACAGCCAGAAGAGTCGTCCACCAGTGCCAGGGTCGATAGCCAGGGATGAGAGTCAGCCAAGCCGGAGTCTGTAGCCAGGGAAGTCGTGAAACGAAGCCGGGAATCAGGAACCAGAAGGAACGTCCGTAAGAGCCGGGTCGGTGACCAAGAGCAAGCAGCACGATCACAGAAGGGGTGTCAGACGAAAGGCCCAAGCGAGGAAATGCTGCAGCTGCCGTCTATATATATATGCTGTGTGGCAGGTTACAAGAACCCCATGAAGCAAGATGGCTGCTAGCACATGTTAGTAATGAGAAGCCTGCAAAGAGGTAAGACCATGACACCCCCCCATATTTTCTACTTTCTGGTATAAAACATATCCAGTAAAATCAAATGTCTACATAACTTTAGGCTGAAATGTATTCTGCTACATGTCTTTTGTAAAAACCAAACTGCATTTTTCGGGACACTATACTATCAGGGACAGTAGTATAGTTCTGATCGTGATCAAGATTCTGATCCGTAACTTTACCTGATCTAGGTAGCGGGCTGTTGTTTCCCCCAGCACGGTCTGCCCACCATGCGTGCAGCAAGGTGAGGGCAGTGGCTCCGGTGTCTGCTCCTCCAGCAGCAGCTTCCTCCACCGTATGTCTCCTCTCTCTTCCGCCTAAACGATAGGCATCCAATAGGATCGCCTGATGCTTTGGCCATTTGAGAAATAGGTCTCAAGACCTGCTTCCTGATTGGCAGGGAGGAACTTTAGTGTGAAAATAGTAAAAATATATTTCTCAAGTCATCTTCCAGGACGGCACACCTGAGATGACGGTCCCACCTGACAGGAAACACAATCAACAACAGAGTTTAAAAGGCCCCACCCTTCCCTTTGTCCCTCAGTTATTGATTGTGTTTCCCACAGGATGGCAGCGAAACAATTTGTTATTTTTTTTTTTTTTAAAGAGAGACTAAGGTCTGGGACCGAAGTCCTCCCTCACTGGTGCTTTCTGACCTAAAGTGCAGTCAGTGGGGACTGAAAGACTCAGATTGCAGGCACTGAACGTGCGGCCAGGAGGGTGTTTTCCGCATAGATTCATTCTCAGGGAAGTTAGGTTTCAGCAAGATCCCTGAAAATGCTGGCGAACATGTGACTCAGTGGTGATTTACATGCTTTCCCAGGGACCATTTATTCCTTCTCCCTCCTCCTACCTGACGGTGGCTGATGGTCAGAGGAGCCGCTCGGATGTCCCCGGGAGCTGGACTGCTGGCGGATGGTTCCCGGGGAGTCTCTGCGCATGTGTGGAAGTGCGGCGCGGGCCGATGACATCACTTCCGCGCGCCGGGCTACAAGAAAATGGCGGCGAGTGGCGTTTTTTCTTACACATGCTGCAGCGGTGAACGGAGCAGGGGTCCACGGTCCTGCGTCCTCCTAACCCATTTTCCTAGCCACAAGGATCCCGGGCTGCATATCTGAGCTCCAGGAAGGTTACCTGATATGGCGGGGCTGCTTGTAAGCAGGATGGAGGATGGACCAGTGCCAGCAACACAAGTCGCCACAGTGGGTGAGTGACTTTTGCTGATGGGGGGCAAGTGAGGTGGGGTGGCCCTCTTTTCACTCTTCCCTGGGGATTGTTATGGGTATTAAGGATCTTTTTTGTGTATGTTACAGAGACCGATTGCCCTGCCCAGGAGACCACCACTAGGTCTAGGGGTAAATCCTCCTACAAATCCAAGCGCTGTGGGTACTGCGGGGATAAGCTCCCGCCAGACCATCCTAAACCCTTCTGCTATAAATGCATTTACAAATTAGCAGGCAAGGAAACAGCGCAAGTGATTAAGGAATGTAGAGCTTTACAATCTGAAATGCTCACTACCCTCCAATCCTTTAAAACCACGGTAGCTGATAGAGAGGTAGCTCCGTTAGGTACAGAGGATTCCTCTTCTTTGGCAGAGACCCAGACTAGTGTTTTTGAGGGGTCTCAGGGACCATCTCTAACCTATTCTGATGGAGAAATAGAAGCCTCAGTTCAAAGTTCTCAAGGTGAAGGGGAGGATTCGGATCAGAGTAGTCTGGGGGATACTAGACCAAGCGACCATCTCTTCTCTGCAGAGGATATGGAAGATCTCCTCAAAGCAATTTATGCCTCAGAGGATATCCAGCTTCCGGCCACACAGGTCTCAATTCGAGACAAATTATACAGGGGTCTTGGTAAAGCTCAGTCCAAATGCTTTCCTGCTCACCAATCTCTTAAAGATATTATTGTAAGAGAATGGAAGGAACCTGAACGCAGGGTCTTAAAATTAAAAACCTGGAAGCGCAGGTGCCCCTTTAAGCCCGAGGAAGAAGAAAAATTCTTCAAAATGCCACGTTTGGATGCCTTATTGGCCCAAGTTTCCAAACACTGAGATTTATCTTTTGAAGATTCCGGCAACATTCGGGATAAAAAGTCCAAAACCCTGTTGCGCAGAGCTTGGGATGCAAATGCAGCCGCTATGGGTCCCGCATTGGCCTCTACATGTGTTGCTAGAAATGCGGACGCATGGGTTCACAGACTAATGGACTATGTAGCACAGGAGAGTAAATCCCAAAAGGTGTTAGACTCCCTGGAAGTTATCGGTAAGGCAGTAGCCTACTTAGCAGATGCCGCAGTGGAAACAGTTAGAACCACCGCCAAATCTGCAGCTCTATTAAATTCTGCCAGAAGAGGCCTTTGGGTAAGACTTGGGATGGAGATTTTACCTCCAAGTCTCGCCTCTGTGGGATCCCTTTTGAGGGATCCTTGCTATTTGGGTCTGATTTGGAGCAGGTACTATCGCGTTCCACTAAGAAAGGTAAAAAGTTCCCTGCTAAACCCAAAAAAGAAAAAAGGAAAACATTTTTTCGAGGCCCCCCTTCTAAGAACCGTTTTCAAGAAAAAAGGGAGCCAAAGAAAAAGTGGGGATTCGTTAAAGGCATGGAAAAAGGTAGCATCCTCTTTTCCAGTGCCTCTGCTTCCAACAAGGAATCCAAATGACGCCAACATAAAAGTTGGCGGAAGGCTCTCGTGGTTTCTCCCCCAGTGGGAAAGTATCACGCAGAGTCCTTATATTCTAAGCCTGATAAAAGAGGGGTACTAACTGGAATTCTTGTCTCCCCCTCCGCCAAACTTTATCCTAACCCATCTCCCCAAGGACCCAGTAAAAGCAGGGGGGGTTATTGGAGAGTGTCCGGGAACTAGCGGAACAGCAGGTCGTCATTCCTGTCCCAGGGGATCAAATCAGCCAAGGTTTCTATTCCCACATATTTGTGGTGCCAAAACCATCCGGAAAGTTCCGGCTGATTATAAATCTAAGAAAACTAAACCAATTTTTGGTTTACAAAAGATTCAGGATGGAGAGTATCTACACAGTCAGAAGACACCTCCAGGAAGGAGTCTTTATGATCACATTGGACCTAAAGGATGCTTACTTGCATGTTCCCATTTCCCAGGCCCATCAGAAATTCTTGAGATTTGCAGTACAGACAAAACAGGGTGTCCGTCACTGACAGTTCAGAGTTCTCCCCTTCGGCCTAGCGGCCAGTCCAAGAATTTTTACCAAAGTTCTGGCCGAGGTGGTGTCATTTTTACACATCCAGGGGATAGCTCTGATACCGTACTTGGACGACATGCTGATTTTCAGTCCGGCCTTGGAACAGCTCCAGGCAGACCGAGACAAGGTGCTATCCACACTAGAATTTCTGGGGTGGCTAATCAGCAAGGAAAAATCTTCCCTAGATCCAGCACAATCCAAGGTATTCCTTGGATACCGGGTAGACTCGGTGAGCCAAAAGATCTTTCTACCAGAAGAAAAGATCATCAAGGTTCAAAAGGCAGTCTCGGCTCTGGTCAATACCAGAGAGGTCTCCCTAAGGACTATCATGAGGATACTCGGACTCATGTCATCCTGCATCCCAGCGGTTCATTGGGCACAGTTTCACTCTCGGAAACTCCAGGGATTCCTTCTCTCCTCCTGGGACGGGAGAAAAGAATGCCTGGACCTAACCGTGTCCCTTTCAAGAGAAGCAAGGTACTCCCTAGATTGGTGGCTCAGCACAGACAATCTGGCGAAAGGGCGCTCCTGGACGCAACAGAATCCATTGATTCTAACCACAGACGCAAGCGCCTGGGGCTGGGGGGCACATATGGGAGATCTTTTTGCTCAGGGACCTTGGGATCAGGAACAGAGCAAAGCTTCCTCCAATTTCAGGGAGCTGTTGGCGGTAGGGAAAGCCCTTAGACTTTTTCAAGGATCAGGTCCTAGGAAGAGAAGTACAAATTCTGTCGGACAATGCAGTAGCAGTGGCCTACCTAAACCATCAAGGGGGGACAAGGTCCAGCAGACTGATGAGACTGACCCAGGACATCCTGGGGGACATAGAGAAAAAAATTCTCTCAGTTTCAACAGTACATGTAAAAGGGTCCCTAAACATTCAAGCAGACTTCCTCAGCAGACAGCCCATTCATCAGGGAGAGTGGGAGTTAAACAGCGAGGTATTTTCTCTGGTAAGCCAACATTTTGGCAGACCAGAAATAGACTTGTTTGCCTGCAGAAAGAACAGGAAGGTCCACAGGTACTTCTCCCTCACCAGAGAACAGGACGCTTGTGGGATAGATGCCCTAGCACAGAAGTGGGATTTCTCCCTAGCTTATGCCTTTCCTCCCTTGACTCTCATCCCCAGAGTTCTACAGAAACTAGCCAGGTCAAAGGGATATCTTATCCTGATCGTACCCTGGTGGCCAAAGCGGGCCTGGTTCCCCACACTAAAAAGCTGGTCGATCTCCTCTCCCAGGGACCAGTGTTTCATCCCGATCCAGGGTTCCTTTCCCTGACGGCATGGTATTTGAGAGGGAGATCCTCAGGCTCAGAGGATGCTCGGAAAAAGTGATTGACACACTCTTGCAGAGTAGGAAGCCAATCACAAGAAAAATTTATGCTAAGGTTTGGAAAGTCTTTTCTAGCTGGGCTCAGCTTAGAGAAGGTTCTCCCCAAACAGTCCCTATGGTCCTGGATTTCCTTCAAGAAGGAGTTGATCAGGGTTTGGCAGTGAGTACATTAAGGGTTCAGGTCGCAGCCCTGTCAGTGTTCTTTGATCAGAGGTTAGCCCAGAACCCACTGATCAAAAGATTTTTGAAAGCCCGGGATAGGGTAACCCCGGTTAAAACAATTAAGTTTCCACCCTGGGATTTATCCCTGGTACTGGATGCTCTAACAAAAGAGCCTTTTGAGCCGATAGCTCAAACTTCTGTTAAATTCCTTTTACTGAAAATGGCTTTTCTGTTAGCAATCACGACAGCCAGGAGGGTTAGTGATTTACAAGCTCTGACTATAAAAGAGCCCTTTTTGTTACTCCTGGAGGATAGGGTAATCCTCAGACAGGACCCGTTATATTTACCAAAAGTGTCTTCTGAATTCCACAGGACACAGGAGATTGTCCTCCCCTCTTTTTGTCAGAACCCAAAAAATGATAAGGAGGCAAGATTTAATTTACTAGATGTTAGAAGGTGCCTTCTAACCTATTTAGAAAGAGTGAGTGAGTTCAGGAGATCAAATCATTTGTTGATTAATTTTTCTGGTCAAAAGAAAGGGTTGCAAGCTTCTAAGTCTACTGTAGCCAGGTGGATTAAACAGACTATCGTAGTTGCTTACGAAAGGTCAGGAAAGCAGATTCCAGCCCACATTAAAGCTCACTCAACCAGATCTCTGGCGACCTCCTGGGCAGAAAGGGCAGGCGCTTTGATTTATCAGATCTGCAGAGCAGCAACTTGGACGAGCCAAAATACTTTTCTGAGGCACTACAGAGTTCTGGGAAATCTTCCAGGACGGCAGGCCTACTTCCCACCCTTAAATGTTGGTGATGTTTGTGTTCACAGAAGGTACCCTCTGACACCGGTGTGGATTTATACTTTATCATAACTGAGGGACAGAGGGAAGGGTGGGGCCTTTTAAACTCTGTTGTTGATTGTGTTTCCTGTCAGGTGGGACCGTCATCTCAGGTGTGCCGTCCTGGAAGATTTCCCAGAAAATCCGTTACCGGTAAGTGTAACTGGTACTTTTGCTATTGTCACAAAACTGAATGGGCGCCCCGAGCCCACGCTTTTTTTGAAGCCTATTCGAGCCTCTGGCTCTAATCACGTTTTTCAAACCCCCCCCCCCCGCCCATTGGAATCCATAGTCCGGCACCCTGATATGTAGATTAGGGGGCCTGACACATGGATACGTGTGGGCGGTGCCCATGTGCCCTCTATGGACGGGTCGTATAGTGTGACTGTGAGAGTGTGGAGAGCAATCTGGCGCTAACTGACAGTAGCTAGGAGGGACACTAAGGCCCAGATTCACAGAGAGTGGGCGCACATTACGCCACACGCTATGCCGACGCAGCGTGGAGAGGCAAGCACTGCATTCAACAAGCTATTGCTCCCAACGTCGGCGTGGCGTAAGTTTCAAAGGCGCAGGCCGGCGTAGGTGGAAGTGGGAGTGACCCCATGCAAATGATGGTCCAAACATGGTGCAGTGCTTTACGCCCGGCGTATGACGAACTGCGCATGCGCCGTGACGTTGCCGTGACGTGGACGCATGAAACAGCACCCTTATGAGCATGCTCACAAGCACGCCGGCACAAATGCCTAAGCTACGCCGGATCACCACATATGCCGTGAACGTAACGTACGCCCAATACGCCGGCCTGTGTTCTCTGGTGCAGACCTTTGCATGTCTGTTGCCGGGTTGCGCCTCATCTATGGGGAATAACTTTACACCGGACATACAACTTACGCGCACCTCGCGTAGCATTCGTCGGGTGCACGTACGTTCGTGAATGGCCATATTTTCCTCATTTGCATGTTTGAATGCCTAATCAATGGGAGCAGCAACATGGGTCCAGACGAAAAGTGCGCCCACACTACGCCGGCGTATGAAATCTATGTCGGCGTAGGCTGGCCAGTTTTTAGGCGTATGTTGATTTGTGGGTCTGGCGCACAGATACGCCGGCGTACATTTGCGCTTACCGGCGCAAATTTGCACTTACGTCAGCGTAATTGTTTTGTGAATCTGGGCCAAACTGACTAACTGACGATAATGTTGCTAATGACTCTAATGCAGGGATCAGCGATAATACTGTACACTTTACTAACAAGTGCCTAACAAGTGTAATGTAATGGGTTATTTTTAACCAGATAACTAAAATGGATCACATTGGTCAATTTCCTGCTGGTTTAAATCAACCATTGCCAAAAATTCTCTGCATACGTTTTTTTTCTTCTGATCTGCAAAAGATATTATAGCTGAAAAAATATATTTTTTTTCAAATAAGTATTTTTGGAATTCTTACAATATGTCTGACAGTAAGCGTTTGTTTAAATATAATTTCAATGCTTGGCACGAGAGATTAATTTAGAAACAAACATCTGTAACCATGTCTTCATTCAAAACATTATTATTTCTTACAAAATACCTTATGCTCTTATGTTTAATTCCATGATGTTATTCTAAAATACTGTTCTGATCTTTTTAGGAATGTTAGAGTGTTATTTTCAATAGAAACCATTTATAATATTCTCTGTATAAATCAAACTAGAGCAAGATGGAGTCTGGTTGGTTGAGGGTTGAAAAACTGTCTATTTTTTTTTTTTGTCTGTGCCTATTGAAGCTATTTCCTTTACTTCCTGTCCTTTAGACCCAACAGGAAGTAAGGAAAGTTTTCTTAAGTGAGGAACTGTCACTTCACACAGGAATCACAGGGGAACACATCTACATTCTTGTGTGATTCAGTGTGATGCCAGTTACACCTTATTCATTTGAATGGGCTGAAATTGTACTGGATTGCACCAAAAGAAGAGCATTCACTACTTTTAAAAACGTACTGCAACCAGATCGCATAGTACTGCAGTACTCTTCAATCCGATGCAAGCAAACACGGGGCCAGATTCACAGAGCGATTACTCCTGTCTATCTCGCGTTAGACTGGAGTACTTTCGAATTACGTGCGTTTTTTCACAACTCTGAAACCTCAAACCATGAAATTACGGTTGCGGGCTTCAATCCGACTGGTTTACGTGTTCATACGCCTTCGGATCTACGCTGCAATAAAATTGCGGCCGCTGGGTGGAGTTCCCGTCGTTTTCCACGTCGGGGTATGCAAATGAGCTTTTGCCGACTATCCACGAAATTACGAACGTCTATCGCAATCTCTTACGGCATCTTTAGTCATCTTTTTGCTGCGTAAAACTATACCAGCTTTTTGCTGGTCTAATATTAGACAGCCCATGTTAAGTATGGCCGTTGTTCCCGCGTCGAATATCAACGTTTTTTTTATTTTTGACGTAAAACGTCCGGGAATAGGAATGTCCGTAAACGACCCTACTCAAACAACGAATGACGTATCGACGTTATTTCACGCAATGCACGGCGGAAAATTTCTGAACGGAGCATGCGCAGTTCGATCGGCGCGGGGACGCGCCTAATTTAAATGCTTCACGCCCCCTAATCGCGTATTTCGATTACGCGGCGAGAAATACACTACGCCGCCGTACCGTAAGGGACAAAATCTACCAGGATTCGTCGTACAGCCTGGAAAAATACGTCAGCGTAGTGTATCTCTGATACTCTGCGCCGATGTAATTGTATCTGAATCTGGCCCACTGCATTTGCAATCTGCCTTTGGGTTTTCATTGGGAACCTATTGTGGGGGCACTCGATAAAGCAGAGGAACCAGGAGCACTGTCACACCACACCATCGTTTTTCCAAAAAGCTCTAGCAAAGCGCAGTTACATACACCACGTTCGACGGCACTCTGTTCCATTGAAGCTTCGTCTCATAACTTGCTTCTAAGCATGCGCGGGTTTAAAAACGTTGTTTTAAACGTGGTTTTGCCCACACACCATCACTTTTTATGACACAAAAAATTACATTTTAAAAAACGACACAAAAAATTTAAGCATGTTCGAATTTTTTTTTGGTCGTTTTTTTTAAGACATAAAGCAACGTTTTGCCCACACGCGATGATTTTAACCACTTAAGGACCGCCTACTGCACATTTACGTCGGCAGAATGGCACGGCTGGGCACATCAACGTATATATACGTTGGTTTTAGTACCCGGGCGCGCGCCCGCGACCCGGTCCGAAGCTCCAGGACCGGGACCGCGGGATTCGCGGACCCGATCGCCGCTGCAGTGCGGCGATCCGTCCCTGGAGCGGAAGAACGGGGAGAGCCGTGTGTACACACGGCTTCCCCGTGCTTCTCTGTGGCCGGAGCATCGATCGTGTCATCCCTGTAATAGGGGGACGCGATCGATGACGTCACACCTACAGCCACACCCCCCTACAGTTGTAAACACACACATTAGGGCACACATTCCCTACAGCGCCCCCTGTGGTTAACTCCCAAACTGCAACTGTCATTTCCACAGTAAACAATGCAATTTAAATGCATTTTTTGCTGTGAAAATGACAATTGTCCCAAAAATGTGTCAAAATTGTCCGAAGTGTCCGCCATATTGTCGCAGTCACGAAAAAAATCGCTGATCGCCGCTATTAGTAGTAAAAAAAAAAAAAATTAATAAAAATGCAATAAAACTATCCCTTATTTTGTAAACGCTATAAATTTTTGCGAAAACCAACCGATAAACGCTTATTGCGATTTTTTTTACCAAAAATATGTAGAAGAATACATATCGGCCTAAACTGAGGAAAAAAAATGTTTTTTTATATATTTTTGGGGGATATTTATTATAGCAAAAAGTAAAAAATATTGCATTTTTTTTTAAATTGTCGCTCTATTTTTGTTTATAGCGCAAAAAATAAAAACCGCAGAGGTGATCAAATACCACCAAAAGAAAGCTCTATTTGTGGGAAAAAAAGGATGCAAATTTTGTTTGGGAGCCACGTCGCACGACCGCGCAATTGTCTGTTAAAGCGACGCAGTGCCGAATCGCAAAAACCCCTTGGGTCATTTGCCAGCGTATTGGTCCGGGTCTTAAGTGGTTAAATGACGTTTTTTAAAACGTCGTTTTTTTTCATCGCAACAAGTGATCGTGTGTACGCAGCATAAGCCTTCAATGACATATTCAATCTTAATTAAGGAGTACCGAAATAAAATAAAAAATTCGGACAAAAACAAAATCCAAAAACAAAATATTTCAGTGTGCACATGTTTACAAAATACCTTGTCTCATGAGCATTATATCGGAGTCTTGTGACTTCTATCAGTGTTTGGTTACATCTTGTAGGGTGAGTTTTCATTCTCCCCTGACCCTCTGTCTGGACAGTGTTGAGTGGCCCTGTGCTGATCTTGTGCACCCTCCCAAGAAACAAAAAACTACTACCCTCTAGCAATACATGTCCTGTTCTATGGAGAGATGGGTTGAGTTCAGTTAAAGAGGAGGATCAGAGAAGACAGAATCACACAGCCTTTATACACACAATGTGGAGGATTAACCCCTTAGGTTCCACAGTGAGACTAACAAATCATGCTTTACTGCATATACAGACTGATTTTACTGTTGTAGTTAAACTGTTGTGGATTTTACTGTTGTGGTTGTGCAGTAAAGTTAGGCCGCGTACACACGATCAAATCTGTCTGCTGGAAACGGTCTGCTAGACCGTCCCAGCAGACAGATTCGATCGTGTGTACGGGCGAGCCGACGGATTTGGCCACCCGACAGATTTCAAAGCATGCTTTGAAATCTATCGGGTGGGAACCCGTCCGCCCGATATGTCTGCTGGTTAGTACACTTACCAGCAGACATGTCGTCTCGCACTGGCGCCGAATGGATTCGGCGCATGCGCGGAAGTGTTTTACTTCCTGGTGCGGTGACGTGGCGGCGTCAACGTCACCGACACGTCAGCGCGCCGTCTGCTGGCGGGGATTTTGGTTTGCTCGTGTGTACACGCGAGCAAACCAAAATCCAAACAGACAGATTTGTTCAAATCGGTCGGACAGACCGTTTTGAACAAATCTATTGCCTCGTGTGTACGAGGCCTAACACTTGAATGCACAGAGCAACCACTTTACAACCACTAATAATCACATTCTTAGAAAAAGAAAAAGAAAATTGTGATAATTTGAAGTTATGCTTTTACAAAATGTACTAAATAATTTTTCTACTTTTGTAATTCTATTTGATACGATAATATAAAATGCAATGTTGCAATTTGTGGACGTCAAACAGTCTCTGCAGGCAACTAAAAATGAGTACATATTGCTGGTAATATACAGAAGTTCACATAAGCAGCACAATTTCAGTGGCGTATCAGCAGGAAACTTGTGATTACTATTAGCTGGAAATGAATATAAAAATTAATATTGTTACTTCTCAGATGTGTTATGGTTTTTATTAGCAAAACCCTGGTGAGCGCCCTGAAGATGCTAAGCAAGTGAGAATGCTGCAAGGCAAAATCTGTTCACCCTGAGCTGAATATTTAACAGGTTTTTGCAAATATTTTATTCCCTGGTGACATCCTGGACAAATTCTGGTCTTACATACAGATAAACAGAACAGACTAAATCTATTGAGATGTTGCCTGTCAATATATTAGCCCCTGGTGTTCCAAATCTCTTTGGGCTGCGCCCCATATTGCTTTGTCTTTATGCACTAGTGTTGACAGATTTGTGCAGGGTCTTTGCAATGCCTGCATGCTATCTGCCATGAGAAAAATATTCATCTGACATGGACCTGCTTACACTGCCACCAGAATTTCTTTCATCCCACCCCCTAGTTCTGTGATGTAGAGTCACTTCTTTGTCATATCTATCTGTTTTAACCTCCCTGGTATGATTCTTTCAGATTTTAGGTGCTGAAAGCGGTACCATTATTTGCATGGAAATTTGGCGTTTTATACTGTAGGCTTGTAATTCTTAGGAATAACTCACTTAAATCTGACCAAACAAGAGTCTAATAGGCATCCCGGGTATGAATTACATTTTTTTTTATAAATTATAACATAATAAATAATTATAAATAATTATAACAAATAATAATATAATTATAATAAAAATTATTCAATATTGTAATCAAATCAAAATCATTGAAATTTGCTCAGTTGCAGAATTGTCGCTGTCTTTTTTTTTTTATTTTTTATGACGAATTTCCCCACAAATCGCTATCGCTCAATTCTGCAAGTGATTCTAATTTATTATCGCTGTTTTTTAGCTGCTCTAAAACCATTTTTGACATAAAGGGACACTTTTGGTTGCTATGGGCAATCTACAGTTTGCAGACAGAAAGAACAGTTTTTATTATGTAAAAGTACATGTAGGACACAGGGCAGACCACTAGGGACAAGGGTATTTTTTACATACAGTATACTGTATGTAATGTGTTTGTTTACATTTTTGAATATGGCGCTGTTCTCCGCCCCCGAGCGTCGTAACGTCTCAGGGAACGGAGCACGGCAGGCACACAGGGACACTGTGTGATTCGAGCGAGCACCCGCTCGCTCACACAGCACGGATGCATCGCTGGATCCAGGAACAAGGTAAGTAAACCAAACCTGTGGATTCAGCGAGGCGAGCCCGAGTCTGACTCGGGGTTACCGATCACAGCACAGAAATCTAACCCCGAATCAGACTCGGGAATACTGCCAGGGGGGTTAAAGCAGAGTTCCAACCAAAAGTGGAACTTCTGCTTATACGCTCCCCGCCTGCGGTGCCACATTTTGCCACCTTTTAGAGGGGAAGGGGGATGAGGACCTGTTTTTTGACAGGTCCCCTTCCCCGCTTTCAGAGACGGGGCCATGGCCCGATCTCCTAGAAGTTCGACCCCCCTGCTCCTTTCCCCGCCACCGGGCCAATTACAAAGTGCAGCGCACTTCACGCATGCACAGTAGGGAATCAGCTGTGAAGCCAAAAGGCTTCACTGCCAGGTTCCCTTACTAGGAATGGAGGCGGCAGCTCCCGGGAGTAAATCCAAAGATCGGCTTTGCTGCCGACATCGTGGACTCCCTGGACAGGTAAGTGCACTAACAATAAAAACCAGCAGCTACAGTATTCGTAGCTGCTGGCTTTTAATTTTTTCACCCAGGCTGTACCTCCCCTTTAAAGAGATTTGCATATTTGTCCCACAAATTTGACATCTGCCAGGCAGTAATAAGATACCAGTGTTTTAATATATATGAGGCAGGCACATCCTCTTCAACAGAGGGTAATGTATAGTTATTTGGCACATATCTCTTTATTTTTTATGGTCAGGATCATAAAAATAAGCTATTCACAACCTTTTCTTTCTTTTTTTGTAACTTTAAAGGGGTTGTAAAAGTTTTTTTACCTTAATGCATCCTATGCATTAAGGTAAAAAAACATCTGGCAGCACCGCCCCCCCCCCCCCCCAAGCCCCCGCGGTTTTACTTACCTGACCGTTCGAAATTCCCGGGCGCGTCCACGTCATCCTCTTCGGTTCCCAGCCTGGCCATTGTTTGGTTAGGCTGGGCGGATTGATAACAGCGCAGCCATTGGCTGGCGCTGCTGTCAATCACAGCGGATGACGCGGCGCGCCGGGGGGCATGGCCAAGTGATACAGTCGGCGGCTATGGCCGCCGCTGTATCACGGGAGCGCGCTCGCAACATCTTTCCACCGTGCGAGGTCCCTCGCATTAAGGTGGAATGCTTTTGCGAGCAGGACCTAAGACAGCCGCCGAGGGACCCCAGAAAACAGCTTTCCGGTACACTCTGTGCAAAACGAGCTGCACAGTGGAGGCAAGTATAACATGTTTGTTATTTTAAGAAAAAAAAAAATCTGACTTTAGTGTTGCTTTAATATGAAATATTGCATATGGATATTTAATCTTCTCATGTGCAATCAGCAGATGGAGCTTTGGGCTTCTTTTCACATGTTTTGAAGTTCCGTCTTACTTTCTGTTGAATTCAAACTTCTGTTTAAAGTGTTTTGTAACTCAAGGTAAAATTTACACACAAAAGTAAATAAGTAGGTAGTACCTCCACCCTACATCATGTATGGGTCTATCTGAAGGGAGAATTTTAAAAGTGTCTTAACTGGTGCCAAACTTCTTTTATAGTCTTTTTCATGCAGCTTAGAAAATTGTAATTTAAAAGCTAATTGCCTGTGCTCCAGATGAGACAAAGTTCATCTCAGCCACTTTTTTTAAACCCCCCAAAGTATCTGAAAAGAAACCATGGTTTAATAAAAGACCACATAGAATGTTCTTGCTGGAAAAAAAATATTTTAAGCAACAAACACCATGGATTCATGAAAGACAGAAGTTGTTAGACATTTCTGATTTATTTTACAAGGAGGTTAGTAAAACCTTGTAAAATTGAGTGGCTGTGGACTTGGTATACTTGGATTTTGCAAGAGTGTTTGACACAGTTCCCCACACACGGCTCATGTGTAAGCTTAAGTCTACAGGCTTGAAAAAATCAATTTGTAAATGGATAGAAAACTGGACAAAGGATCACATTCAGAGGAGTAGTGGTAGCGATGCTTATGCCGTGTACACACGATAAGTTTTTTCGTCAGAAAAACCTTGGATGTTTTATCTGACGGAATTCCGCTCAAGCTGATCTTGCATACACATGGTCACACCAAATTCCGCCCATCAAGAACGCGGTTACGTACAAACGTACGTCGAGCAGAGATCAATGAAATTCAATAGGCAGTTTGGTTCTTCTGCTTGATTCTGAGCATGTGTGTTTTTTTTGCGCATCGGAATCCATACAGACAATCGTTTTTTCCGCTAGGAATTTTTTTCGTTTGGAAAATAGAGAACCTGCTCTCAAACTTTTGCTGGCGGAAATTCCGACAGAAAAAGTCAGATGGAGCATACACACGGTCGAAATTACCATCCAAAAGCTCACATCTGACTTTTTTTTATCCTTTTATCGGTTGAACTAGATTGACGTGTGTCTTTTTTCAACCAGACTATGTAATTATGAGACATTTTCTCATAGTGCTCTAAAATTCTTGTTTCAATTGCGTATCCTTCATTAATGTTTAAAAGGTATATTTAAAAAATATTTCTTAGCTATTCATCCAGCGAAGCTGCTTGCACATTCATTCTATGGGACTGAAGCAAAATCGAATGTTATTAGGCTATTGTACAAGTTAAAGGGTACTCATTCATAAAAAAGATTTTCTAAAATTATCATATTATGACCCCTAGATGGAGCTGATGATCAAATGCCTTACTTCCTATGGTTTTTAGTTCCATCTAATGGACCTAATGGTATTTTTCAAAGCCATTTTTTTCTTTATGAGTAACATTTCACCTGTAGAGGAAACGTACTGATAAGATTTCATTTTGCCCCATTTACGCAGTAAAAATGTTTTAGCAGTTTCTCTGAATAATTAGCTACAAATACATATATATATATATATATCTTTATATATATTAGTATCTCAAAAAAGTAAGTGTAAATTTGCTGTCCCCACAAAATAAAAGTGAGTACACCCCTAAGTGAAAATATCCAAATTGGGCCCAATTAGTCATTTTCCTTCCCCAGTGTCATATGACTAGTGTTACAAGGTTTCAGGTGTGAATAGGGAGCAGGTGTTGTAAATTTGGTGTTATCACTCTCACTCTCTCATACTGGTCACTGGAAGTTCAACATGGCACCTCATGGTAAAGAACTCTCTGAAGATCTGAAAAAAAATAATTATTACTCTACATAAAGATGGCCCAGGCTATAAGAAGATTGCCAAGACCCTGAAACTGAGCTTCAGCATGGTGGCCAAGACCATACAGTGGTTTAACAGGACAGGTTCCACCATGATTGATCAAAGAAGTTGAGTGCACGTGCTCAGCGTCATATCCAGTTTGTCTTTGGGAAATAGATGTATGAGTGCTGCCGGCATTGTTGCAGAGGTTGACGGGAAGGGAGGGTCAGCCTTACAGTGCTCAGACCATACACCGCATATTACATCAAATTAGTCTGTATGACTGTCATCCCAGAAGGAAGCCTCTTCTAAAGATGATGCAAAAGAAAGTCTGCAAACAGTTTGCTGAAGAGAAGCAGACTAAGGACATGGATTACTCAAACCATGTCTTATGGTCTCATGAGACCAAGATAAACTTATTTGGTTCAGTTGGTGTGTCTTGCCTACAGTCAAGCATGGTGGTGGGAGTGTCATGGTCTCGGCCTGCATGAGTGCTGCCGGCACTGGGGAGCTACAGTTCATTGAGGGAACCATGAATGCCAACATGCATGTGACATATTGAAGCAGAGCATGATCCCCTCCCGTTGGAGACTGGGCTGCAGGGCAGTATTCCAACATGATAATGACTCCAAGCACACCTCCAAGATGACCACTGCCTTGCTAAAGAAGCTGAGGGTAAGAGTGATGGCCTGGACAAGTATGTCTCCCAACCTAAATCCTATTTAGCATCTGTGGGACATCCTCAAACAGAAGGTGGAGGAGAGCAAGGTCTCTAACATCCACCAGCTCTGTGATGTTGTCATGAAGAAGTGGAAGATTACTCCAGTGGAAACCTGGGAAGCTTTGGTGAACTCCGTGCTCAAAAGAGTTAAGGCAAATAATAGTGGCCACACAAAATATTGACACTTTGGACCCAATGTGGACATTTTCATTTAGGGGTGTACTCACTTTTGTTGCCAGTGGTCTAGACATTAATGGTGCGTTGAGTTATTTTGAGGGGACCGCAAATTTACACTGTTTTACAAGCTGTATACTCACTACTTTTACATTGTAGCAAAGTGTGATTTCTTCAGTGTTGTCACATGAAAAGATATAATAAAAAATATCTACAAAGATTTGAGTGATGTACTCACTTTGGGAGATACTGTATGGGCCAGATTCAGGTAGATGGGAGCATCTTTAATCTGGAGTAACGTTTCTCATTTACGTTCCTCTGGCGAAATTTTAGGAGCAAGTGCTGTTATTCATGAAGCACTTGCTCCTAAAGTTGCGGCAGCGTATCGAAAATGAGCCGGCGGAATTCAAATTGGGCGGGTACGGGGCGTGTATTATTTAAACTAAGCGCGATCCCGTGGCAAACTTACTGCGCATGCGTCGACTGTTAATGCATCCCAGTGCACATGCTCCAAATTCTGTCAGTGAACGTCAATGACGTCAAATCCCCATTCATGGACGTTTTACGCAAGCGACGCAAATTTTTTTTTTTCGACGCGATGACGACGGCTATACTTAACATAGGATACTCCACCTAGGGGGCATGTATTTATTTACGCCGCGTATCTCTTACGGAAACGTCAGAAAGTCACTGCTTCGCGCCCGAATACGATCGTGAATTGCCGATTCCTGCTGATTAACATATTTTTTCGGCGTTAATCAGCGGGAACACCCCAGCGCCATTTTTAAATTAAAGTTGCGATGCGATGGCGAAATTCAATTACGCCGCTCGCATCGGAACTCCAACCCGGCGTTTCTTGTTTTCTGGTTACAGAAAACAAAAACGCCGGCTTAAAGTGACAGTTAGGCTGGAGTATCACTGATACTCCAGCCTAACTCTACCTGAATCTGGCCCTATATGTGTATATATATATATATATATATATATATATATATATATATATATATATATATATATCAGTGGCGGCCCGCCCATATGGGCGCATGGGCGCCGCCCCCCCTCCCGCAGTCACAAGAAAAAAAAACAAAAAAAAAACGGGCCCTTTAAGAACTTTTATTCGGCTAAAATGTCATTTTGACATTTTAGCCGAAGTTCTGGCGGCCGTCTATAGAGGGCGCTGCAGCGCCACCCCCTCTCGCAAATAACTCACATTCAATGCAATGCATTGAACGTGAGTTATTGCTGCCAGCTGCCTGGTCTATTCATATAACCGGACATGGGACGCCGGTTACCCGAATAGCGGCAGCTGGTTGGCTGAGGGGAACTGCCTATCAAAGCCAGCGGCTCTGATAGGCTTTTCCAGTACCGCCCTCTGGCTCTCGGAAGTCTATGCTCGGAGCGCAGGCAATCTGCGGTCCTTGCATTAGACTGACGGCCGTTTCAGCCAATCAGGTTCCCGTATTCTGGTTATCAGGAACCTGATTGGCTGAAGCTTCTCCACGGCGGCAGAAGACATCAAGGGAGGACATCAGGTAAGTGTTTTTTTTACAGGGAAAGGGGCATCATGGGGCACAGTGGCATCATGGGGCACAGTGGCAGCATGGGGCACAGTGGCATCATGGGGCACAGTGGCATCATGGGGCACAGTGGCAGCATGGGGCACAGTGGCAGCATGGGGCACAGTGGCGACAATGAGCACAGTGGCATGGGGCACAGTGGTGACAATTGATGGCACAGTGACTAAATATGATGGCATGGCATAGTGGTGACAATTGATGGCACAGTGGTGGCGTTTGATGGCATGGCACAGTGGTGACAATTGATGGCACAGTGACTGCATTTGATGGCATGGCACAGTGGTGACAATTGATGGCACAGTGACTGCATTTGATGGCATGGCACAGTGGTGACAATTGATGGCACAGTGACTGCATATGATGGCATGGCACAGAGGTGACAATTGATGGCACAGTGACTGCGTTTGATGGCATGGCACAGTGGTGACAATTGATGGCACAGTGACTGCATTTGATGGCATGGCACAGTGGTGACAATTGATGGCACAGTGGTGGCGTTTGATGGCATGGCACAGTGGTGACAATTGATGGCACAGTGGCTGCATTTGATGGCATTGCACAGTGGTGACAATTGATGGCACAGTTGCTGTGTTTAATGGCATGGCACAGTGGTGACAATTGATGGCACAGTGACTGCATATGATGGCATGGCACAGTGGTGACAATTGATGGCACAGTGACTGCATTTGATGACATGGCACAGTGGTGACAATTGATCTGCACAGTAGCTGCGTTTGATGGCATGGAACATTGGTGACAATTGATGGCACAGTGGTGGCGTTTGATGGCATGGCACAGTGGTGACAATTGATGGCACAGTTGCTGTGTTTGATGGCATGGCACAGTGGTGACAATTGATGGCACAGTGACTGCATATGATGGCATGGCACAGTGGTGACAATTGATGGCACAGTGACTGCATTTGATGGCATGGCACAGAGGTGACAATTGATGGCACAGTGACTGCGTTTGATGGCATGGCACAGTGGTGACAATTGATTGCACAGTGACTGCATTTGATGGCATGGCACAGTGGTGACAATTGATTGCACAGTGACTGCATTTGATGGCATGGCACATTGGTGACAATTGATGGCACAGTGGTGGGGTTTGTTGGCATGGAACAGTGGTGACAATTGATGGGCACAGTAGCTGCGTTTGATGGCATGGCACAGTGGTGACAATTGATGGCACAGTGGTGGCGTTTGATGGCATGGCACAGTGGTGACAATTGATGGCACAGTGGTGGCGTTTGATGGCATGGCACAGTGGTGACAATTGATGGCACAGTGGTGGCGTTTGATGGCATGGCACAGTGGTGACAATTGATGGCACAGTGACTGCATATGATGGCATGGCACAGTGGTGACAATTGATGGCACAGTGACTGCATTTGATGGCATGGCACAGTGGTGACAATTGATGGCACAGTGACTGCATATGATGGCATGGCACAGAGGTGACAGTTGATGGCACAGTGACTGCATTTGATGGCATGGCACAGTGGTGACAATTGATGGCACAGTGACTGCATTTGATGGCATGGCACAGTGGTGACAATTGATGGCACAGTGGCTGCATTTGATGGCATGGCACAGTGGTGACAATTGATGGCACAGTTGCTGTGTTTGATGGCATGGCACAGTGGTGACAATTGATGGCACAGTGGCTGCATTTGATTGCATGGCACAGTGGCTGCATTTGGTGGCATGGCACAGTGGTGACAATTGATGGCACAGTGGCTGCATTTGATGGCATGGCACAGTGGTGACAATTGATGGCACAGTGGCTGCATTTGGTGGCATGGCACAGTGGTGACAATTGATGGCACAGTTTCTGTGTTTGATGGCACAGTGGCTGCATTTGGTGGCATGGCACAGTGGCTGCATTTGGTGGCATGGCACAGTGGCTGCATGTGATGGGCACAGTGAGGCTGCAATATTTTTTTTTCGTTTGCGCCCCCCCAAAAATGTTGAGCACCAGCCGCCACTGATATATATATATATCAAAAACATAGGTTAGAAATGTATACACCTTAAAATAAATACCACAGAAAATTGAAATGTCAAAAATGATTTGCCTGTGTTGTCAATAGCAACCAGTTAAATGTTTTATTCTGTAGTAAAAATCCTTCTTCATGGACATTTCCAGCAACCAAGATAAAAAGAAAATTAAGTCACTTCTGAATGTCATTTCAATAACGCATCGTCCATTTTGCACAGCTTTGTTCAGTTCCTTTATTAATTCAGATGCAGTTGTGTTAGGTGGTCCACTGTAAAGATAAACCAAGCTATTGTGTACTGTGAATGCCCTCTACAGATAATTCCACAACAGCAGGGGGAATTCCAATGGCTTCTTTCCACGTAACATCTCCAGAGGTTTTCCTTGGCTCATTGTAGAGCTTGAACGGTTTTGTGTTTGTGAAAGGGCTGACCTTCCTGTAAACTATGTCAGATTAACAATTCCGTTTGTTCAGATTCAATTACCATGAACTAATTCTAGAATTCCTCTTAAAAAGTGTTTAACATCAGTCAGCCTTTCTTAGATTTTTTGTATTCTTTGCTTATACTGTATGATGACTAGGGGTGAGCTTCGAGTTCGAGTCGAACATGACATTGCCTGTTCACCTGTTCGCCGAACAATTTGGGGTGTTCACGGCACATTCGAAAAGCCGCAGTCACCCTATCTAAAAAAAATGCTAATTTTAAAGGCTTATATGCAAGTTATTATCATAAAAAGTGTTTTAAGTAAGCTTCATCTTGTTTTCCTTTGTCAATAACGTTCACCTGTAACTATTAGAACATGAAAAGATGGATTGTCATCATTAGGGATGAGCCGAAAATGCGAACAGGCAAAAAAATTCTTTCAAACATCCGAACACCTGGACTCGAACATGAAAAATCTAAAGTGCTAATTTTAAAGGCTTTTATGCAAGTTATTGTCATCAAAAGTGTTTGGGGACCTGTGTCCTGTCCCAGGGGACATGTATCAATGCAAAAAAAGTTTTAAAAACTGAAGTTTTTTTCAAGAGCAGTGATTTTAGTAATGATTAAAGTGAAACAATAAAAGTTAAATATTTCTTTAAATTTCGTACCTGGGGGCTGTCTATAGTATGTCTGTAAAGTAGCGCCTGTTTCCCGTGCTTAAAAATTTAATTTCTGAAGGAAAAAGGTAATTTAAAAGTACTTGTGGCTGTAATGAATTGTCGGCTCCCGGCAATACAGAAAACGTAATTGAAAGACATTGATAAAAAAAAATGCGTGGGGGTCCCCCCAAATTCAATTACCAGGCCCTTCAGGGGGAACCCTGCGCCAAATTTAAAAAAAATGGACTTGGGGTTCCCCCCAAATATCCATACTAGACCCTTCAGGTCTGGTATGGATTTTAAGGGGAACTCTGCACCAAAAAAATGGAGTTCCCCCAAAAATCCATACAGCCCTCATCAGAGCATGCAATCTGGCAGGCCACAGGAAAAGAGGGGGGACGAGAGAGTGCCCCCCTTCTGAACCATACCAGGCTACATGCCCTCAACATGGGGAGGATGCTTTGGAGGTCTGTGACCCCTCAAAGCACCATGTCCCCATGTTGATGGAGACAAGGGCCTCATCCCCACAACCCTTGCCGGTGATTGTGGGTGTCTCGGGGTGGGGGCTTATCGGAATCTGGAAGACACCTTTAACAAAGGGGACCCCCAGATCCTGGCCCCGCCCATGTGAATTGGTAAGGGGTACATTGTACTCATACCATTTCACAACTAAAGTGTAAGAAAAATTAAAAAAATACACAGAAACAGTTGGGATAAGTCCTTTATTTAAAAAAAACAAAAAGATTCCAGCGGTGGTAATCCACTCTCGGTCTCCACTCCAGCGCTGTCAGTCTCCTCTCCAGGCTCCAGCGATGATGTCCAGCGCAGCAAGGAACAGCATCCTGTCTCCACCAGAGACACCCCAGGAACAACATCGTGGCAGCCTGACAGATCTCCTATGTAGCTGAGAATGGGGCAACCCATCACGTGACCCCGTCCCCCTCTGACGCAAGGGCAAACCTGGGCTTTCCCAGTGACGTGACCCCGCCCCCATCTGATGTATCGCAGGTTTCCGATTGCATCATAGGGGGCGGGGTCACCCATCATGTTACTGGGTAAGCCCGGGTTTCCCCTTGCGTCAGAAGGGGATGGTGTCACGTGATTGGTGGCCCCGTTCTCAGCTACATAAGAGACCTGTCAGGCTGCCGCGACGTTGTGCCCGGTGTATCTCCGGTGGAGACAGGATGCTGTTCCACGCTGCTCTGGACATATTCGCTGGAGCCTGGAGAGGAGAACATCCATCGCAGGATACCGACAGCGCTGGAGTGGAGACCGACAGTGGATTACCACCGCTGGAATCTTTTTTTTATTTTATTTTTAATAAAGGACTTATCCCAACTGTGTCTGTGTATTTTATTTTTGACACTTTACATTTTGTACCCCTTACCAGTTCACATGGGGGGGCTGGGATCTGGGGGTCCCCTTTGTTAAAGGGGTCTTCCAGATTCCGATAAGTCCCTACGCCCGCTGACCCACACAACCACCGGGCAAGGGTTGTGGGGATGAGGCCCTTGTCCCCATCAACATGGGGACATGGTGCTTTGAGAGGTCACAGGCCCTCAAAGCATCCTCCCCATGTTGAGGGCATGTGGCCTGGTACAGTTCGGGGGGGGTGCTCTCTCGTCGCCCCCCCCCTCCTTTCCTGCGGCCTGCCAGGTTGCATGCTCGGATAAAGGGTCTGGTATGGATTTTAGGGGGGAACTCAACGCCATTTTTCTTTTTATATTTGGCACGGATGTTGCCCTTAATAACCATACCAGACCTGAAGGGCCTGGTAATTGAATTTGGGGGAACCCACACACATTTTTTTTATCAATAACTTTCAATGACTTTTCTCTGTATTGCCGGGAGCCGACAATTCATTATAGCCGCGAGTAGTTTTAAATTACTTTTTTTCTTCAGAAATTACAATTTTGTGCAGGGACAGTTCTAAGCACGGGAAACAAGCACTACTTTACAGGCATACTATACACACCCTTCCAGGTACAAAATTTAAAGGAATATTTCACTTTTATTGTTTCACTTTAAGCATTATTAAAATCACTGCTCCCGGAAAAACTTCAGTTTTTAAAACTTTTTTTGCATTGATACATGTCCTCTGGGGCAGGTCCCCAAACACTTTTTATGACAATAACTTGCATATAAGCCTTTAAAATTAGCACTTTAGATTTTCATATTCGAGTCCCATAGACTTTAACGGTGTTCGGATGTTTGAACTAATTTATTGCCTGTTCGCATGTTCGGCTCATCCCTAATGATGACAATGCATCTTTTCATTTTCTATCAGTTACAGATGAACGTTATCGACAAAGGAAAACAAGATGAACCTTACTTCAACTACAAAGTACATATTTTCAAAGACAGGTATCCTGTCCCCCCTCCCCCAGAAAGGTGCCAATTGTGATCAGATGAGCATAAGTTCCATATAAGTATATCTCTTAAAGGGACAGGTGCACTTTTAATTGAATTAATATAATTATATGTACATCATCTTAAAGGGGCATGTGCACTTTTTACTTTTTGTTTTATTAGGATATTATTATCCAGGTTATTCAATGTATATTAAAGAGGAGTTCCACCCAAATTTGGAACTTCCTCTTGTTCCACTCCTCACCCCCATACATGCCACATTTGGCATGTAATTTTTTTTTTGGGGGGGGGGGGCTTCAGTAGGAGTGGGACTTCCTGTCCCACTTCCTGCTTCCGCCGAGGGGCTGGTTAGGCGATTAAGCCTTAATCGCCTACACCAGCCCCTCCCTGTAGGCGATCACATGGGACACTGACAGGTCCCATGCGATCACCTCTCCAATCAGCGGCGAGCCGCGCCGCGCGGCTCGCACATGCGCAGTGGGTGCCCGGCCGTGAAGCCGAAGGCTGTCACGGCTGGGTGCCCACAGTTGAGATGGAGACGCCGGCTGGGGAGGGGGGGGAGAGGAGCGGAGCCCCGGTCGGTGCGTCGCTGGAACGCAAGAGCAGGTAAGTGAGTGTTTATTAAAAGCCAGCAGCTACACTTTTTGTAGCTGCTGACTTTTAATAAACACAATTTTGGCTGGAACACCCCTTTAATGAGGTTTAAAAGGGCATGAGCACGTTTATGTTTAAGTTACAATATCACTACAATCCCCGCAAGAAAAAAAATTGGATTCTTAAATGTTACAGATTATTATTTTATTACATTCCCAAATCACTAAATAAAAGACATGAGTCAGATTCTGACATTAAAACTGTAATGTTAACCCTAACGGCAGATGATCCTAAGGAAGTCACTTGATTATGACGATACGCGTGGAGCCGAGACTGGTGAAGTGATTGACAGGTTGAACTGGAAGTGGTGCAGGAGCTGCTGTAAACTGCTGTAAGTTTGATGTGCTATTAAATTTTACACCGATGTAAGTGCTCTTTTATCTTAATAAAGTAAATTTAACATATACTAGACCATGAGGGCTCCATATGTGCATTTGAATTTGGTCTTAGAGCGGATGCTATAATGCCGATCTCTTAATGGGGCCACACACCTTTTTTTAATTTGTGATGATCAATACGCCACCATTCACCATCCTTAAAGTGGAAGTAAACCCTTCTATAATTTTCAGCCAAGGAAGCTACCATCTTGGCCTATGTTTAATCTTCAACTGCCATGGTGCTGCACATGTGATCAGTTCTGACACCAGCCATTGGATGGTTTGACAGTTTGGTTGAGAGCACAACCAATGTGACAGTTGGCAATCCCGGCATGCCGGAAATTTAACTGCTTTTTGAAACTGTTAAATCGATGGGTTTACTTCCGCTTTAAGTGTATAAGGAGGAATATAGCCAATATTAACAACGGAGGATGAGCAGGATTGATCCCCAACAGGAAATGTATACAGGTCCCTCTCTGGAGGTGAGCGAGCTGGCACAACGTTGGCGGGATTTATTGAGCACATTATGAAGAATTTATGATTTCAAGATTGAGAACTACACATTCTTTTGGTGTATTGAAATTCAAATTAGGTACTTTATATGTAAATGCAGGGGAGAGACTTTAGGCACATGGAGAATAGTGTTTCAATGTTATCTTAATTTTTTACAGTATATAAAAATTTGAATAAGCCTGCACATTTATTTATTTGCACGGACACAATAGGTGGCGCATCATATATATTTTTCTGTTTTATATGTATGATCATTGTGGGAACACAGCTTTATGCTTGTAGTCAATGACCTTTATAGTTGTTATTTATTTATTGAGTAATCGACAGGTTTGTTTGACACATTTTCACTAATGCATAAAGTTTGACACAAGGGGGGTTATTTATGAAAGGCAAATCCACTTTGCACTACAAGTGCAAAGTGGTTCTGTTATCATGGCTGGGTGTCATATGACATCCAGCAGGATAACATGCCGGCGCATGCCCATAGGGGCGTGCAGTGCGGTGTGTCATCTCCGATCGTGATAAGGAGCCTCTGTCAAACCACGTGATCAGCTGCGACCAATCATAGCTGAACGTCGCATGCCTGTAAACAGCATTCCTCAGTTTGCACTGACAGGGAGAGCCGATCGGCGACTCTCGCTGTCGGGGGGGGGGGGGGTCTGTGCTGATAATCAGCACATTGATTATCAGCACAGCAAGCTCAAATGTGCCAATCGGCTACCAATCACTGCCCAGCAGTGTTCAAATAAAAAAAGTCTGCAAGCGCCCACCACAGTGTCAATCAGTGCCCATCAGTGCCCAGCAGTAAAGCCTTCAGTAACACATCAGTACCTTATCAGTGCTACCTGTCAGTGCCAATCAGTACCACCTATTAGTCCCGCCTGCATTTAATTCAGGTGCAGTTGTGTTAGGTGGTCCACTGTAAAGATAAATCAAGCTATTGTGTACTGTGAATGCCCTCTACAGATAATTCCACAACAGCAGGGGGAATTCCAATGGCCGTCTGTCAGTGCCCATCAGTGCTGCCTGTCAGTGCTGCCTATCAGTGCCCATCAATTCTACATAACAGTGCCTCCTCATCAGTGCCCATCAGTGCCACCTAATTTGTGCCGCCTTATCAGTGCCCATCGGTGACACCTCATTAGTGCCCGTCTTTGAAGGGGGGAAACAATATTTTATGACAAAAACTATTTTTTTTCAAAAATGTTGGTCTTTTTAGTTTGTTTAGCAAAAAAGAAAACCCCAGAGATGATCAAATACCACCAAAAGAAACTATATTTGTGGGAAGAAAATTATATAAATTTAGTTTGGGTACAGTGTAGCATGACCGCGCAATTGTCATTCAAAGTTGACAGCTGAAAATTGTCCTCGGCAGGAAGGGGCGAAAGTGCCTGGTTTTGAAGTGGTTATTGTCTAAACTGGTGGCAACAAAAGCGAGTACACCCCTAAGTGAAAATGTTCAAATTGAGCCCAAAGTGTGGCCACCATTATTTTCCAGTCTTAAACCTCTTGGTTCCAGAGCCAAAACAGGAAGTGAGGGAATACCTGGTTGTCACTAGTCAGAACTAGTGTCCCTATTGGAATATTTTCCCTCGATTCATGTTGTGGTAACAAGCCCAAACTTTTAGTTTATTTTTAATCTTAGTGATAAAAGTAATCAGGACACAAAGAAAGATAAATCCACCTAATGGGGACACAGACATCAGTAAGAACAGGTGTTTTAATCCCTCTGCACTATATCCAAAACAAAACAAAAAAAGACTTGTTATTGTATTTGGTTCAATGTGTATATTTTCTTTTCTACTTTTACTGAGTATTTAAAGCCACAATTCCCCAGTGTCACTTATTGTAGATCTGTAATGCAGTGTCTGCTTCTGAGAAAAGAATGCACTGTGTGGGTGTGCTTAGGGATATTGTTTTGGCAGCAGTATACATTTTGTTTTTAGAAAATAGTAGTCAATATCCAAATAGCTGTTAGTTCCATTTTGTGTTCAGCGTATCTATTTTAACGTATGTCCAGCAGAGCTCATTGCATTCATGAATCTTAAAAAGTGTTTCCTTCTAATCAATTTGTGTGATCATGCATTACAGTGAAATAATATACTCCTGGTAAGTGAATGTTGCTACAGCAAAGTCCCTTTGTACTAGTAATTCTGGTCCAGGGTTCATTAATTCTATGGTTTCTGAGAAAAGCTGGTTCTATTTTTTTCAGTCTGTTTTATTCCACTGCAACAAGATGCCTTTATCATTATGGATGTACCGTAACATCTTGATACTCAAACAAATACATTAGACAGGCCCTTTTCAGGTAGCAGCATACAGTATGACAGTTATGGGAAATAAAGCTATAGCATGACTGTCTAAGCAAGGGGTACATTTTTTTTCCATCTAAGATTCAGATTAAATGTATGTGAATTCACCTGCTAACAAATGAAGCTAATAATCTGGACCCCTTTACATTAGACAGCCCACACACCTCTAGATCCCTTTACATCACACAACCCTGCACCTCTGGACCCATTTACATTACACAGCACCCTGCACCTCTGGACCCCTTTACATTACACAGCCCCACACCTCTGAATCCCTATACATTACACAGTCCCACACCTCTGGACCCCTTTACATTACACAGCCCCCCCCCCCCAAAAAAAGGACATACGTTTTGTTTGGGTGCAATGTTGCACGACCGCACAATTGCCAGTTAAAGCAACGCAGTGCCGTAAAAGTGCTCTGGTCAGGAAGGGGGCAAATCCTTCAGGGGCTGGAGTGGTTAAATGGATTTTTGCTGTTTTTTTTTATTTAAGTCCTCTATAGTATTCAATAAAATAATCTATATGCTCTTAAAGGAGTTGTAAAGGAAAAAAATGTTTTTCTGAAATGACTGTTTACAGGGTATAGAGACATAATGGTTAACTGATTCCTTTTAAAAATGATTACAAATAGATAAAAATCAATCATATGATGTACCTGCAGTTTCAGTTCCGTTTTTGCATGCTTTTTCATGCTTCTGTGATGTACGGAGACACAGAGCCAATAGAGGGCAGTGATGGTTTGTAAAAGGAAAGTGATTGGTTCTGAGGGGTTTTAGACACACAGTAATCACACCTCCTTGATTAGTGACCACAGAGAGAAAGCTCCCATGACTTTTTTCATCAGGAAACAGACAACCAGGAAGTGTCCAGAACAGAGAAGGATTACAGCAACATCATAGCAAAAATGAACAATGAGGACATGAAAACGGGACTGCAGTAAGTTAAGGAAGCTATTTAGCTAAAAAAAAAAAATTCCTTTAGTGGCCCTTTTAAGGGTCAGGCGACGCTTATGTGTTATCATCATTTTTCTTACTAAAACACTAAGAATCTCATGTATGGGAGGTCAGGCTGATCTACTAAGTAGTTGGTGTGCCACTAAGTGGTAGAACACACATTGGGACATAGCATTTACACACATTGCAAGGCATTCTCTGAATGGCGCCTGTGAAAAGAAGACCCCAGGTGGTACTGTGCAGCAGGGACTACTACAGCGATTCTCCTTTTCCACAGGGATTGGCTAAGTATGGAATATGTATACTTTGGTCCAAGCTAGAATTCAGCTTTAAGGTATAACTTTTTTTAGTTTTGGATAGAGGAGAGATGAATTATAATGCCTGTCAGTTTTTATTGCTGACTGCCCATTAGGGAGATTCACCCTCTGTCACGTATCAGGTGAGACCAGAACTGTGTGGACTGCGACAGAGGAAACCCAGACGTGTTAAAGTGAAAATATAATTTATTAAAGATAAGTGAAATAAGTAACAACCTCCAAAACCACACTGTGCACACGACCAACACCAACAGACTACACAAATAATACGAGACTAATATGTACCAGTAAAAGGGAAAACCAGAATCGTAACAGGGCCAGGCCAGGATCGTCAAAGGGAGGTCAGCAGCTGGGGAAAGGGAGAACAAACAGGACAAGTAGAGGATGGATGGATGGATCACAGGGGGAACAGGTATAGGTACAAGCACAGGGTACAGGATTCCAGGTACTGGTACAGGTATAGGTTCAGGGCGCAAGAAAGATATCCATGCAAAGTCAGATTGTCAGTGCCAGGTATTTATACACATCTCCTGCAATCAGGCTCAGGTGACGCCTGATCGCAGGAGATGTCGGCCCCACACTGCCAGGAACCCCCTACTGGTGGACGCCAGTACTGCGGCCCAAAGATCACATGATACCACCAAGGGAGAGCTCCCCTGGCAGTTCCAGACTGCTAGGAGACACCTGGTGGTGGACCACAGTACTGCACGACACATATCAGGCAGAACCATCAGCGGGAGGAACCTTTCCTGACACCCTCTGTATTGATTCTGTTTACCATTATCATTAAAAGTGAAAGTAAAAGTAAAATCAGAAAAGTAATAAAAGGGAAATCGTCCAATGGGGGCACCAGTTCTGGTGACCCTCTGTATGGAGAGTACTGATTGGCCCTGTGCTGATCACATGCACCCTCCCAAGAAAAAAAAACCTCTCTAGAAATACACACCAAACTAAACATGTGCAGCTTTGTCCCCAAGGCTCTGTTCTATCAGAAGATGGTTTGAGGACTGTGGAAGAAGGGAAGGAATGGAGAAGACAGGATCAAACAGCCTTTTTACACAAAATTACCCCCTTAGGTTCCACAGGGAGTATAACAAGCATGCTTTACTACATATACAGACTGATTTTACTGTTGTGGGTTTAGTAACACTGCCACAGCCTGTGAAGACCCAGGTAGCGCTGCTTTGCTCCATGCAGTCAGGGTCCTGTGCTGTACTGTACATATGCATCCTGTAAGGATCATCTACCTATATAAGCTCTGCTTGCCAGTATTTCCCAGAACATACCCCCCCAGTGACTGTATGACTTAGTGGTGATAAATACTCCATTTCTATATACTACGCAGAGCACTGTTTAAAATAAAGTCATTAATCCTCCTGCAAAATGAATATATTTAATTGAAAGTTGTAGTTGGCAAGTCTGTGTAAATAGACAATGAGCGTCAAAAAGTGAACTGCCACAGACTGGTGTGTATGGAATAAACATAAAAGACACCAAAGATGATATAGTTCAATTTAAAAAAAGTAATAATTGCAGCTATACTACAGTTCTATATAAACTACTGGCTATTGGAGCATAGAAATTAGGAGAAAATGGGCAGATGATTTTTGACAAGCTTGTATTTCAGATTTAATACATTGCATATACATAAACCAGACCGAGCCTCCATCTCCCCATCTCCCCACACATATACAATTGTGCACATTTATTAATGTATGATTGCGTTGTTCATATGGTCTTCTGCTGCCTTTGGCTCAGCACTAGCTCCTGGGTCTGAATTGCTAGCATCTCTGACTTCTAATGATGATGGGGGAAGGTGTTTCCAAGCAACTGCAAACTTCCCTAAATCCATTTCTGTATGCAGTACCAGATCTATTACATATTAACTCTGCATAGTGCACAGCGGCTTACCCAAGGTCAGTAAAGCCCTTCACTTAGAAAATATAAAATACTACTAACGTGTATATGCATTCTGGAACCTAAGCCTATCAATAAAAAGTGTTAGAAATCCATTGTTGTGTCAAGAATACAATTTTTAAACTAAATCTAGTGTCATGGCAGATATATTGCATCCTGTCTTTTCATTGTATGTTACTGTAATAATGAGAAAGCTGACCTGCGTGAATTGACCCACTAATGAGACTGCAGTAAAAAATCACCTACTACTAAATCAATGAGCGCAATCTGCACTACAGTTTGATTTAATTACTGCTTTGTGATAAAGATCTGATTAAGTCGTGACTAGGTGGCCATAGATATAGGGTGATAGAAATTCTGCTGATTTCCTTATGCATATTCTAATAATAAATTCATGCGCTTGGTGAAAAACAATCAATAAACATTCAAAAGTGAAAATAATCAAAAATAATCAGATAGTGACAGCTGCAGTCAAAAAATATTGCACAAACCAATATCAACAGAATATTATTAAGGGAAATAGATGCACTGTCCGTGAACCACATAGCAAGTATGTATGCTCCTAAGGCCTTGTACACACAATGTAATTTATCCGGTCGGAAACATCCGACGGAAATTTCCCAGCGGACATGGCAAATGTGTCCGTTGGTCTGATGAGCGTACACACCATCGGACCGAAATCCCAGCGGACCAGAACGCGGGCACGTAAACCACGTACGACGTCACTATAAAGGGGAATGCCAAAGCCTACGGCGCCGCCCTCTGTTCCGCTTTTTCTAGTTCCGTGTTAGCGAAGGTTTGGTTTGAGCTGATTCGTGCTTTTCAGTCTCCGTGCTTAACAGGTCGTATTTCAGGTTCAGTGTGTGCTTGTGGGCTCGTATTTGTCATTCAGTGTCGCCGTGCGCGGCGTTTCTGCTTTGCAGTGCCGTCCTGTTCGGTCGTATCTGTTTGACGTGCGATCTTTGCAGGTATTGCTGGATTTGGGTGTGCTTTCTGTTTGAGTGTGTTTTTGACTGACCAGCCGGCCGGTTTGAAGCCATGATGGAGCAGCAGCGCAACTTTTCACGAGTTCGTGCTGTTTATGGGTTTTGTTCTGGAGTCTGAGTGCATTCCAGTGATTTGGACAGGAACAGTAGGAGGAGGAGTTCCTGGGCCAAGAATTGGTTGCGGCAGCGTAACCGATTCTCTCATATGTCTCTGCTTAGGGAGATCCGGGAGAATAATCCTGACTCCACCGTCTGCTGGATCTCCTGTCCCCCTATATTACGAGGCAGGACACTGATGTGCCAAGCCATTCCGGCTGAGCAGAAGCTTATTGCCACGTTGCGGTACCTGGCGACTTGGAGGAGCCAGCAGGACCTCAAGTTCTCAACAGGCATCTCTCCCCAGGCGCTTGGGGTCATCATACCGGAGACGTGTTCTGCCATCATACAAGTGATGCAGGAGGAGTATATTAAGGTAAGTTTCCTCCTTTAACATCACAATCTGTGTCTTTAATAATGTTTGCAAATTTTTCTCACTTTTTTTTGTGTTGGTTTTCCGAATTGCCATGATTGTAATATGCTGTGTGCTGAATGTTCCCTTTTCTCCCCATGCATGTTGTTAAGCTTTCCAGGTTAATGTGGTTTGGCCTACCTGCATATTTTTACCTTCAACACTACTAACCTGTCCAGCATCATCTCCTAGGGACAAACACCCCTTTTTTGGCTCTTTTTTTTTTGTCCTGCTCCATTGTAGTTCAACCCCCCCCCCCTAAAAAAGTGTATTGCCCCATCAACGGGATGTGTAGTCTGATAATAATTGGCTCTAGATTTGTTGCCCTAAATACTCACTACACACTAATATTTAGAAATGTTAATACTGTGATGTTGCAGAATTATGTTTTTTTCTTAGTGTTTGCAATGTTTTTTATGTGCCAAAGTGCTAATTTTGTTTTTGCTTTTGTCCCCACAGTTTCCCTCCACGCCACAGGAATGGCAGACTGTGGCTGCCCACTTTGCCCAGTGGTGTGATTTTCCAAACTGCGGAGGGGCAATTGATGGGAAGCATGTCCGCATAGTGCCGCCACCTCTTTCGGGGTCGTACTATTATAACTACAAAGGTTTTCATAGTATCGTGTTGATGGCGGTGGTGTCGGCAGACTACGAATTTTTGTATGTGGACGTGGGGAAGAATAGCCGGCTGTCTGATGGGGGAGTGTTCGCGCGGACCGAATCTTACAGGCGTCTACAAACTGGTGGTCTTGAACTGCCACCGGATGAAGACAATGTGGAAGGACTTCCGTTTGTTTTTTTAGCGGACGAGGCTTTCCGGCTTGGACCTCACCTCATGCGGCCTTTTCCCCAGAGGACTCTCACCCCGGAGAGGAGGGTCTTCAATTTCCGGCTGGCCAGGGCCCGGAGGGTAGTCGAGAATGCCTTTGGGATACTCGCCAGCCGGTTCCGCCTCTTCCAGACAGCGATACATCTGGCGGAATATAAATTGAACTCGGTTGTTTTGGCCTGCTGCATATTGCACAATTTTTTACGCAGGCATTCCCAGACGTACCTACCCAACATCGGTGCTGAGGCAGGACTACCCTCAGATACCCTTCCTGGGCTGGACACTGGTCGCGCTGGCTCGGTCACCCAATCTGCTTGTGAGGTACGCGACAAATATGTTGAGTACTTTATGGGTCGGGGGGCCATAGCTATGCCAGATTAATAATTCGGCCCCCAAAAGAAAGAAATATTACAAAGAACTAATAAATAATTTGACCATTGGACTTTATTCAGTTGTTTGTCATTATTGCTTTTTCTCTTTTGATCTGTCTTCCAGGTTCTGAAACTAGTGCACTTCTTGTGCCCAATTTAGTTAGCAGGTTTTAGTAAATACACACAATTGCACATTCTAGTCACTCTTCTACAAACTGGGTATTGAGCCTAGAAATAAGAAGCCACTGGTTTTAGCGTTTTTTGTATGAAATTTTTTATTTTTTTTTAATTTGGTGTTTTTCCCAAAATCTTTGGCTTTTATTTGAAAAATGTGTTTAGAAACGATTTATTTCTTCAAAAAATATATTTTTGTTTTGACAAACATATGTAACAATGGAACTTACAAAGTTCAACCTTTTAGTTAGCATACCAAACCCAGACGACATGGTCTTATGTCACCCCGGAATACGCCAAAATTTGAGGATGCACACATGCTGTGTGTGATGGGCAAAATGGTGAATTCTCGCCTGAGATCCCATGCCAAATGTTCACATGTGCTATCTGCCATCATGGGTGATCAATGTATGTGGTTTGTGGGTGCAACCCCTTTCTCTCACCTACTTGATAAGCGAGGAAGGGGTTGCACCCACAAAGCACAGACAATCGATGTCCTGTGATGGCAGATAGCACATGTGAACACACACTGGGGTTTATTTACTAAACAGTGCAAACTCAGGCTTATTTCTGCATATAAGCCAATCAGCTTCTAAATTCAGCTTATTCAATTAAGCTTTTGCATGTAAACATGGAAGCTGATTGGTTTATATGCCAAGTGAGGCTGCTTTTGCACGTTCTAGCTTTACTAAATAAACCCAAGTGTGTGTGTGTGTGCATCCTCAAATTTTGGTGTATTTTAATGTAAAAATATAAAACATCTTTGAGAGTGGGGTGGTTGGGGGTGAGGGCAGGGGATAGTCTTCTATATACGTCCCAAAATATCTAGCATGTTTTTGAAGTTTTGGTCCATCACCACCATCCTTTCCCTCATATTGGCCAGCTCCGTGCTGCACGACATTATCTGCTGTATTAGGATTTGTGCACTTGCACCAGAAAAATTAGGAGCAACAGATGTGCTAATCCCATCTTCATCCCCTAAAAATGCAAAAATAAAAAAAAAACATTGTAAGTAAGTAAGGTGCAGGCCTATCTACATCTTTTTCCCTGCAAAGCTGGGGTGTCACTGACCTGTTGTACTGAGAATTAGACATGTGCACAGAAAAAAAAATCGTTTTTTTTTTGTTCCGTTTTGTATGGTCCCGTCTGTTCGTTTCCGTTTTTCGTAAGACGCCCGTTTTCCCGTTCGTTTGTCGTACGACGTGATTTTTTCGTATTCCGATCGTTTCGTATTTCCGTTACCGTTTTATTTTCGTACATGCGGGATGATTCGTTATTCTGTTTAATTCATGTTCGTTTCTTGTTAGACAATAATTATCGTGAATTTTCGTCAATTTGCATTCTGTGTATCTTGAATGCTTTTCTTTTGTTAGTGTCAGTTGTATGTTCATTGTTCAATGACATCTATAACAAAAGAATTTCATTATGTATATTGAATGAATTCCTTTTTCTGTTTTCTGTGTATTCAAAATACTGAAGGCAAATTTTTTGTTATAGGTGTCATATCAACATACGAAAATAACAAAATAAACAGGTTCAAATGCAAATCTTTTGTTTATGTTTTTTTTGAATGGCCAGAGAGTTAGGCTGGCCATACATGATACAATTTTCTGTGCAATTTTCTTTAGATTTACCTTCAACTATGTAGTGCAAGGGCCTGCCTGATTGCATACAATTGAAAGTGTTGTTTAGTTTGACCTCATATATGGTTTTTGGTAAATCTAAAAGAAAATTGTACAAGAAAATTGAACATGTATGGCCAGCCTCAGTGACTGAAAGCAGCTTCTCTTTTGTGCAGAATAGTGAGTACACTTGTACAGTAAAGCCTAATAAACGTTTCTGTGGATTTTCATCTGAAGGGAGATCAGTTGGCCAGACTTTTGAATTTTGAATATTGTTAAGCCCCATACACTTGGTCAGACTATTTTAACAACAAACGTAAAAAGGATCGTTTTCCGATCGTTCTCAGAAAATTTGTTCGTTTTTAAACTGCATCAGAAAACCATTTTTGGGTTCAAAAGTCTGGCCAACTGATCTCCCTTCAGATGAAAATCCACAGAAAAGTTTATTAGGCTTTACTGTACAAGTGTACTCACTATTCTGCACAAAAGAGAAGCTGCTTTCAGTCACTGAGGCTGGCCATACATGTTCAATTTTCTTATACAATTTTCTTTTAGATTTACCAAAAACCATATATGAGGTCAAACTAAACAACACTTTCAATTGTATGCAATCAGGCAGGCCCTTGCACTACATAGTTGAAGGTAAATCTAAAGAAAATTGCACAGAAAATGGTATCATGTATGGCCAGCCTAACTCTCTGGCCATTAAAAAAACCATAAACAAAAGATTTGCATTTGAACACGTTTCTTTTGTTATTTTCGTATGTTGATATGACACCTATAACAAAAAATGTGCCTTCAGTATTTTGAATACACAGAAAACAGAAAAAGGAATTCATTCAATATACATAATGAAATTCTTGTGTTATAGATGTCATTGAACAATGAACATACAACTGAAAACAAACACAAAACGGATTCAAACAAAATACACAGTGCAAACCTCTTGATACAGATTTCATTTTCGTTACTTTGCCATTTTCGTTTTGTCGTTTTTTCCCGTCGGATCGTTCGCTCGTATTTGCGGTCGTTCGTTATGCGGCTCATCCGTTATCCCGTCGTTTTCGTATTTTGGTGCTTTACCGTTTTCGTATGTACACATTATCCCGCGGGTACGAAAATAAACATTTTGTACGAAAATAACATTCGTACGAACGGGAATGCACATATCTACTGAGAATTTATACATCTTCTACAACTTCTCCTTCTTCTTCAACTTCTCCTTCCTCCACCAATCCGCCTTCCTCCACCAACCCGACATCATCCACCAATCCGCCTAATTCCACCAATCCGCCTAATTCCACCAATCCGCCTAATTCCGCCATCATCCACCAATCCGCCTTCCTCCTCTCTCCTTTCCTCTTCTCTCCCTTCCTCCTCTCCTTCTTCCTCCTCTCCTTCTTCCTCATCCTCCTCCTCCAGCCTAACTCTCTGGCCATTAAAAAAACCATAAACAAAAGATTTGCATTTGAACACGTTTCTTTTGTTATTTTCGTATGTTGATATGACACCTTCAACAAAAAATTTGCCTTCAGTATTTTGAATACACAGAAAACAGAAAAAGGAATTCATTCAATATACATAATGAAATTCTTTTGTTATAGATGTCATTGAACAATGAACATACAACTGAAAACAAACACAAAACGGATTCAAACAAAATACACAATTCAAACCTCTTGATACAGCTTTCATTTTCGTTATTTTGCCATTTTCGTTTTGTCGTTTTTTCCCGTCGGATCGTTCGCTCGTATTTGCGGTCGTTCGTTATGCAGCTCATCCGTTATCCCGTCGTTTTCGTATTTTGGTGCTTTACCGTTTTCGTATGTACACATTATCCCGCGGGTACAAAAATGAACATTTTGTACGAAAATAACATTCGTACGAACGGGAATGCACATATCTACTGAGAATTTATACATCTTCTACAACTTCTCCTTCTTCTTCAACTTCTCCTTCCTCCACCAATCCGCCTTCCTCCACCAACCCGACATCATCCACCAATCCGCCTAATTCCACCAATCCGCCTAATTCCACCAATCCGCCTAATTCCGCCATCATCCACCAATCCGCCTTCCTCCTCTCTCCTTTCCTCTTCTCTCCCTTCCTCCTCTCCTTCTTCCTCCTCTCCTTCTTCCTCATCCTCCTCCTCCACAATTTTTTTTTGGGCGTTTTGGAGACAGTGTGGGCCTCCCTGACTTCTCATAGCGCTGTCCTCTTCTTTCCCCTAAAAACCTAAAAAAAAAGGAAACTCATCAGCAAACAGATATTTTTGGAGGGCCTAATTTGCAAACATTGCTTAGAAGTGGCGTTACAATTGTAGTTTTGGGCTTATTCCAGCACAAACCATATTCATATTTTTGGTAGATGACTTCTCCCAAGCTGTGATATAATGAGCCTTTTTGGTGAAGTGACACACATGGCTGGCCTCCTGAATAAGTAGTTTTTGGAGTCCCTTCACCAAAAGTACAAATTAGTATTTTATGGGGGGAGACACAGGTTCTCTAAATTCCAGATGTGAAAACAGCTGCTTATTATGTTATCTCATCACTGTGTGAATGAATGAATCCTGTTTGCCTTTTAAAATCAACTTAGTTTGCACAAACACATCATATTTTCAACAATGTTTCTATAAACAATGTTTTTCGACAAATAGCCACGTCAAGGTGTGATGTTCCTGGACCCGCGGATTTAGGATAAACTATGTGATGGAACGATGTTTCCTACGATCGTGGCAAGTCATCGGATTTATTAGACAAACATTACTAATTTTACAATGCAGGGGTTCAAAAATACAAGCAGGCCAACGAGGCAGATGGCGAAATAGACATGGCAAAACATTTACAAAAACAATAGGCACTCCAAAGATATATTAAAGTACTTACTTTTTTCTATGATTTTGCGATACTGCTCTGGCTCGCGCAGTTTTAAGTCGGACCAGCGTTTCCGGAGCTGCTCTTTTGACCTGGTGACCCCAAACATCTCATAAAGTTTCCTCGCCGCCTTATCCATAATTTTGGACTTCCTCCGGTTAGGGGTGCTGTATGGGCCATGCTCACCATCATAGTCCTTCCGTCGCAGGATGGACACCATCTCCACCATCTCTTGTAGAGACATGTTTGTGGCCTTGTATCGTTTTGGCCTGGATCTGGACGTTCCGGCCTCTGTCCCTTCCTGATCCCGATCAGAGGCTAATGTGCGCTCGTGTGACATCACCATATTTTCCAATCAACATTGCATAGGGACGTGGAAAACAGGAATTGGTACGTCATGGGCGGAGACGAGGGCGGCGTTTCTTGATTGCGTGGGGATATAATAGAAAACAACGTGATTACGTAGGTTACGCGGAGATTACTCGAGTGGAAACGAGGAGAGAGAGAGACAAAGGTAAATGAAAACATCGGATCAGAGGCCTAGAAAATGAACAGCCATGGGGGATGGGGCTTTTTAATGTTGTTTGCACCCTTTTTGTGCTACTGTTATTTAGGTATCTTGGGGCCCACCATAAAATTTAGAGAGCCAAGTGCTTGTACACATCACTTCATCAAGATATATGTAGAGAGAATGCTCTATCCTCTTTATTTGGATTTTAGAGTATGCAGTCAGATCATGCAAGTATTGTTGTGTGTTGGTTGTACAGAGATAAGTAGTTAGTGTTTTCTGCCATCAATGCTGAGGGGCATGATAGCTACACATGAACTAGTGCCTTGATGAGTGCTAGCATTAATATTCATGGTGGATGTGTTCTTATCTACATGCTACAACTTAAACAAATGGCTCTGCATGACACCTTTTTTGGGGGGTACAACAATGCGGCAGAGCTGGCCAGCTATGTAGCAGCAGAAGACACTGTGTTTGTATACTGTAGTTGCTCTAAAATGAATGAATGTGCACATATTTTTAGAATCTCAAAGCTGAGCCTTTTTTAAGTTGTGCTTTGTGTTTGTTTGTCATTTTCTATTCTAGACATTACTATTAAAGGTAATTTTAGGAGCTGAAAGGTGTGAAACATGGATTTGCTCAAAGGGAAGGAGGCAACCATGCAGCTTATAAACCGCTATCGGGATATGCACCTTCTTTGGGACACCAGGCACCCGGAAAATTTGGACACCGTGAAGAGAGCGGCAGCACTTGATGAGATTGCTACATACCTGCACACTTGGGTGCCAAGTTGCACAGGCGACATGGTTAAGGATAAATTTAGTAACCTCAGGAGAAGCTACAGAAATGTATATAAAAAACGCAAATATCAAAAATCAGGATCAGCAGCAGCTAAGAAAAAGGAACCCAAGCTCCTACAAAGAGCTCAGTTTTTTGAACGATGAACTGGATGGCAGGCCTTCTGATTCTACACTTCCTTCCAGCCTTCCTCCCAGCGGAACTTCCCCGGATCCCAGGAGCCCTGCAGAATCTGAAGCGGGGCTGGCTGACATGGAGCCAGATCTGGCCATCTTCGATGAGGTATAGTATTTTCCAACATATTTTGGTGCTGCTATTTATTTTGAATTAGTGAGTTGATCTGGTAAACAAAAAACAAACCTTGGGAAAAAAAAACAAAGTTGTGGGCCTACAAATAGGTGTCAGGGATGCCTAATGCAAGGGTCAGAAGGACAGTCTGTTTAATTACAATTAAAACTAACTAAAACAGTCTAGAGAAAGAAAATGTGTGTGATTGATTGTGCAAAATATTACAACATGTCCCTTTTTTATACACAGGAAGAAGAGACCAGCCAGGAGGTGGCAGCTCCTGAGGCCCATGTCAGCCAGGCGGAAGGGGGGAGTGGCAGCCAGGAGGAGGCCGGGCCAAGTGAGGTGCAGCAGGTCCCCAGGCCCAGGCTGAGCACCATCAGCCAAGTTCCTCCCCTCCAGATGAGGCCACCAGCTGCAAGGAGGCGCAGGAGGGTGGTGCACGATGAGAGCCTGGAGGTCATCCGGGAGGCTGCTGAAATCATGAGGGCCCCCCTCAACCCCACGGAATGCTACAGTGCATTTGTGGCCAATGAACTCAACCAAGGGGGGGAGGAGCAAAAAAGCCTGGCCAAGGACATCATTAATCAGGTCCTGGCCAGGATGAAAAAGGGACGAGCTGAGCAGGGACACTGTGCTGTGGGACCCGGCCTGGCCTGCTCCCCATCATCCTCATCCTCCTCCTGCTGCCACATCAGCCCCACCAGCAAGGGTCCGTGGACGGACCCGTGGAAGTTTCGCTGGAAGGAAGTCTGGAAAGAAGTCGAGAAGATGATTCCCTGCCATCCAGTTGATTGTACAAAAAAATGAGCTCGTTGGAGTAGCACAGCTTGGGTTCCTTTGTTCATGTGCTGCTGATTCTGATTTTTGTTATTGACTCCTGAGGTTACTAAATTTATCCTTAATCATGTTGTAATTCCTAAGTCTGCATGTATGTTGCAATCTCATCAAGTGCTGCCGTTCTGGTGATTTATAATTTCTTTTTTGGGCGGAAATAAATGGCTTTTGTAGTTACTTTCAAACCTTGTCTATTGTGTTTTATACTGTGGTTAGTAAGCATCAGACATTTGTAAAATAAAACGTGGCATTTGCAAAGGACACAAACTCCTTGGGGGGGGGACCTTTTGTGGTAGAACTTGGTAAACCCAAAAGAAGCTTAAAATGTTCAAAAAATGAAAACACCCCCCCCCCCCCAAAAAAGGGAAAAAATAAAGGGTGAAACAACAAATTGACATAAGTTGGGGGGGAAAAAAAGGGAAAACATTTTTTGAAAAAAAAAAAACATGATGAAACAACAAAAATAACATAATTTGGAATTATTCAAAAACCGTAAAATACAACAAAAAAAAAGCAAAAACAAAAAAATAAATATGATACGCTCAATATTAAGTCAAAATAGACATACTAAAAATGTGGAGAACGGAAACAAATGTGGGGACATCTGGCTAGCAAACAGTGTCAAATAGAAAAAACACTAACGAAAATGCAAGCTTTCAGTATGTGACATCGGGACAAAATTGCATCAGCAAGAGAATGGATTTCTTCTAGCAAGAGAACAAAGAACAAAAAAATGCTAGAAACGGGACACTATATAGAGAGTTTAGGTGACGAATGTGCCAGGTCCCAAACAAACGCGAGTTTTACCTGAACGAGTGCTCCCGTTCCATCGTTTTGACTGAGCATGCGCGGGTTTTTGGTCCGATGCTTTTGTGTACTAACGAGCGGACATATCCGACGGACATGTGTCCGGCGGAAATATTTCAAAGCATGCTTTGAAATATTTCCGCAGGAGAAATCCGGCCAAAACGGTCCATTTGCCCATACAGACGAGCAGATTTTTCGGATGAAATGGTCCGTCGGACCAGTTTCAGCGGATTTATTCCCTCGTGTGTACAAGGCCTCAGTGTACAGTATATCAAAATATTAAAGTGCAAATGTGCTTCTCAACACAACTGATATCTTAGGTGATTAGCAAAAGTGCAAATATGCTTAGAAAATAAAAATTACAAATATAATTCATATAATGCAACTGTGCTTTAAAGAATAAAGTAAATAAAATTCATACAAACAGCATGAGTATTATTCCCTGTACACACGATTGGAGTTTCCGTCAGAATAAACTCAGATGGGTTTTTCCAACAGAATTCCGTTCAAGCTGTCTTGCATACAGCTTGAGCAACTCATCTCCGCTCCTCCCGTCTACACTCCTCTCTGCCTTTCCTGCACATCACACAAGGGCATCCAGGATACTTCAGCTCCACTGGTCTGAACGTGAAGTGGCGTCTCAGACGTGTGACGTCCACGCTATCGGACGGAAAGAGCGTGTATCCCCGCAGAGCCTACTGCGCCGCATTTCCGGCTGTAAGACCCGTCGGATGGTCCCGTCGGATGGCACCATCCCCTTCTCTTCGTGGTGACACTCCAACATTGTGGACTGTTTGATGTCAGGTCCTCACCCTAAGATCAGACGGCGGTCCTCTGTGTACCACTTTATACCATCTACCATCAAGGTACTGTCAGCGTGTGTTTTTGTCCTCATGATGGCCTGTGCATGGAACCTTTGAGGTTTAACCCCATGAATTGCTGGTGTCTGCTGGTGGAACTGTTTGTGCACATTGCTTACTACTCTACAGCCCTGTATATTATCCTATATGGACTGTTTCTCCCTTGTTTTTAGAAGTGGATCTGCAATAAATGGATTCTTTTTTCTCTATATTTATATGATTATTTTCTTTTATCCCAACAACATTGGGCTTATATATTTTAAATATATTTTACAGACATTTAAGAGCGCGGACTTGTTTTGTGTATATTACTTGTGTTGGGTACTTCCGGGTACTGTCATTCCCGCTGCACTGAACTGTCTATATGATACCCTCTACAGTAATCACTATAGGGCTTGTTTTTGCCTCATTGACCGGCCTATATCCCTCCTAGCGCCAGTGACCGTTTGTGTATTTTTGCATACACATGGTCACACCAAATTCCGACTGGAAAAAAGTTCAATGCTTCCGAGCAACATCAAATTGTTTTCGAGCATGCCTGTTTTTTTCTCAGTCAGAGTTCCATACAGATGAACGAAATTTCCGAAAAATTTTCAATTTTCAATGGGGCATACACATGGTCGGAATATCCGATGAAAAAATTCTGTCTGACTTTTTCCATCGGAAATTCCAATCGTGTGTACGAGGCATAAGTCTGTGCTGATTTGAAAACAAAGTGCAAAGTCCTATGAAGCAAAAAGGTGCACGAAGGAATAGTCCCAGAAACCAATGAATTCTACTGTGAATAGTCACCCCAATGTGCTCCACTTCAAACAAAGGCCAGTCAAAAGCCTCTTACCAGAAAGTCTGATCCTTACAGGTCAGAAAGCGCCTCAGAAAGTATGCCTCCCTCAGGCAAGAAATGACACTTCACTGGCATATCTACAGTATGCACTAGTATGGCTGTACTCTCATCTGTCTCCTAAATTCAACATTATGTAACCACTCATCAATTCCATGGAAAGGGCATGGTGTACACAGAAAGAAGGAAGGAACATCTCATTGCGCAATGTCCATAAAATCGTCAATTTATTTAAAAGACATATACTTACAAAGGGAAGTTAAAAACTGGCAATAAGTTATCAAACAGCGTCTGGTGCCCCGTGTGGGCGTGCTGACGTCAACGCTACTACCTCCGCCTGACGTACGTTACATCATAGGAAATGTTATCACTGGGGCAACTCGTTATTTTCCAAGCATATTTGCACTTTTGCTATCACCTGAATTGTCAATTCTGTTGAGAAGCACATTTTATATATGTGACTTTATATTAGTGACTGTCTGTCTCTGCTCCCTGATAAGCTCTTTATGCCCTCACTGGAGAACCATGCAGGAGAGTGGGCATGGCTGGCTCTCAGCCGATCACATGACGCCCAACTGTCACTGCCCTCTAGAGCACCAGGCTGATGAGAGGGCTTGTGCCTGCTCTCAGACATATGCTGAAAGGTGGAGTCACCTGTCAATCAGGCAGCGGGATGGCTCCTGGCAATATTGTGGGGATCCTTCCTAAGCCTGGTGCAGCTTTTCCCCATCAGATGATAGCAGGCAATAGTCCACTAATAGATGGCTTTGCATCCAAGAGAACAAAAGTAAATATACTCTTCTGACCTTCAAAAGAAGTACAGCCAAAAAGGCTTTGGAATTTAATGTTTTATTATATGTATTTGTGTTTGCATATGGGTATGGATTGTTCTTAGACAACAACTATCTAGCTGTTTGTTATTTATATGAATTGTTTCATTCATTAAGATGATTTTTTCTTGCATTGCTGTCATAATAATGAACATGAGTAATTAATGGCAGCGCACACACACACATATATAAATATAATAAAACATATAAAAAATGAATTTATTTATGTGCTGTAAGGCAGACGACTTCTGAAAGGAAGGCGCACCATACAATGGAGTCTCTTTAAGGGAGAACTTATGCCATATTGGGATGTTTACTTCAGCAAGTGAAGTCCATGTAGTGGGCTTTCACTTAACTTCAACAAGTCCCAAATAGATGGGTAAACCTTCCAAGTGCTTTTTGTACAAACACAGCAAAACCACTATCCGCCAGTTGATTTTGAGTTTAAAAAAAATCCCAGCAGAACTTCCCTATCTGTGAGAACTTCCTTGGTTTTAATGAGCCAGGCACTCTGGTGGGTAGATTTATGGATAAGGGCATCCAGGCTGCACCCAAACTCTTCTGCAACCCTAACGTCAGGCCAAAAATACCTCCCGTCCAGCATTGTGTGCCATATTCCCCTAGACCAGTGATGGCGAACCTTGGCAACCCAGATGTTTTGGAACTACATTTCCCATGATGCTCAACTACACTGCAAAGTGCATGAGCATCATGGGAAATGTAGTTCCAAAACATCTGGGGTGCCAAAGTTCCCCATCACTGCCCTAGACTCTGCCACAGTTGTCACTATATTCGATTTGCTTACAGATTATTGTATTTAATATTCTATATGGAAGGATTGATGCGGTAGTTTTACTCCCCTTGAAGACGAAGCCATCCCTCTTGTACAGATTATAGATTGTTGTGTAAATTGGTACCCACAGCCCCAGAGGATGTCATTTTAGATGAAACGCATAACGCAGAGCTTTAGGTACTGAGGTCATCATCTTTGAGTACAGTAGCATTTTTCAATACAGAATTTATTTTTTAAATAACTTTTAATAAATGTGATTACGTTTACTACCTGTATAACTGGATTTTGTTTCCTTTTTGGGAATATCTGAAAATTGTCCTACACCACAGTTGTAGTGACAGTTGTAGTGAAGAGTTTGATTGCTGACAACTATTAATTTAAATCACTCACCGTTTTCAGACGAACTGATCGTGTGTACGCGGCATAAGCCTACATTCTGAAGTCGCCAAGTGGACATCTTTTTACACGCACCTAAATCTTGCATTTCACACTAATTTTTACCGCTAAACTGAGCTTATATAGTAAAATACAGTTTTTAGACATCCGTGACACTGTTTTGATGTTGAAATTTAAAAGCAGCGGCAAACCTGCTGATCTCACACGTTTGCTAATCTCACAGGAGGCAGCTGCTTTTAAAATCAAACTATACACTGTAAAACAGTGTCACAGACTTCTAAATACTGTATTTCACAATATAAGCTCAGTTTAGTGGTAAAAATAAGTGTGAAATGCAAGATTCCGGTGGGTGTAAAAAGATGTCCGCTTGGCAACATCAGACTATAGGCTTACTGCAGCTGAGTGTGGGGTGTATCAAGATGGCAGTGATATCACTTCCGTTACAAGATTTGATGGCTCGCCTAATCTGACGGAACACCTGCACATGCAGCCATCTTCTAGTGACTCCTTTCAGCTTAACTGAGCAGTGCTTATCTTCAAAGTACAAATCGACAAGCAGTTTTTTAATGTTATATATTTTCCTCTTTACCTATATGCACATGAAAATAATGCCGCGTACACACGATCGGTCAATCCGATGAGAACGGTCTGATGGATTTTTCCATCGGTAAAAAGATGAAGCTGACTGATGGTCAGTCGTGCCTACACACCATCGGTTAAAAAAACAATCGTGTCAGAACGCGGTCATGTAAACCACGTACGACGGCACTATAAAAGGGGATGTTTAAATCCAATGGCGCCACCCTTGGGGCTGCTTTAGCTGATTTTGTGTTCGTAAAAGATGATTCGCGCTTTTCTGTCTGTTACAGCGTGATGAATGTGCTAGCTCCATAACGAACGTTAGTTTTACCAGAACGAGCGCTCCCGTCCCCTAATTTAGTCTGAGCATGCGTGAATTTTTAACCAATGGTCGTGCCTACAAACGATAATTTTTTTTCTATCGGTTAGGTATCCATCGGTTACATTTAAAACAAGTTTGCTTTTATTAACCGATGGATAAATAACCAATGGCGCCCACACACGATCGGTTTGGTCTGATGAAAACGGTCCATCAGACCGTTCTCATCGGTTTGACCGATCGTGTGTGCGCGGCCTAAGGGCGCGTACACACGATCAAATCTATCTGCTGGAAACGGTCTGCCAGACCGTCCCAGCAGACAGATTTGATCATGTGTACGGGCGAGCAGACGGATTTGGCCAGCCGACAGATTTTAAAGCATGCTTTAAAATCTGTCGGCTGGGAATCCGTCCGCCCGACATGTCTGCTGGTTAGTACGCTAACCAGCAGACATATCTTCCCGCGCATGCGTCAAATGGATTTGACGCATGCGCGGAAGTAATTGACTTCCTGGTGCGGTGATGTGGCGGCGTCAACGTCACTGCGCTGTCTGCTGGCGGGGATTTTGGTTTGATCGTATGTACAGCGATCAAACCAAAACGGCCAGCAGACAGATTTGTTCAAATCGGTCTGTCCGACCGATTTAAACAAATCTATTTGCTCGTGTGTACGGGGCTTAAGAGTTTTCTGGAAACCTGACTTGATTGAGAGACTTCTTGTAAACAATACTGTCATATAATGTCATATATAACATTAATTTGGGTGGTATACTGGCTTACTTACATAAACAAATACCACTAATTACCAAATTGTTTAATTAGTAAAGCATGTCCACGCTCTTATTGGGTGTAAGCATTATCACTTGGAATGTGCATAATAGAAAATGTTGTCCAGTTTTCTTTTTGATATAATCAAGCAATCTCATAGACTGTAATGACGCCTCTGTACATGGCCAGGTTTAATATGAAAGTTACTGCAGCAACTGTGAGGCCTCGTACACACGACCGGTTTCCTCGGCAGAATCCATCAAGGAACTCGGTGGGAGAGCTTTTTTGCCGAGGAAACCGGTCGTGTGTACGTTTTTCATCGAGGAAACTGTCGAGGAACTCGACGAGCAAAAAAGAGAGCAAGTTCTCTTTTTCCTCGACGGGAGTCAAATTGGCTCGTCGGGCTGCTTTTCAACGAGAAACTCGAGTGTGTGTATGCTAAGAAACCCGTGCACCTTTGGTAAAAGTAGTGTTTGTAATGGAAATAGCGCATTTGTCATGCTGCAACAGACTGAAAAGTGCAAATGTCTCTTACCAAACTTTTTCCTAACACGCAGTAACATGAGATTAGCAAAAGCAGCCCCTGCCGTTGTATGTGTTGAAGTCACCGCGTTTGAGAACGAGGAGATTTGGTCTTTAACGTGTGTATGCAAAGCAAGATTGTCGAGTTCCTCGACAAGCCTAACAAGGAACTCGACGAGGAAAACTATGTGTTTCGCCCGACGAGTTCCTCGGTCATGTGTATGAGGCCTGAGTGTTATATGGGACAACCCATGTATTATCACTTCTGTACTTTATTGAAACATTTCCACATTTTTAGTTGCAAACATAACGGGCAATGTGCTGAAAATACTGCATACAGTAAACTATTGTAGCACATGCACATTATTGAATGTTATGTGTTGGATTTACAGTGACCATTGCCAATGAAGTGTATTGCACAGCAAAGATCAAAGAAAAATTATTAACTAACGCATATTAGAAGTTTGAATACAAAAGTTTATCATATAGATTAGGAGTCCCCAACCCCTGGGTCAGGGACCAGTACTGGTCCATCGCCTGTCAGACACCATCGGCAGCAAAGAGGATGTTTGTTTACATTTACATAGTGGCGCTCACATACCAGATCCTATGAACAGCGGTGCATTAAATTCTCATATGAATGTCAACTGCGCATGTGGTAGTTTTAGGTGTCTTGCGCTTTAAAAGTCTAATGCCTGATGCCTGCTGACCTAGCTAAAGCAGTAGCGCTGGGGAGGGGCTGCATAGCCTTAGACAGGTTTCACTCACTGCACATAGAAAACCATGCATCTGGTGAAAGGTTACAGTGGCAAGTGACAAGCTGGATCTGGTGGCAGGCTACAGTGGTAAGTGGCAAGCTGCATCTGGTGGAAGACTTAATAGTGACAAGCTGCATCTGGTGGCAGGCCTTATAGTAGCAAATGATAAGTAAACTGAGTCAGGTGGCATACCTTATTGTGGCAAGTATGCAGAATCTAGTGGCAAGCTTTATAGTGGCAATTAATTATGCTGCATCTGGTGGCAGGCTTTATAGTGGCAAGTGACAAACTGCATCTGATGGCAGGCTCTATAGTGGCAAGTGACAAGCTGCTTCTGGTGGCAGGCATTATAGTGGCAATTGACAAACTGCATATGGTGGCAGGCTTTATAGTGGCAAGTAACAAACTGCTTCTGGTGATAGGCTGTATAGTGGCAAGTAAAACTGCATCAGGTGGCAGGCTTTAGTGGCACCTTCGTGGTGACTTTATCACCATGGTGTTGGGAAGATTAAAGCACTAACCCCCCACCCTATGCCCCACTTTTGATTCAGAGAAAGATCTTCTTCCTCAAAACTGGTCCCTGGTGCCAAAAAGGTTGGAGACCACTGAAATAGATTTTCACTTTTCTCATGATCATCCTTACCCCATGAGGCAATATTCACACGGAGCTCCATACCAAGGACGAATGTTGGTTATTTTGTATTTCTTCCATTTGCGAATAGTTGTCTCCTTCTCACCAAGCTTCTTGCTGATGGTCTTGTAGCCCATTCCAGCTATATGCTGGTCTACAATCTTGTCCCTGATGTTCTTTGACAGCTCTTGGGTCTTTCCTACGATGCTGAGGTTTTGTGGACAAGTGTCTTTTATACACATAACAAGTTGTCGTTAGGAGCACCTTCTTAAATTGGACAGGACTAATCTATGTACCACTTTAGCACATATTGTAGCCAGTCTGTGGGAGCCAGAATTATTGTTGGTTGTTAACCACTTCAATACCCAGCCATAGAAAATTGATGGCCTGGGATGGGATTTACCATCCTAAGTGGCCGTCAATTGACGGCCTGGGCATTGCAGGCGAATATCTGGATGATGCCTGCAGCCAGAGGCATCATCCAGATATCCTCTTCTTCAGCCGACGATTCTGCACAATGTAAGAACGATTATAGCGGCGGTTCCGCCGCTTGATCGTTCTTACAGGCCGCGGGAGGGGACATCCCCCCCCTCCCGCCGCCATCCGGTGCTTCTCCGGGCTTACCTGTGCCTTCGGGGGCCCGGAGAACGAATCGTCGGCAGCGGCAGGAAGCATAGAGATGACTGGTGACCAGATGGTCACCAGTCATCTCTATGACCGTCGGAGGACCCGGGCGCGATCTGATGACGTCACGCCCGGGTCCCCGTAAGTAAACAAAGCCGCAATTGCGGCTGTAAGCCCCCATTCATGAGATCGGTGATCTCCTCTGTAAATCTAAACTGTAACCTGTAAAAAATAAATAAAGCGTTGCCTATGGAGATTTTTAAGTACCGAAGTTTGGCGCCATTCCATGAGTGTGCGCATAATTAAAGCGTGACATGTTGGGTATCTATTTACTCGGTGTAACATAATCTTTCACATAATACAAAAAAAATGGGCTAACTTTACTGTTTTGTTATTTTTTTAATTCATAAAACATTTTTTTTTACAAAAAAAAGGCGTTTGAAAAATAATTGCGTAAATACCGTGCAATATAAAACTTTGTAATGACAGCCATTTTATTCCCTAGGGTGTCTGCTAAAAAAAACATATATAATGTTTGGGGGTACTGTGTAATTTTCTAGCAAAAGAATGATGATTATTACATGTAGGAGAGAAGTGTCAGAATAGGCCCGGTATGGAGGTGGTATAAAAGCCTGGTATTGAAGCGGTTAAGGGGATCAAATACTTATTTTTACTCACTCAACTGCAACTCAATTTATAACATTTGTATCATGTGTTTTTTCTGGATTTTTGGTTGATATTCTGTCTCTATCATTTAAAATACATCTATGATAACAATTATAGACCCTTAATTTTTTTGTAAGTGGGCAAACTTACAAATCTGCAGGGGAGCAAATAATTATTTTCCCCACTGGATGTTTTGTTGCACCATATTGTTATTTTGGTTTTAAATTATTTTTGGCAGCTTTAGAAAATCATATCTAGCGCCACATTAAAATAAATAAATCTGAATTGCAATATAGTTTGGGTAGTAGTTATTAACATTTTATTATTGTTCTAGCGAAAGTGGTATTCTCCCTACATGAGATATACCTACATATTTGTGGTGTACCAGTTTTTAGAATAAGCACATGTGTACAGTATGTGCATATTGACACACAATCACAGCAAAAAAATATAAAAATAAACACAAAATAATACGAACCACCAAAAAATTCACATCCTCCTAAAAATCCTTAGGGATTTCCACAATGTCAAACAATATCAGTGGGCAAAACTGTCTGAAGGAAATCAGCATGTGATCATCAAAAAGAAATTAGAAATCACAGCAGCATCGCAGTTCTGAAGATTTCAAAACAGTGTTCTGATTTTTCCAATTAAAGTGAACTTGTTTTCCATTTTAGACTTTCAAAAGCAAAAGTTCTTCTTAAGACAGATGCTTGCTGCTCCCTTTATAACCCAGAAGGTTATGGCGAGGAGAAACTAAAGCAGGAGTGTCCCACCTCTTGACCACCCTGGCTACATTGGACAAAGAGGAATTGTCTTGGGCCACGCATAAAATACACTAACAATAAAGATAGCTAATGAGCAGAAAAAGTCAGGCAGAAGTTAAAGACCACTGATACGAGGTGGTGCTGATAAGTACTGACCCAGAAATAAATTAATTGAGCGAGGAAGCTGTAAATTGCAGGCTGTACTGGCCACTTTTTCTATATTCAATAGTGCAAAAATCAACCACGTACGATTTTTTTTTTTTTTTTTTTATTAAAGTGTATTTTTGTGCGTGAACTCGAGAGAGAGGAGCCGGACTGCAGGAGTTGGGAGTAGGCAGACCCTCCCCCCGGAGGCAATCGCCATCCTTCTCCATGCCCCTGGTGGCAATGGCGGGTGTGAAGGGGGGCCTCCCACTCACCCCACCCTACCTGCTCCTCTTGGGAGCCCAACTGGGGCCCAACGGGACCCCAATGGGGCAGAGGGACTCCCCCTATGAGGGAGTGAGGGGGCCTAGCCCACCCAGCCAGCCCCGTAGGTCCTTCGCCTCTCTTTTTTCTCGATTTTAACTTATGGAAGAGCATGGGACCATAATCAAGTTCCTGTTTCTTTAAGGGTAAGGTACGAAGCAGATCCATGATGAAATGTCACACACGTTGGGGGACAGTGGCCCTTCATATGCAACATTGGGTTGCCAATTTTAAAACTTGCCATTTCAGTGTTGAAAATTAGAAACCCAGTGGAAGGCCTGTTTCTGTCTCTGCGGCTGAGAATGTTAAAGCCATCCATGACATGATCACAGAGGACCGCTGAATATGCAGCCAATAGTATTGCTACATATCTGGGAATATCAAGTGAGATAGCTGGTGCCACTATCCACAATGATTTGGAAATGAAAAAACTTGCAGCAAAGTGGATCCCAAAACTTTTGACTTTTGCAGGTAGAACTGGGATATACACATGCTCACCCTCTTAGGCCCCGTACACACGACCAAGCTTCTCGGCAGAATCCAGCGAGAAGCTCACTGGGAGACATATTCTGGCGAGAAGCTCGATCGTGTGTACACTTCCAACGAGCGTCCCGTCGGGAAGCTTGTCGAGGCAAAAAAGAGAGCACGCTCTCTTTTTCCTCGTTGTTCAATGAGGACTTTGGCTCGACAAGCTTTTCCGACAGCTCATCGGGAACCTCGTCGGGCGGAGCGATGAGTTTAGCCCGACGAGGTTCTCGGACGTGTGTACGCAGCCTTAGAACAGAAAACCTTTTCTGAACACCTTACACATCATGACACAGGTTCATGTTGGACACAAATGCAAAAAAAAAAAGTGCAAACAGTAAATACTGTTTACAGTAAATACTGTTTACAGTAAAGTGCCCATATTAAATAGTAAGAAAAAAAAGCCACACTTAGAAACTTTAAAGTTATTTGTTTATTGAGATGCCGTATAACAATGAAGCAAAAGCCAATGTGAGCAATGAAAGAAAAGCACTAGAGGATATGTATGTAGCTGGAAAAAAATTAAAACTATAGGGGACCCTAAAGTGAACAGAAAGCAAGCACACCCTTTGCTCCCTCTGAAAATTAGGTTTAATTGACTACAATTTAGAGATCATATTTAGGATAAACAGCAATACTGTATACAGTATACTAGTAACTGACTATACAGAATAAGCATTTCCATTCTTCATAGAAAATCAGCAGGCAGTGAATGGAAAATGCCACTTGCTATTATATGCTTCTCTGGGATACTTTACTACAGTCTCCAACAAATATGGCCCCTGATGGCCCATATACATGAATGTCTTAAAAAGCACTTTACATGCTCCATTCACTTTAACAGACTTCAAAAATGTCTCCCACAGCACAAAACATCTCAGGGTGAAGCACATCTCTTTTATTGCATCTCTATTACCTGGGCAGGATCACTGTCACAAATGAAAAGGTGTATGTAAATAACTGAAATAGCAAAAATCAAAAGTCCTGCAATAGAATATAAAGCATCTATGAGCAGAAGATACTATGCACAAAATATACTGCGTGCACAGTGCATGTATTCTAAAGAATAGCTGAAAATAATCAGTGAATATGCTGTTCTTTAGGAGGTTTGGAGGGGTTAGAAAAAAAATGAGAATGTCAGGTTAGTTTCATACAGATTTGTGGACACCATAGATTAGACCAGGGGTCACCAAACTATGGCCCTCCAATTGTTCAAGAACTACATGCCTAGCCATGCCTGTGAATGTCAGAGTTTTACAATGCCTCATGGGACGTGTAGTTCCGCAACAGCTGGAGTGCCATAGTTTGAAGATCCCTGGATTAGACCATGATATAGAATTAAATGCTTTTTAATGTCTTAGTTGAGAAAACAGGACGGAATGCAGCGTGCTTTAGCATAGTGAGATAAAAGGACCAGTGTCAGTAGTTTACATTGCCCCGTAGTGGACTTAGACCAAATCCCAATATTTTTATATTTTATATCATTTTAATATACCACTTTTAGGTTTTATTATATTTTATGATGGTATAGTGGTGGGATGGGTGGAATATATGAAATGGCTGGGTATACTGCCCTGTAAGACACGCAGACACACAGTCAGACCGCTATGTTCTATGCAGGATGGGGATGTCATTAATTCCATTGGATGTTTTACCCATCTATTTCGTCTGCATAGCTACCATCTTACAGCAGGATATTCTAATTCCTACAGATACAGACAATAGGACTTCAGGAAAATGGTGGTTCTGTCGTTTCCTGTACCTTCAGGAAAATGGCCACGCCCATATACTTTGTTGTGATCTTCAACAAAATGGCTGATCGTCCATTTCCGGTCTAGAACGGTACATAAACCATGCCTCAGCAACCAATCAGGTTCCCCTGAGGAAGTCACGAGGCACGTGACATAACGGTGAAGGGAGGAAGCGAGGTCACCGCAGACCAGGAGGAGCGGAAGGACAAGTAAGACAGCGTATACCATGCCGCGATTTACCTATACCGCCTGCTTTATTTTAATGTGATGTAAGAGTCCAATTTTAACTTGTGTTATAATAAAGTTTTATCGAGTTTACTACACGATTGGAAGGCTTTCTCTCTCTTGCTTTTTATCTGGATTACTGGCTGGAGCCCCACCCCCCCTCTTTTCCGTTTAGGAAAGCTACCATCTGAGGGATTGCTGTGAGAGGTAGAGGACGCTACAAAACAGGAACGTCAGTAACAAATAGCAGAAGAGAGCTGGGAAAGCTGATGTGCCCTATTATATATCTCAGAGGTGAGAGTTCTGGGAGACCGGTGTAGGATCCCCACTATGGTTCAATACTCCAATTGAGAACATACTACGGATGGGAAAGATATTGTGATAACGTTTCCTGAAGTAATTGAGGATTGCATTCCGCTACACACCAGGGAAACCGATGTGGGATCGCGGGCACGAGAGTCAGAATGGGAATTTGTGCATGTAAACACACAAATCCTTGTTCTAACAGGGGAGTAGAGACAGATCTGCTGTTTGTAGTCATTGCAAATAGCGATATGTCTCCTCCCCCAGTCAGTACCACCCCCCCACAGTTAGAAACACTAACTAGGGAAAACATGTAACCCCTTGAACGCCCCCTAGTGTTAACCCCTTCCCTGTCAGTGACATTTACACAGTAATCAGTGCATTTTTATAGCACCGATCACTGTATAATAATGATCCAAAAAATGTGTCAAAAGTGTCCGATCTGTCCACCGCAATGTCGCAGTCAAAAGATCACCGCCATTACTAGTAAAAAGAAAAAAATAATGATAAAAATTACACACATCTATCCCCTGTTTTGTAGACACTAGAACTTTTGCGCAAACCAAACAATATACGCTTATCAGGATTTTTTTACCAAAAAGATGTAGACAACATATTGGCCTAAACTGATGAAGAAATTCCTTTTTTAAATGTTTTTTTTTTATTGGATTTTTATTAGGGTTGTCCCGATACCACTTTTTTTTAGGACCATGTACAAGTACCGATACTTTTTTTCAAGTAGTCGCCGATACCGAATACCGATACTTTTTTTAAATGTGTCCCCAAATGCAGCCATGTCCCCCACATATGCAGCCATGTCCCCCACATATGCAGCCATGTCCCCCACATATGCAGCCATGCCCCTCCAGCCATATCCCCCACATATGCAGCCATGTCCCTCCAGCCATGTCCCTCACATATGCAGCCATGTCCCTCCAGCCATGTTCCTCACATCTGCAGCCATGTCCCTCTAGCCATGTCCCACACATATGCAGCCATGTCCCTCACATATGCAGCCATGTCTCTCACATATGCAGCCATGTCCCTCACATATGCAGCCATGTCCCTCTAGCCATGTCCCTCACATATGCAGCCATGTCCCTCTAGCCATGTCTCTCACATATGCAGCCATGTCCCTCTAGCCATGTCCCTCACATATGCAGCCATGTCCCTCTAGCCATGTCCCTCACATATGCAGCCATGTCCCTCTAGCCATGTCCCTCACATATGCAGCCATGTCCCTCTAGCCATTTCCCCCATACCTTTGCCGCCGAAAGCCGCCGCATGGAGAATATCACAGCATTCATTTGAACAGCTGTTTTGCCCGCGTGTATAGACACTCCCCCTTGCTCGGGATAGGACAGATCACGATCACCCATCCAATCTCGAGCAAGGGGGAGTGTCTGTACGCAGCGGGAAAACTACAGCTATTCAAATGAAAGCTGTGATGTTCCTGCACGCCGTTTAATCCATGCGGTGGCTTTCGATGCGGTGGCGCGATGCAGCGGCTTTCGATGTGGCGGCAGCGGCGGGGGGGGGGGGGTCAGTATTCTATTTAGGTGTCGGGGGTATTTGCGGGAGTACAAGTACTCCCGCAAATACTCGGTATCGGTCCCGATACCGATACTAGTATCGGTATCGGGACAACCCTAATTTTTATTATAGCAAAAAGTAAAAAATACAGTTATTTTTCACAATTGCTGCCCTTTTTTTTTTATAGCGCAAAAAATAAAAGACCCAGAGATGAGCAAATACCATCAAAAGAAAGCTCTATTTGTGGGAAAAAAAAGATGTCAATTTTGTTTGGGTACAGCTCACGACTGCGCAATTGTCCGTTATTTCGATGCAGTGCTGGATCGCAAAAAATGGCCTGGTCATTAAGGGGGCAAATCCTTCCGGGGCTGAGCCTTATCCATAGCACGTTTACAATGACATAATAAAAACATTTATAGAGAAACAGATACAAAACTCCACCCTCATCTGAGGCACAACGAGGGCTGGTTACCTTGATATCTTTCAGAAGCCTACCCTAAGGCCGCGGACACACAATCGAACATGTCCGCTGAAACTGGTCCGCAGACCAGTTTCAGCAGACATATCCGATCGTGTGTACGGCCTAGAGGACAGGTTTCCAGCGAACAAAAGTTTTAAAACATGCTTTAAAACATGTCCGCTGGAAACCTGTCCGTTGGACATGTCCGCTGGTTAGTACGCCTAACCAGCGGACCGAAATCCCCCTCATGCGTCGAATGGATTCGACGCATGCGTGGAAGCATTTTACTTCCTTGTTTTCGCACGTCGCGGTGACAACGTCACCGCGTTCTCTGTCCGCGGGGATTTTGGTTTGATCGTGTGTACACACATCAGACCAAAATATCCCAAGAGACATGTCCGATGAAAACGGTCCGCGGACCGTTTTCATCGGACATGTCTCCTTGTGTGTACGCGGCCTAAGAGGTTTTATTGCCTGTGGGCCTTTAGAGCTATTCCGCTGATGTGGGGTCGTTGGTGCTGTAAATTTGAATGTGTGTGTGTGTGAATGGCGATGCTGCTTGATTTTGGGATACTTGTGTTCTGTAAATTCTGTCTATGTGTTCATTTATTTACTGTTGACGATTGCACTTACATGTTATAATGGCAGTCTGTACTGCTTTTGTTTTCCTTTTGTTGTTTCTTTAAAAAAAAAAAAAAAAAAAAAACACCTTTAAAAAAAGAAGTGTACCCTATGTAGGAGTGTGATCTTAGGAGGGAGGGGAGAATGAAAAACAATGGTCCCTAAAGGAATAATGTTAACAGTGCAATCAGCATTATTACTTAACAAGAAAAAAGATATATTAGTGTTACAAAAGTGTTCGATAAAGCATTCAAAACATGCACATAAAAAGTATCTCACAAAAGTGAGTACACCTTTCACATTTTTGTTAATATTGTATTATATCTTTTCATGTGACAACACTGAAGAAATTACTTTGTTACAATGTAAAGTAGTGAGTGTACAGCTTGTATAACAGTGTAAATTTGCTGTCCCCTCAAAATAACTCAACACAGAGCCATTAATGTCTAAACCACTGCCAACAAATGTGAGTACACCCCTAAGCGAAAATGTCTAAATTGGGCCCAAAGTGTCAATATTTTGTGTGGCCATCATTTTCCAGCACTGCCTTAACCCTCTTGGGAATGGAGTTCACCAAAGTATCACAGGTTACCACTGGAGTCCTCTTTAACTCCTCCATGATGACATCACGGAGCTGGTGGATGATAGAGACCTTGCGCTCCTCCAGCTTCTGTTTGAGGATGTCCTACAGATACTCAATTGATTTTAGGTCTGGAGACATTTTTGGCCAATCCATCACATTTACCCTTATCTTTTTTTAGCAAGGCAGTGGTCGTCTTGGAGGTGTGTTTGAGGTCATTATGTTGGAATACTGCCCTGTGGTCCAGTCTCTAAGGGGAGGGGATCATGCTCTGCTTTAGTATGTCACAGTACATGTTGGCATTCATGGTTCCCTCAATGAACTGTAGCTCCCCAGTGCCGGCAGCACTCATGCAGCCCCAGACAATGACGCTCCCACCACCATGCTTGATTGTAGGCAAGACATACTTGTCTTTGTACTCCTCACCAGTGGCGGCTGGTGCTCAAATTTTTTGAGGGGGGGGTGCAAACGGAAAAAAAAAAACAATTGCAGCCTCACTGTGCCCATCAAATGCAGCCACTGGGCCATCAATTGTCACCACTGTGCCATGCCATTAAACGCAGCCACTGTGCCATCAATTGTCACCACTGTGCCATGCCATCAAACGCAGCCACTGTGCCAGGCCATCAAACGCAGCCACTGTGCCCATCAATTGTCGCCACTGTGCCCATCAATTGTCGCCACTGTGCCAATTGATGCCACTGTGCCCTTTAATTGTCGCCACTGTGCTCATTGTCGCCACTGTGCCAATTGATGCCACTGTGCCAAATGTCGTCACTGTGCCAATTGATGCCACTGTCACTGTGCCCATTGTCGCCACTGTGCCTTACGTACGTCCCTTAGATAAGTATCTGGAAGCTGAATACAGCCTGAGGGCTGTACTCGGAAAGCCTATCAGAGCCAGTGCACTTCCACACAGCCAACCAGCTGCCGACTAAATAGTCGGCGGCAGCGGCAACAATACATAGATTGATGCAATGCATGAATCTATGTATTGTAATCAGTGGCGTGCGAGAGCCAGAGGGGGCGGCGCTCCAGCGCTCTCAATGAACGCACCGCCACTGCTCCTCACCTGGTTGCTGCCACACACGCTTGATACCATCTGAACCAAATAAGTTTATCTTTATATATCTTTATATATGATTGAAAAATAAAATGGTTTGTATAGCGGTGTTCTTCAATCATTTGGGGAAAAGGTCCATATCCCACCTACAGTTGAGGCCTGCTGGAATCCTAGTGCCCAAGTAAAAAATCCACCAGACTTCATGTTTCAGTAATTTGTGGCGCAAATCCCCACCACGTATGGATTGTTTCACTCTGTGGACTGCACAGAAAGAAAAATAATTAATATTTCCACTATGGGGATGATTTAGTAAAGGCAAATCCACTTTGCACTACAAGTGTACTGCAAATACACTTGAAAGTGCACTGAAAGTGCAGTTACTGTAGATCTGAGGAGGAGATCTGAAATGAGGGGAAGCTCTGCTAATTTTATCATCCAATCATGTGCAAACTAAAATGCTGTTTATTTTCCTTGCTTGTCCCCCTTAGATCTACAGCGACTGCACTTTCAGTGCACGTAAATAACCCCCTATGTGTAATTTTTGTTAGTTTGTGCTGCCTCATTGTAATGCTTACTAAATCTAGTAAGTAGAGATCTAGTAGTGCAGCCCACATATAGTAACTTACAGATGTAACACTCAATCACATAGACCACATTCCTGGTACTGCAATTAATGAAATCTCTAATGATAATTTTTTTACTGTTATCATCAGAGGTAACACAATTGTGTTCCTTATTATACAGTACAAGGGTTGGGTTCTTCCCTTTCCCAATTACCCAAGGTCTCCTACCGCAAAACAAAAAGTATTAAGATATAAAAAAGGGAAGTGGGTGGAAAAATGTCTCCCGAATACGATTGATAAGAACTCACAATATCTCACATTAAAATCCTTAGAGTTGGGTAGGAGGAGCTTCCTCTACCTTTCTTATTTCATTTTTTTTTTCAAAAAGTATTAAGAGTAAAATAGCACGTAGCAAAATTAAAAATGTTTTACTTTTATCTGTCCCACTTACCCCTTTAATCCTATTAGTGGGAATGTATGAATGCAATTATATTTATGAATATACAAGTATTGGGATGGTGGCGCTGCTGTATATGTCTAGTGAGTGAGACGTGAATATTCTAAGTAAAAACTAGTGTGTTAGTGAACCAAGTGTTGGATAACCTGTATAAAGGGGAATCCCAATGTTGGGGGATCCCTTTAGAACCGCTCAAAAGGAGCTTTTGTGGTTACCTCGTTAATGATATGGACTCTCTTGGTGTCCTGATTGGGTGGGTGTTGGAGTAGACTACCACCACTAGATGGTGTCTAAGGGTGTGTATAAAGTGATTCCAAATAGCTGGTCGTGGTCAACCAAAAAAATATAGAATTGACCAAAAACGGATTGGTCAGGACTCTGTGCAGGTAAATGAAGGGAAAACCCTACAGTGAAAAGTGTTCAAAATGTGACTGGTGTGCCAAATGCAAAACCTGGTATCCCAAGAGCGTAGGCCTTGGCTGGCCAAACGAAATACTTCAACAAACTAAAAAAAAAAAACTAAAAAGAACTGAAATGGCAAAAATCAAAATAATACCAAAACAAACAGTGGTGTGTACCAACCCACAGTGGTATGGTGGGCCACCAATAATTACCCAACGTGTATAACTTGTAGTTCCCAAGTATAACCTAAAATGCAGGCCACTAGATACAGTAATAATTGCTGTAATCTTAGAAAGGGATGTATACCAAACACAAAATGGCATCAAATGTGAATGTAATACCACTCCCTTAGGCAGGGATTCTGATGATATAGATATAGCACCTCAAGTGTAGAAAGTCATTGCAAACTGTGAAAACATGAAAAATAATAAATAATAAGAGTCTATGAGTGACTTCATATGATTGATATCATTAAGGATCACTGGCGAGGAGGCAACAAACAACAACTGGTCTCTCAAAATGAGACTCGATGGATACATAGGCTGGGGTCCCTAGCGCCGGGGGGCCTCAATCTGGACATTGACCTAAATTGTTTCATTTCCAATTTTTAAATAGTTAGTTACTTTTAAATTTACCACATAGAAACCTCAGCCAATGAAGTAGGTGAGTAACCCCACACCCAGTGCTTGACCCTGCACTGGGATTACATTTATCCTTCCCAAATAAACTATATTCTGAAGGGAATTTCCCATTTCCTTAAAATAAGCTTCCACATGAGGGAAGTCTCACAGCTGCAAACTCCCTTTATGTGTACCCCCCCATTTTTAACATGATACATGGGTAAAACATGTCCCCATATGGAACTCCTCAGGGCACATTACAACACAAAGTACCCCGTGAGGAAACTATTTTACAGCATCTCCATATACCTCAAAAATGCCTTTTTAACAAGGAATTTGAAAGGGATGAAGTAATGCTCTTCCTCTTAATACATATCCTCTGATTAGTTCACCCATTAGCTCACGCCGGTTTGTGCTAACTCGAATTAAGGACAACATCTAATTCTTTAAATTACCTCACAGCCTGATGAAAGTCCTTTATGAGAATAATTTGACTATAGAGATGAGTACCAGACCTTGTACCTCTGATTCTAAAACATCCACCGTTTATATTGAATCAGGTCAAATGCAATTACCATATATGATGAAAGGGTACACTATACATCCAGTCTGGACCAGTAGCGCAATAACTATATTTATCCTTTTACATCATACGGCCTCTTCTTCTAAGGATTAATAATTGAAAGCCCATCACCATGATCTCATCTCCATACTCATTCTCAAACTGAAGTGGGGCTCCACCCCCTTTTTTCCTTACATTTAGTAATATTATTCATTATCAATATTCTCTTCTCTATGTCATAGGTACACCCATCTTATCGATGTCCAAATCCAAAAGCTATAAGTGTTCAATATAAACAAGTGATGTCCTCTATGCGCACTTTTGTGTGGTGATATAAAAAAGGAAGAAGACCTTCACCCAATAAAGCATGGAGGCTTACCAGATCAAGTGGACTCTGCCAGCTATACAGACTGGAGAGTCACATAAGCTTTGGATCATCCAGCGTGGATCGAAGCCTCATAGAACTGCCGGTGACAGGGATGTACGTCAGTATGGTAATCCGGGAGGGGGACTTCAGTTATCCAGGGCTTGATGCTCAGTAGGTATACGTTGAGAATGGTGTGCAAGAGAAAAGAAGGAGCAATAGTGTGATACCGTCACGGTATTAAAAGATTTAATAAGTAATGAACTTACATGGATCAGGATAAAAAAAGCGCGCTTGCAGTCATAATGTGGCGACAGTAGAATCTTCCCTGACGCGTTTCGTGTACAAACACGTTGTCAAAGGGTAACAGACCACCATAGCCACTTGAATATAAATACACAATAAGTGGTCCCTTAATGAGAGTCACACTCACCTCACATGCAAACATCATTAATTAGTTCACTTCCGGGTTAGGCCAAAATGGCGTCTGGGCTTGAGTTCCAAGCCTCATTATGAGTGTATAGTAATGGCATACAAAACTAAAAATATCTTGGATCATAAGCCACTCGCCCGTCCAATTGAGGTTAAATAATAAAAATACTAAAGAAACACAAAGGCTGCATAATGAGCCTGAGTGTTAATGATGTATAAACACAGGATATACCCAGATAGCAGCCGTATATATGCAGCTCTTCTGAGTAAATCCCTCAATAAAGATGGCGTCGGAAGACCTCATACATCACAAGTAGGGGACCCATAGATAGATCTACATGGGGCCTCGAGTGATGTGACGTCGTGCGACGTGTAAAGCGCGGTGACGCGCAAGTCCGTAGGCGGGTCCATCTACGTACCAACGTGGGCCCCGTGACGCACTAATAAAGGGGTGCCGGGCGCGGACGGCGTAGCGAAGAACTACGCTTACCCAATCGGACGGCGCGCACGTGAGTCACAGCCACTGTGCGGTCAATGATTGGAGAACATGCCCCTCACATATTTTACACCGTGCGCGTCACGACGAACGCTATAAAAAACACGTGGTACGCTGCATCACATGCGCTCCACATGTCATGTGATGCGCTCCATCGTATGCGTTCCATCTGTCACGTGATGCGCTCCATCACAAGCGCTCGTCAGGGTCCACATTAAATGGATAAAAAATAAGTTAAAAAAAAATGTTTAATATGGGAAGAAAAAAGTTACAATGTATAAAATTGATGAGTCAATGAAGTAAATAAATGACTCTCAAAAAAATAAATTGGTAAACAAGTATAAAAGGACAACCTTAATAATAAAGGGATAAAGGAGGCGTTCGCAGTAGCATTACATTTATGACTAAAAGAACAAAAGGAAGGCCGGCCTTAATATTAAATGGGTCCTGGAAGTAATGGAAGTATATCGGAGGGCAATGAATAATTGGGAATAATTAAATGTGCGAACTGGAAATGTGAGTGGGACTCTCAACCAGGGCACCACGCACAAATGATTTCCAAATTACAATTAAACATTCGATACAATATGTAATAAACAAATATTCATTGAATAATATATGTACCAACAAACACGTTTCACGAAGTGAAGCATAGTAAATACAATAAAAAATAATAAATATATAAATGAATAATAAATACTGTAACATGATGTGTGTTAGTGAAAACATATGACCATATCATGTCTCACATAATAAACAAATAATCATTGAATAATATATGCACCAAAAAACACGTTTCGCAAAATGAAGCATAGTAAATAAATAAAAAAATAAAAAAATAAAAAATATAATAAATATATAAATGAATAATAAATACTGTGACTTGATGTGTGTTAGTGAAAACATATGACCATAGCATGTCTCACATTAGGACTTATCAATGAATGAATTGATGTCCCAGTCTACATTCAAGCCTAATGGGCGGTGGGACTGGAGTTCAAAAATCCAGAACGTTTCTAAACGTGAAACGCCCCTAGTTTTAGCACCACCCCTCCATGGAGCTTCATATTTGTCAATTATTAAGAACTGGGAGCCACTAGGATCTCTATTATGATATTGTTTGTAGTGTCTTGGGACAGTATGATTGACATCCCCACTTTTAATGAGAGAAATGTGTTCACCAACTCGTACTGAGAAAGATCTGATCGTACGGCCCACATATTGCTTGCCACACGGACAAGTAATTAAATACACTATGTAACTAGTTTCACAAGTACAGAATTGTCTGATAGCATACTGTTTGTGTGTAATCGTGGAGGAAAAATGTGTGACCTTACGTTGCAGAGGTGTATTGTGCTGGCATACTTTGCATTTTTTGCAAGGAAAGAAACCAACCATTTGGTGAAAAAAAGAAATCTTTTTTGGGGGATTAATGATGTTAGGGGCAATGCGATTGTGTAGTGATGGTGCTCCCCTAAAGACTACCTTTGCTCGTTCTGGGAGTATAGAATTCAATATAGTATCATTTCTGAGAATGTCCCAGTGTTTGTTGATAATATTCACCACTTGTTTATGTTGGATGGAAAACGAGGTAGTCATAGCGAACCTAAACTTGTCATCAACTGGAAGCTTGGGTTTGACTGCAACTAATGATGATCTGTCAAGGGTAAGTGCTCTTTGGATTTCTGAATTAACTAATTCTGTTGAGTACCCTTTCTCCACAAATCTATGTTTTAACATTTCTGCCTCAGTTAGAAAAGATGTAGTATCTGTACAATTTCTCCGGAGCCTGAAAAACTGGCTCCGAGGTACGGATTTAAGCCATGAGTTGTGATGGCAACTGTCAATAGGGATGAAGGCATTTCTGTCTGTTGGTTTGAAATAAGTCTTAAACTGGAATTTGCGATTAACCAGTGCTATTTCCAGATCTAGAAAATGTACACTGGTGTTGCTAAATTCAAATGTAAGTGATATCCCTCTGTCATTCTGGTTCAAATCATTGAAGAAGGACTGTAATGTATCAGAGCTACCATTCCATAGGAGGAGGATGTCGTCTATATATCTAGCCCAGATGACAAGGGATGGGTGATTTTGCAGATAGACGACATCCTCCTCCCACTTGGCCATGAAAAGGTTCGCAAGGCTAGGTGCGAACTTGGCCCCCATAGCTACACCTTTTTGTTGAAGGTAATAGCACTCATTGAACCAAAAATAATTGTGTTTGGTTGCAAATTCAAGCAACTCTATGATGTAGTTGCTCTGAAATGGGGCAATGGTAGGTTCTTTATTTAAAAAGTGTTGCACTGCTGTGATGCCCAAGTGATGCGGGATGCAAGTGTAAAGGGAGGCCACGTCTGCGGTGGCAAGTATGTAGTCACCTTTAACTTCCAATTGCTCCAATAGTCTGATTGTATCACCCGTATCTTTAAGATACGATGGAGTCTTCCTAACCAGAGGTTGTAAATAATGGTCTATGTATTGGCCTATACGGGCCGTGACAGAATCAATGCCACTGACTATTGGTCTCCCTGGCGGTTGGGTAGAGTGCTTGTGTATCTTAGGCAGATAATAAATGGTAGGTATGCGTGGTGCTTTTGGTACAAGGAAAGCCTTTTCTTTTTTATTTAAGATTTTCAAATCAAAACCTTTATTAACCAAGGTTTGTAATTGTTTTTTGTAAATATTGGTGGGATTACTAGGAATCTCTTTGTATGTATCGGGTTCATTAAGTATCCGTAACATCTCAGTCTCATACTGGGATTTGTCTAAAATCACAATGCCTCCGCCTTTATCGGCGGGGCGTATGACTAGATCCTTACGGTCACACAAAGATTTCAACCCAGACTTCGATAGGGAGGGTGTGTATGGTGTCTTAACAGATAGTTTAGACAAATCACTAAGGACGCATTCCCTGAAAATCCTAACAGCTGGTGCTACTGTTACAGGGGGATTAAACAGGGAAGGATTAGACAATCCGGAATGCACTGTCCCTGATGTCGCTGCCCTGTCTGTGTATCTTTGTGTGTTGGAACTTATATATCTTTGTATGTTGATCTTACGGATATATTTTTGGATATCAATAAAGGTCCCAAATTTACTTAATTGCTTGGGTGGAGCATATTTGAGACCTTTATCTAATATCGATTGCTCGTCAGGTGTAAGTGTCTTAGTGCTAAGGTTAAAAACACCCTGGCATTTTATGTTCTCCTTCTTTTTCCTTTTCTGGATTCTCCTGCCACTTCTGCAACCTCTCTTGGGTTTGGACCTTTCTTTGCGAAATGGTCCTCGTGAAAACCCCGTTCACCATAAGTATCTGACCTTTCTTGGTAGAGTGGGGTTAACTCATGGCTATCCGCCCCATAGTAATAAGAGTCATGTTCACGTCTTTGTTCCCTTAAAGGAGAGAACCTATTATGTGTTGGAACGGAGGGTGCATACTGTGGGTGGGAGTATTGAGGATATGCTTCATAATATTCTCTATATGGACCTGGTGAGGCATAGCTGCCTCGTCCATTTTGGGAGCGTGGTGGGTAGTGTTGAGAACCACCCCTAGATTGGCCTCTACCACCACGTTTTGCCCTATTATTACCCCTTCCCCTGGTGTAATTCCTCGGAGTACGAGGACTGGGGTATGCCGGTCTAGACTGAGAGAGCGGTATGGCCCTTGAGGTGTCACTACCCCTCTGAGTTAGATGGTTAGATCCAAACTGAGCAGCGACAACTCCAGGAGCCATAGAAGGAACTGGAAGAGATGGTAATCCAGATTCTGTGGCGGGAGTCGTGTCCATTGCTGGAACTGATGTGGTAGATGTGACAGACTTCTGCCAACCAAAAACACAATTATTTTTGTAATCGCCCACATCACGAGAATACTTTTTGTGTTTTTTATTTCGCTGATCACGGTCCTCTTTTTCCAAATGGTTCTGAAGATTGGACGAAAGAGAGCCATATTCAAGCGAATTTTTGTGTGTGGAGAGTTTATCTTTTATTTCTTGAATCTCTCTATCAAAGGAGAGCAATCTATTCCTTTTCTTAGAGACAAGAAAACTCAAAAAACCAACACCTGCTTCATTGAAATAACTAAACCAGGCACTAATTTCAGAGTCACCCTGTTGTGGGTGTACATCCCAACGTAGGCTACGTGGAACCATACTTTCAGAAATATACTGTTCGAGAAAAACAATATCCCATAGGGTGTGTAGTTCGGAAGTCATAATGTTTTTGAGTCTTAAAAACAACCCCCCCAACTCAGTGTCATTACCAGTGTTAGTGAAAACCCCTTTGGTATCAACAGTCCTGGATGACCTATAATCAAAGACATCCATAATGGTGTGTCTATAGACAAATAATAGGACAGTGAAGCTGCAGCGATATTAATGTTTCAGTGGATAACAAGTTGTAGATAGATTGGGGAAATATCGCGCTGCTTTAGGTAAATAATATGAGCCGCTAAACACAGCTAATAGAAAACAATAAGCAAAAAGTAATGTGGATAAAAAAATGTGTAGCGCTAAGTAAATAGAATATAAATAAATATATCTATGTGCTAAAAAATTGTAGGTGATTAGAAAATATGATCATAGAAAGAATATTTTGTGAAAAAATAGCCAACTATACACAATAAAAAAGAAAAAATGACCAGTAACCAGTGAACAAAATTAAATAGTCACTAGTATAAGAAATGGAATGTCCTGAACAAAAAAATTGCAATCGATGTCCAAATCCAAAAGCTATAAGTGTTCAATATAAACAAGTGATGTCCTCTATGCGCACTTTTGTGTGGTGATATAAAAAAGGAAGAAGACCTTCACCCAATAAAGCATGGAGGCTTACCAGATCAAGTGGACTCTGCCAGCTATACAGACTGGAGAGTCACATAAGCTTTGGATCATCCAGCGTGGATCGAAGCCTCATAGAACTGCCGGTGACAGGGATGTACGTCAGTATGGTAATCCGGGAGGGGGACTTCAGTTATCCAGGGCTTGATGCTCAGTAGGTATACGTTGAGAATGGTGTGCAAGAGAAAAGAAGGAGCAATAGTGTGATACCGTCACGGTATTAAAAGATTTAATAAGTAATGAACTTACATGGATCAGGATAAAAAAAGCACGCTTGCAGTCATAATGTGGCGACAGTAGAATCTTCCCTGACGCGTTTCGTGTACAAACACGTTGTCAAAGGGTAACAGACCACCATAGCCACTTGAATATAAATACACAATAAGTGGTCCCTTAATGAGAGTCACACTCACCTCACATGCAAACATCATTAATTAGTTCACTTCCGGGTTAGGCCAAAATGGCGTCTGGGCTTGAGTTCCAAGCCTCATTATGAGTGTAAAGTAATGGCATACAAAACTAAAAATATCTTGGATCATAAGCCACTCGCCCGTCCAATTGAGGTTAAATAATAAAAATACTAAAGAAACACAAAGGCTGCATAATGAGCCTGAGTGTTAATGATGTATAAACACAGGATATACCCAGATAGCAGCCGTATATATGCAGCTCTTCTGAGTAAATCCCTCAATAAAGATGGCGTCGGAAGACCTCATACATCACAAGTAGGGGACCCATAGATAGATCTACATGGGGCCTCGAGTGATGTGACGTCGTGCGACGTGTAAAGCGCGGTGACGCGCAAGTCCGTAGGCGGGTCCATCTACGTACCAACGTGGGCCCCGTGACGCACTAATAAAGGGGTGCCGGGCGCGGACGGCGTAGCGAAGAACTACGCTTACCCAATCGGACGGCGCGCACGTGAGTCACAGCCACTGTGCGGTCAATGATTGGAGAACATGCCCCTCACATATTTTACACCGTGCGCGTCACGACGAACGCTATAAAAAACACGTGGTACGCTGCATCACATGCGCTCCACATGTCATGTGATGCGCTCCATCGTATGCGTTCCATCTGTCACGTGATGCGCTCCATCACAAGCGCTCGTCAGGGTCCACATTAAATGGATAAAAAATAAGTTAAAAAAATTTTTTTAATATGGGAAGAAAAAAGTTACAATGTATAAAAAAAAATTTTTTTTAACTTATTTTTTATCCATTTAATGTGGACCCTGACGAGCGCTTGTGATGGAGCGCATCACGTGACAGATGGAACGCATACGATGGAGCGCATCACATGACATGTGGAGCGCATGTGATGCAGCGTACCACGTGTTTTTTATAGCGTTCGTCGTGACGCGCACGGTGTAAAATATGTGAGGGGCATGTTCTCCAATCATTGACCGCACAGTGGCTGTGACTCACGTGCGCGCCGTCCGATTGGGTAAGCGTAGTTCTTCGCTACGCCGTCCGCGCCCGGCACCCCTTTATTAGTGCGTCACGGGGCCCACGTTGGTACGTAGATGGACCCGCCTACGGACTTGCGCGTCACCGCGCTTTACACGTCGCACGACGTCACATCACTCGAGGCCCCATGTAGATCTATCTATGGGTCCCCTACTTGTGATGTATGAGGTCTTCCGACGCCATCTTTATTGAGGGATTTACTCAGAAGAGCTGCATATATACGGCTGCTATCTGGGTATATCCTGTGTTTATACATCATTAACACTCAGGCTCATTATGCAGCCTTTGTGTTTCTTTAGTATTTTTATTATTTAACCTCAATTGGACGGGCGAGTGGCTTATGATCCAAGATATTTTTAGTTTTGTATGCCATTACTATACACTCATAATGAGGCTTGGAACTCAAGCCCAGACGCCATTTTGGCCTAACCCGGAAGTGAACTAATTAATGATGTTTGCATGTGAGGTGAGTGTGACTCTCATTAAGGGACCACTTATTGTGTATTTATATTCAAGTGGCTATGGTGGTCTGTTACCCTTTGACAACGTGTTTGTACACGAAACGCGTCAGGGAAGATTCTACTGTCGCCACATTATGACTGCAAGCGCGCTTTTTTTATCCTGATCCATGTAAGTTCATTACTTATTAAATCTTTTAATACCGTGACGGTATCACACTATTGCTCCTTCTTTTCTCTTGCACACCATTCTCAACGTATACCTACTGAGCATCAAGCCCTGGATAACTGAAGTCCCCCTCCCGGATTACCATACTGACGTACATCCCTGTCACCGGCAGTTCTATGAGGCTTCGATCCACGCTGGATGATCCAAAGCTTATGTGACTCTCCAGTCTGTATAGCTGGCAGAGTCCACTTGATCTGGTAAGCCTCCATGCTTTATTGGGTGAAGGTCTTCTTCCTTTTTTATATCACCACACAAAAGTGCGCATAGAGGACATCACTTGTTTATATTGAACACTTATAGCTTTTGGATTTGGACATCGATTGCAATTTTTTTGTTCAGGACATTCCATTTCTTATACTAGTGACTATTTAATTTTGTTCACTGGTTACTGGTCATTTTTTCTTTTTTATTGTGTATAGTTGGCTATTTTTTCACAAAATATTCTTTCTATGATCATATTTTCTAATCACCTACAATTTTTTAGCACATAGATATATTTATTTATATTCTATTTACTTAGCGCTACACATTTTTTTATCCACATTACTTTTTGCTTATTGTTTTCTATTAGCTGTGTTTAGCGGCTCATATTATTTACCTAAAGCAGCGCGATATTTCCCCAATCTATCTACACCCATCTTATCCACAACCTATCACTCACACCAATGGTAGGAGGGGTGTGCCTGCCGCTGCATACAAAAAGTACATCGTACGTACGCTGCCCATATCACCTTTGAAAACGTCAAATGACGAAACGCGTCAGTTGACCAATACGTCAGCTCGTACGCACGCCTACCACGCCCAGCAAAACAGCTGATCCACACGCCGCAATACGCGACCGTTACCGCAAGCTGCCGAGGACGGATACAACCACCCACGGACCATACACACTGGGTGTAAACGGCAGACTTGCTTCCCTAATATCCATAGGGTCAGGTGGACAGCTGAGACAGCTGAGGCTTGAACATGTACAACTTTTCTTTTGTTTTTACTTTTTATTTTTTGTATACATATTTTTAATCAGCCCAGGTGCCACTGGGAATTTTTAAGTGGAAATGCCCACCTATAGCAGTTTTTTTATAATAAATACACTCAGTGTTTCTGAAACCTATCACACTATGTGGATACTTCACTTTTTGTCTTCCTGAGTGACACCGTAAGTTCATCACTACAAACAGCTGGAGGGTCACTCCTACAGCTGACAGCAGGTGTAACGCAGATAGAGGGAGCAGTGGAGCAGGAGCATTCAAGGTACCACCACCATCTGCCTATAGCCCCTGGAGGGTGCCAACATCTGGTGAGTGGGGACCTAAGAGGGGGAGCACTGAAGTCACGAAGCAGCATCCCAGTAGAAAAAAACGCACCAAGTCACTCATAGACTCTTATTATTTTTCATGTTTTCACAGTTTGCAATGACTTTCTACACTTGAGGTGCTATATCTATATCATCAGAATCCCTGCCTAAGGGAGCGGTATTACATCCACATTTGATGCCATTTTGTGTTTGATATACATCCCTTTCTAAGGTTACAGCAATTATTACTGTATCTAGTGGCCTGCATTTTAGGTTATACTTGGAAACTACAAGTTATACACGTTGGGTAATTATTGGTGGCCCACCATACCACTGTGGGTTGGTACACACCACTGTTTGTTTTGGTATTATTTTGATTTTTGCCATTTCAGTTCTTTTTAGTTTTTTTTTTTTAGTTTGTTGAAGTATTTAGTTTGGCCAGCCCAGGCCTACGCTCTTGGGATACCAGGTTTTGCATTTGGCACACCAGTCACATTTTGAACACTTTTCACTGTAGGGTTTTCCCTTCATTTACCTGCACAGAGTCCTGACCAATCCGTTTTTGGTCAATTCTATATTTTTTTGGTTGACCACGACCAGCTATTTGGAATCACTTTATACACACCCTTAGACACCATCTAATGGTGGTAGTCTACTCCAACACCCACCCAATCAGGACACCAAGAGAGTCCATATCATTAACGAGGTAACCACAAATGCTCCTTTTGAGCGGTTCTAAAGGGATCCCCGAACATTGGGATTCCCCTTTATACAGGTTACCCAACACTTGGTTCACTAACACACTAGTTTTTACTTAGAATATTCACGTCTCACTCACTAGACATATACAGCAGCGCTACCATCCCAATACTTGTATATTCACCATTTGATCTCCTAGGAGATCCCCAGGGAGGCAGCAGCTACATCTCACATCCTAAGCGCGGATCCTTTATTTTGCAATTATATTTATGCCTCACTTGTCAGTAATGATCTGCCCCCCGAACCTCCGCTTGCTCAGCGGGGATCGCTCCGTTGATCCCCGCTGAGCTGGCGGATGACAGGGCGTCCCCGCAGACTGTCTTTTCTCCGCTCTCTCCTATGGGGGGATTGGATGAACACAGACCGCCTGTCCGTGTTCATCCGATCCGTAGACAGAAGGAAAAGTAGGGTTTTCCTTCGTCTGCAGAATCAGAGAAATGCGGAAACGGGCCAGATCGGGTGTCAGCGAATGTTCATCCGCAGACACCCGCGATCTCATAGGGACCAATGTTTGTCTCTTTTTCATTCGTACACGGATAGATGAAAAAGCGGACATACTGTACGGTTAGCCAGTGTGAAAGGGGCCTAAGGTTCGCGCCGAAACGCATCACCTGTTTGTTTTTAAATGCTCAAATGTAGCCGATACATTTTTGTAACAAGGACTTTGGCGTTACCGGCTTTTCACTCTTATATATTGTATTTCTTTTCAACCTAGCTATATAATTCACATAAAATAATTAAAAACCTACAGGGGGCCTAACCATTCTACATGTTATCCAAAATCAGAAAAAAATAAAAGCTGTGTTCAGAGTTTTGCTTTACTTGAATTTCATACAAGTGGTTTCAACAGGCCAAAACAGTCATTTTACGATGCGTAAACAGAATGGATGGAGCTTTCTTATGAGCCATCTAAGCATATTTACTACACAGTTACTAATGAGATTGGAAAAAGCTGCAAAAAACAAAACAAAAAAAAAACATATTACCCTAACCAATCAAATTCCAGTGTTAATTAATAGATAACATTCTCTTTGTGTGGTTGTTGCCTTCTGTGTTTCTACCTCTCTGCCCTCCATTTGTTCTCAATAGTTATTGAATGTAATCTATTATATAAAGAGGCCTCTCACAGGCAAGATGTGGAAGAAATTATATTATTAATCTGGATAATGAAAGCACACTGAACACAGGAATAGAATCGATATTCAACTTTCTTATCTTTTTCCCTTTGTTGATAATGATCTGAGCTTCTTTACTGTATTCAATGCCTCATATTTGTTGAAGTCTTTGCTTTTATTATGTGTAACAAAAGGATGTATTAGTCTGGATTCACAATAGCTAATTTCTTGAAGAATGTATTTGTTTATTGTATAACTACTAAGGATTAAATTGTGCCATGGGGTTTTATTTCCTGTTTTTCTTTTCAGAGTCACATCTAAGAGCTGAACTCGGCCTGTCTGTAAAATGCAGCTTTTAATCTTGGCACAGAAGTATTTAAAAGAAACGTGTTGTGCATTTGTCGTGAGCCCTGGTATTATTTACCTAAACGCTGAAGTATAGCTAAAAAAAAATTTGGGGCATTTTTTACAGTATAAATATGTTTGCTTCATCTCTGGTTGTTATATATCTAGTTCTTTTATGACAGTAAGCATCTGAAGCTGAGACTTGTAGTTCCAGTGGCAGTACATTGATCACTGTATTTTGCTCACAGGGCACCTCCTCCATTCATAAAAGGCCTTGTATCTTTTTCAATGAATGCAAGATGTTTTGTGATTGGAGGAAATCACAGAACTCTGCATTAATTGAAAAGAATGCAAGAACTACAAGTCTCAAAGCAGAGAGATTGATGCCTGAGTAAATTAGTTCGAAAATGTAACTCCACAATCTGCTCTGGGTGATCAATATACATTGCACGGATTTTAACAAACTTTGCTGCAAAGTCCTTACCTGTTTCTGCTCCGAAGAAATGGCTGTTTCATCAGGTCCATTGTAGACCAATTCTGAATGGGAGGGAAGACCTAATGGATGAGCATGTATTATGCAGCATTAAGGGTTTGGCTAGTTCCTGCTAAACCGATCAATCTTTCGTTCCGTCTATGGCTGGCTTTACTTTCAGTCCCAATGACATTGCTCACCAGGACAATTTGAGAGAACGGATCTCTCTTCCAGGGACACAGACAGCAATGAAAAAAAATGTTAAAATGGTTATAACGCCTCCCCACTATACAAAACTAAAAAGTTTGTATTTAAATATACCTTAAGTGATTTTCTCTGATATTTGGTTATGTGAATGCTGTATGTACTTCTCTATGGAAGTCATACAGGAGCTCAAAGCAGAGTTTACACCAAGAGAAGTGTTGGCCATAACGTATTTCTCCAATTCACATATGGTTTAACTTTTACATTTCTAATTTTAAGTGAAGTTTCAGGTTGGTTTTTATATCTTAATATTGTATGCAAGCTTGAATTATACATCTAGGTAATTTTAATCCATCGCTGATATCGAGAGAACAGTATTCAATAATCTTTTTGTAGTTCAAAGTCATTATTTCTTACCCTGCTGTTTTACTGAACCATCCTTACCTCATGAAATCCTTGATCTAATATGGGTATTAGTGAGCATACCGTTTAGGCTCAAGAACAGACAAACCTAGAGGAATCAAACAGGAAACGAATTTCACTGGAAAGTAGAACTAAAGTCAAAGGATGAAAATACGCATATTAAAACTCCAAGCATGAGGAGCTTCCTAAAGTAGAAGCATGACCTTCCATAAAAAAATATGTGCTGCAACGCTTACAGTGATTCCTGGATCAATCTAGCACTCTGCCCAGCTCTAGTCTTCTCTTCTCGCTCCCTCTCAACAAAGAGACTGACAGGCAGCAGCAGAAGCCATTGACTCCTGCTGCTGTCAGTCAAATCCTATGACATGGGAGCAGAAGGTGGGGGTGAACTGCACTGTCTGTGTCTATGGACACAGGCAGCACAGCTCAGGATTGAGCCCGTAAGTGTGCTTACGGAGGTGCACTTAGAAGAGAAGGAGACAAAAAGTGGGGAACACTAGAAGAAGAGGATTGGAGTCGCTCTGTATAATGTAATTATAGGTGGGTATGTGTCTGTTTGTTATTTTTAGGGAAAGTAAGACTTTACATCACTTTAATCATAAGTACTTACAGTACAAGTTTTTTCTTAGTCCTTCTGGAAAGTGCCACAAATACCCGCTGACCCTGGGAAGTCCACCTCATGCAGCTTCCTGTAAAAACATTGTAACAATACTGCACTCCTTCTGAATTCCGAGCAGAGTTACCACACAGCACTGTCACGGATAGCCATAGCAGCCTTTGCTGCTGCTATGGAATCTGAGAGTAGATGGCGGTGCTATAAAGGGGGACTGAAGAAGACAATTTAGAATAGTTGTCTCTAGTCACAGATCCTCATTGTAGGCCGAGTGTGGATTTATTGCCCTGAGGCCACGTACACACGATCAGTCCATCCGATGAGAACGGTCCGAAGGACCGTTTTCATTGGTTAACAGATGAAGCTGACTGATGGTCTGATGTGCCTACACACCATCGGTTAAAAAAACAATCGTGTTAGAACGCGGTGACGTTTACGTGTTTTAACACAACGATGAGCTGAAAAAAACGAAGTTCAATGCTTCCAAGCATGCGTCGACTTAATTCTGAACATGCGCGGCCTTTTAACCGATGCTTTTGCATACTAACGATCGGTTTTGACCCATCGGTCAGGCGTCCATCGGTCAAATTCTCTTTTTTTTGATTGAACGATAGCTGACCGATGGGGCCCACACACAATCGGTTTGGACCAATGAAACGGTCCTTCAGTCCGTTTTCGTCGATTTTAACATATCGTGTAAGCAGCCTTAGAGGTTCTGGTCATTCTGGCCAGCACACTAAAAAAAAAAACGTAATCACATACATAGGACCTGTGTAGTAAGTAGTGTCCTTCTGTCTGGCTCACTCCTTAGCGGTGTTCTATCGAATAGTGCTCGCCGTCGTGACCTCACCATAGCGCATGCGCCTATCATAGTAAGCATTTTTCGATGGAAGATAGCAATTCATGGGCAGAATTGAAAGCTATGCAAACAGTGGAGGGACACCGTAGTTCTCAGATTGTGCCTCACTGTTGCGGGGTGGAATTACAGTGTGCTCAAGATCAGGTTTTGTCTGTGTTGCAGGGTGGGCTTGGTGTGTTGAATGGGGGGGTTTTGCCTGTGTCTAAGGGCAGGTTGCAACACAGACAAAGCCTGCCATGCAAGAGTGAGGCACAATTTCAAAACTACCGTCTCCCTCCGCATAGTTTTAAATTCTGTTTGCATTGTTTTAAATTCTGCCCATCAAATGCCATCTCCCGTCGAAAAATGCCTCCTACGATGTGCGCATGCGCTATGATGACATCACGCCAGCTGATCGGGAAATCAGCTGGAGTGCCCTTACGTACTGCGCATGTACTTTGACAACGACAGGCACTATTCGATAGAACACTGGCAGTTATCAACTGTCAAAATGATGGGAGTTGTAAATATATCAGTTGTAGGAGCTGCTGCTGTCAAAAAGTGACCACATGATACATAGTTTATAAACAATGTATAGAAGTGAGAAAGAAATACAAAGTATCATTGTTACTTTTGTATCAATTCTGTTACATTCATCTGCAGAACAAATTGATGCGTTTTCAATCTGCATAGGATGTTAATTAAAGCAATTTGACAAGAAAAAAAAAATATATAAATATTTTTTAATAAAAATGTGTTCCCATTTAATTCCCCATTCGCCCAAATCGGCTCTAAAATAACCCCTTCTTCTTTACTATTATTTTTATTATTACTATCTTGCTAACCATAAATAAGTAACTTTTTTGTTTATTATTTTGTTAAACACAAGAGCAGCTGAATGTTGTACCGTGTTAGCCTTAAGCAAAGGCACAAGCTTAGGGTGATACCATTTATTGGCCAACAACATAGACTGTAGTGCTATTAGTTATTATTGTAGTTCTTGCGGAATCACAAGGCTCATAGCAGAAATTAAAAAAAATATCTTGTCCACAGGGGATATACTGGTGTGATTACAGAACCTACAAGCGTAATTACTTGTAACCTACCTGAACTAGGCAGGGAACTCCCTTCTAAAACAGCCTGGCTTAGGCTTATGCCAATTAGTAAGGCCAGTCATTTTTTATGTTTGCTGTAAAGCCCCGTACACAGCCTGAATACCAGCCAAAATGAGATGGTACAGTAGATACTGGCCAACATTCGGCCCGTGTTTACGGGTCCTTGTTTGACAGAAGCCGATCTCTTCTGTCCGAAGAGCTTGCTGGAAAACCAGCAGCTGATCTGCATCCAATCAGCACTCTCAGCCAATGGCTGTGAGCGCTGACTGGCGTACTCTGGAGGGGGAGTGGTCACCCTTCCAGAACACAATAGCTTAGCGGGGAGATTGTTGTACTAAAATTGCATTGTTATTACAGTGACATCAGTTTTTTTTATTGGGCTGAACATAAAAGGTTAGCTTTAGATGGAGGTATTTTTTTTTGTTCAGTCTGAAAAGGTCTAAATCAGGGGTCTCAAACTCCCGGCCCGCGGGCCAGTTGCGGCCCGCAGACCGAGATTTTGCGGCCCACTGACACAGGGCCGATCCTATACGGGGTGCAGTGGGCGCTGGCAGAGAAGAGGTGCCTCGCCGCTGAGCCTTTTTTTTTTTAAACGGAGCGACCCGCCACCGGCGCTGAAGCAATCTGAGAAGCTGAGAGCCGAGCGAGCGGGATCAAGTGACGACGTGACGTCATGACGTCAGACTGAGCTCAGCCCACGGCCACCCCAGCATCCACAGCAAGCCGCCTCTGCGGCTGGAGATTTAGCTCCGCTCGGCTCCACCTCTGCCATCTTCAGACAGGCAGCGTGGCTAAGAGGGAGAGGAGCGAGCACAGTATTACAGAGCCGAGCTGCCGCCTGATTGAGCCTGCCTCAGTGCCTTGCCTTCTGCCTGGTGGTCTGACAGAGAGTCACTGTCTAAATCTGAATGATTGTAATTTGCCTATTGCAGTGCCTGCCTTGCTGACTACTACATCTGACCTGGCTGTGTAAGTAGTAATTCATACTGTGTGCCATTAAATGCAACCACTGTGTCCATCCAAATGTAGCCACTGTGCCCGTCCAAACGTAGCCACTGTGCCCGTCCAAACGCAGCCACTGTGCCCGTCCAAACGCAGCCACTGTGCCCATCCAAACGCAGCCACTGTGCCCGTCCAAACTGCAGCCACTGTGCCCATCAAACTGCAGCCACTTTGCCCATCTAAATGTAGCCACTGTGCCCATCTAAACGCAGCCACTGTGCCCATCAAAATCCAGCCACTATGCCCATCAAAATCCAGCCACTGTGCCCATCCAAATGTAGCCACTGTGCCCATCAAAATCCAGCCACTTTGCCCATTCAAATGTAGCCACTGTGCCCGTCCAAATGTAGCCACTGTGCCCCGTCAAACTGCAGCCACTGTTACCATCAAACTGCAGCCACTGTGCCCATCAAACTGCAGCCACTTTGCCCATCTAAATGTAGCCACTGTGCCCATCCAAACGCAGCCACTGTGCCCATCAAAATCCAGCCACTATGCCCATCAAAATCCAGCCACTGTGCCCATCCAAATGTAGCCACTGTGCCCATCAAAATCCAGCCACTTTGCCCATTCAAATGTAGCCACTGTGCCCGTCCAAATGTAGCCACTGTGCCCCGTCAAACTGCAGCCACTGTTCCCATCAAACTGCAGCCACTGTGCCCATCAAAATGCAGCTACTGTGCCCATAAAAACACAGCCATTGTGCCAGTCCAAACTGCAGCCACTGTACCCATCAAAATGCAACCACTGTGCCCATCAAAGGGCAGCTACTGTGCCCATCAAAATGCAGCTACTGTGCCCATCAAAACGCAGCTACTGTGCCCATCAAAACCCAGCCACTGTGCCCATAATCTTTCAGCTGATGCTATTATCACAGGGTGGTAGGGGGAATGGGGGGTGTTGCTTGTGGATGATGGGGGTGCTTCTGCTGGGGGGTTGGGGGGTGTTGATGAACAGTAGCACCCTAATCATTCACCAGCAACAGCCACCCCCCTGTGGTAATAACATGAGGGTGCTACTGCCCTTGCAGTAGCATCCCAATCATCCAACACCCCCCCCAGCAGTAGCACCCCCATCATCCGTCAGCTCATGCTATTACCACAGGGGGGTAGGGCGATTGGGGGTGTTTCTGGTGGATGGTGGGGGTGCTACTGCCCTGGCAATAGCATCCCAATCATCCAACAACACCCCCCCTACCCCAGCAGTAGTACCCCCATCATCCGTCAGCTCATTCTATTACCACAGGGGGGTAAGGTGGATGGGGGGGGGTGTTGCTGGTGGATCTCAATCATCCAAACCCCCCTTCAGCAGTAGCACCCCCCAACATCTGTCAGCTCATGCTATTACCACAGGGGGTAGGGGGAATGGGAGTGTTGCTGGTGGATGATGGCGGTGCTACTGCTGGTGGGGGGTGTTATTGGTGGATGGTGAGGGGCGCATGATGGGGCATTATATGTGAGGGGCACATGATGGGGGCATTATATGTATGTGAAACCATATTCGCTCAGCCCTGATAGGAAATTTCTGTGGGTGGAACAAGAGCTCAGCCTATCAGGGCTGAGCGAATATTGGCTCACTGCCCTAATAGACTGAGCGCTAATCTATGTGATTGGCTGGCAGTGCTGAAAGAAGAATGGAGAAGAGTGAGTGTGTGTATGTGACTGCAGCCAGGGTCATAGGGACTGTCCTGGAGAGTGAACATTAGGGGCGGCAGGGGCGCAATCTGTGACATTTTGGTCCAATACTTGATGCGGCCCAGCCTCACCCAGCTTATACCTCCAGTGGCCCCCAGATAATTTGAGTTTGAGACCCCTGGTCTAAATGAAAGGGGTTCAGATGATTGTAAAAAAATGTGGAGATGAGGTCTATCTGTACAGCTAACAGCTAACAGACACACCCCCCAAAAAAATGGAATATTTATTATAGCAGAAAGTACAAAATATTGTGTTTTTTTCAAAATTGTCGCTCTTTTTTTTGTTTATAGCGCAAAAAATAAAAACCACAGATGATCAAATACCACCAAAAGAAAGCTCTATTTGTGGGAAAAAAGGACATCAAACCTCTATGAAGTTGTTTTTTGTAGTCTGTGTACTGCAAGTGAGATTTCCCTTTACTTCAGCCTGGAAAACTCCAAGGTCCAGGAGATAGATGGATGGCTGTGTCCCAATAGATCTGGCAGCGCTGAAGTGTCTGCAGGAGAGTCCCAAGGCTTGACAAGCAAGCGTGCCATATAGTTACAGCTACCTCCGTCCTAATTTCTCCCTACATCACGTCCAGTTCACGCTGCGCTCCACGCAAAGGCACACTTCCGGTTCCCGTCCTGGTCTTCCGGAGGTAGCTGTAACTATACGGCGCGCTTGCTTGTCAAGCTTTGGGACTCCCCTACAGACACTTCATCGCTGCCAGATCCTGCCATTACCATTACTTGCTTACATGCTGTATAGTTACAGCTACCTTTGTCCCAATTGCTCCCTACGTCACATCCGATTCACGCTGCGCTCCACGCAGAGGTGCACTTCCGGTTCCCGTCCTGGTCTTCCGGAGGACATACCTTCGCCCTGTGAGTAGCCATTTGGCTGTTTGTATTGTCATTGTTAATGTTGTATCTTTCAGAGCTTCCTTCTGAGTTTAAGGTAGCTGCCGCCAGTGCATGCCCTTATAGTCTCCTTTCGTGAAAAGTATACAGGGTGATCGGTGCTTGCTTGTAACTGCCCAACCGCACCGATCACCATCCCCTTATCCTTCTCTAGTGCCCCTTTGTACCCCCCTCCATGCTCCTCTTCTCCTCGCCGCGATCTGAGCAGTGATTTGCGCAGCAATATGGCAGCTACCTGAGCCCTAGTCCTGGCAGTTATAACGGTCACAGCTGGAGTATGGTTAGCCTGGGTCTCCGGCTCGCTCTGTGTATTTGCAGTGACGTTCTGCATGCTCTTGGTGCTCGCACCGCTCTGTCAGGCTGCAACACCCAGGTGTTGTGCTGGTTCTGGGCAAAATGGGCCGCAGCCCTCGGATGGCGTGTCATGCGCTTTCATTGGCTAAAAACAACATGAACAACAAGAAAATAAAAATTCACCAGATATCTGACTTTAAAGGGATGGCAGCTTGTCCAAGGATATGTCAGTATGTTTTAAAGGTCATGGTGCAAGCAATCCAGCTGTTTGGGTACTAATGAACATTTATCCGCCAGGCAGTCTGCATATGATGGACACTGGTGAGGTTGCTGGGCATAGACTGTTTGCATATGAGGGGCACTGGTGAGGCACAGGCAGGCTGCAAATGATGGGCACTGGCAGGCTGCATTTGATGGACACTGGTTAGACTGCATTGATCTCCTGTACCACGTCTGCAGTCTCTGACCATCTCCTGTACTATGTCTGCAGTCTCTGACCATCTCCTGTACTATGTCTGCAGTCTCTGACCATCTCCTGCATCATATCTGCTAGAGGTGCACCGCATGGAAATTTTGCTAATACTATTAGCAATGTGTTATATAAAAATGTATAAGTTTTATTTAAAATATAAAAATAAAATTTAAAATATATACAGTCATTTTCGGTATCGGTCATTTTTGGTATCGGTTTTTGGCCTAGTGTATTTCTCATTTTCGCCACCAAAAAACCCATTTGGTGCACCCCTACCTTTGTTCACCCATTTTTTTCTTCTAAGTTTTAGCTCCCCTATATACCAATATAGCAATAATGTACTTCTGCAAAGATAAAAAAAGCTTTCCATTTTTTCTACACATGCTTAACTCACTGTCCTCATGGCTGTTTGAAATCACTGCTGGATTACTTCTGCTTTACTTCCTGGTCAGACTTTAGGTCATGACACAGAAAGGAGTTGATCAGCTGAGGGTAGATGATGCAGGGTGTGTGCTAATGAGACCAGCAGATCAACTCCTTCTTGTGTCATTACCTAAAGTCTGTGCAGGAAGGCAGAGATAATGGAGCAGTGTTTTCAAACAGCCATGAGGACAGTGAGGTAAGCGTGTGTAGAATAAATGGAAAGCTTTTTTATTTTTGCAAAAGAAGTACATTAATGCTATATTGGTATATAGTGGAGCTGGGATTTAGAAAAAAAAAATTTGAATTAGAAAATTTAGATTTAGAAAAAAAAAGAACTTTAAGGAAATTCAGTACACTACACAAAATGGAAGCCCCAGCTCAATTCGCTTTCCATCTAGAAGTTTCTAACTTTTTGACTCTGGCAGTCTAACAAGGCCGGGGGCATTGTTGTGTTGCTGTGACTGACTCATTACGACAGCTTTTTCACCCTGTTAAATCTAGGCAGCTGTGACCAGCTACAGGCCATGCCTGAGCAGAGGAAACTGTGGGAGGTAGATAAGGATAATTAAATTTACACAAATTAATGTAGATCAATTTGAGTTGAGAAAAAATTCAACCAAATACCATAAAATAAAAATGACAAAGTCAAAGCTCAGTAAATATGCTATAGTCGTTTAGGTAAATGTGTTGCATAGAAAAGCATATGATAATATTACAAGTTTAACAGAATTGGTATTCACAAGTTTTCCCCATTTAAATTTTTCTTCAAAACCACCACAAAACTTTCCTTGAGGACAAGCTGTTTGAATCTGTGCACTTGTAATCAAACCACTAGGTTTTAAGATATATAACAAAGATGTTACCGTTCGGCAAAGAGGCCACTCGGCAATTCCCATGATAAACAGAATGGCTCTAGGAACTTTTTCACAATCCCTATTACAGAGAGTAATGAAATAAAAGAAACTTTTCACCAGTCAATTCTAGTTTAAACTTCAAGGATTTTAAACCTTTCTTTTGTGAGTATGAATTATTCATGAATTTGTTTGTTCTAACAATACACTGTCCTCCTGGGACTCAGCTCAGGAAATATACAATTTTGTAGTATTCTCCTTCAATTTTCTGTCTTGATTTGCACTTCACTGTTATGTTTATTACAGCAGAAAAGCACCAAGGTATAATGATAATCATCATTATTAACCATTATGCCGCGTACACACGATCATTTTTCGGCTTGTAAAAAACAAAGTTTTCCAGCCTCCAGAAAAAAAACGTTTTTTTTTTCCCCAACTTCTTCATTAAAACTATGTTTCCCACACGCGATCGTTAAAAAAAAAAAAATGCTCTAGCAAAGCGCGATGACGTATAACACGTACAACGGCACTATAAAGGGGAAGTTTCATTCGGATGACGCCACCCTTTGGGCTGATTTAGCTGATTTTGTGTTAGTAAAAGACAATTCGCGCTTTTCTGTCTGTTACAGCGTGGTGAATGTGCTTACTCCATTACAAACGGTAGTTTTGCCAGAACAAGCGCTCCCGTCTCATAACTTGCTTCTGAGCATGCACGGGTTTTTGACGTCGTTAAAGCCCACACACGATCATTTTTTACAACCCGAAAAACAACATTGTTTAAAACTTTGTTAAATAAATAGAGCACGTTCGATTTTATTTATTTATTTTTTATTTATTTTTTTCGTTTTTCAGAACCCGAAAAATTAAGTGAAGCCCACACACCATCATTTTAACCTCCCTGGCGGTATGATTCTGTCTGGAATTACGTACCAAAAGTGGTACAATTATTTGCAAGGAAATTTTGCGTTTTACACTGTAGGCCTGCAATTCCTAGGAATAACTAATTTAAATCTGACCAAACAAGAGTCTAATAGGCATCCCGGGTATGATTTGTTTTTTAAAAACAAAATTATAAATTATAATATAATAAATAATTATAACAAATAATAATATAATTATAATAAAAATTATTCAATAATGTAATCAACTCAAAATCACTGAAATTTGCTCAGTTTTAGAATTGTCGCTGTCATTACTTTTATTTTTTTATGACGAATTTCCCCACAAATCGCTATCGCTCAATTCTGCAAGTGATTATAATTTATTATCGCTGTTTTCTAGCTGCTCTAAAATGTAATGTGTTTGTTGACTTTTTTGAATTTGGCGCCGATCTCCGCCCCCGTGTATCGTAACGTCGCAGGGAATGGAGATCGGCGGCACACGGGGACACTGTGAATCGAGCGAGCACCCGCTCGCTCACACAGCGGGGATGCATCGCTGGATCCAGGGACAAGGTAAGTAAACCAAGCCTGTGGATTCAGCGAGAAGGTAAGCCACGCCGCTGCACGCTGTGCACATCTCCCCCCAGCGTGACTCAGGGATACCGATCCTAGCATGGAAAACCCACCCCGAGTCACGCTCGGGGATACCGCCAAGGAGGTTAAATTCCATTTTTTTAAAACAACGTTTTTTACAAGCCGAAAAATGATTGTGTGTACGAGACATTAGGGTCAACTTTCCAGTGAAACACTGCTACAACAGAATACAAACGGAAATCTAAACATCTGTTGCATTATATTGTATTGTATTTATTGTTTTAAAGCCTATCTATGAGGAAAGTAAAAACCCTCTCTTGGAGTGGGGCATACTGCAAGGGTTAAATGCCTGTTAAGGGGGTTAGAGGTCCTCCCCCAGCAGCTGATACACTCTTTTACTCTACTCTGTGGCAGTTGATTGTCCCTCAACATCCTCACGTCCTAAGATTATGGGCTCTGCATTAAACGTGATGATGTCAGAGGACCTGCAAACGCTGGGGCCTAGGGGTAAGGAGGCTGCAGAGACCCGGATCGGGTAAGTAGAAGTACTTTTTTCCTGGCCATTAGATGTAACTCAGCATTTAACCCCTTTAGTGGAGCCCCATTGCAAGGAAGTATTTTTCATTTTGCTTAAAGGGTCACTAAAGGAAAACATTTTTTTTTTTTTTTGCTGAAATGACTGTTTACAGGGTATAGAGACATAAAAGTTTAACTGATTCCTTTTCAAAATTATTAAAAATGGATAAAAATCAATCATATAATGTGCCTGCAGGTTAGTTTCACTTTTGAACTGGCTTCATGTTTCTGTAAAGTAGAAATAGACACACAGAACAAAAACAAACAAATACAGGGCAGTGTTTTGTTTTTAAAATGAATCTGATTTGGTTCTGGGAAGTTTTAGGCACACAGTAATGACAGCTTAGACCACCGTGAGAAAGCTCCCAGCACTGTGGTTATAAGGAAACAGACAAGCAGGAAGTGTGGAGAACAGAGCAGGATTACAGCAACTTCAAAGCAAAAACGAACAATAAGGACATGAAACCAGTACTGCAGTAAGGTAAAGGAAGCTATTTAGCTTAAAAAAAAATTCCTTTAGTGATCCTTTAAGTTCAGGGTTAAAGGATAAGTTAACTCAAAATACACGCTATAATTTAGGGTCCTTTCACATGGGCAGACCCTGGTCGGGTATGCATGTCTGTGTTTAGACTGACCAATCGGACCATCCATTGCCCTCCCATGGACACCCGCCGACATCCAATCTGATCTGATCCTGATCGTTTAAAACAGACAGATTGGGATCTGTTTCCCATCGGATAGCAGGCAGGTGCAAACAGACAGATGGTCCATTTACATGTAACTGCCCATAGAGAAGAGCAGGCTGTGTTTGGACCAGACATCTTCCTAGTCAATGGGGATCAGGCAGACTCCAGTGGAGCCCGACCCATGTTAAAGGGGCTTCATTTTAACTGGGTCACTATGTAATAATTACATATACAAAATAATTATAATGTATACAAACTTAAAGGGAGTTTCCATTTAAAATGTCCGGTCTCCTGCAAGTCAAGAAGAACTACTAATACATATTTCACCTGAAGCACCTTAAGTTTATGCAAAATGGTATTACATATGGAACTCATAAAACTGAAACCAAGATGACAACTATATGTCAAAATGTGATTCTTTATAAAATGATGTTCTTTATGCTATCTGTTCATTTACCTTCAGCTGTGACCCATTCCTGATTTTTTTTTTTTGTATTCCTCAACGTATGCCCCAAGTTGGAGTTCTTATATGTCCCCTGTCACCTAACATGGCAGTGGGTATGCTTCTCTATTGGTCATTTAAGTACCGTATTTATCGGCATATACTGCGCACTTTTTTCCCCATAAAATCAGGGGGAAATCGTGGGTGCGCGTTATATGCCGATAGCATACCGGAAATCACCAAGCCATCATCTCCCCTTGGCTCTCACTCGGCTGTCACGTCACACACGCACAGTCCCGGCTCCGCCACCAGCATTGGACCAGTGTTCTGTCTATCACAGGATATGGTCCAATGCCGATGGCGGAGGCGGGACTGTGCATGTGTGACATGACAGCCGAGTGAGAGCCGAGACGGCTCAGTGATTTTTCCGGCGGGCGCTCGTCCCCCTCCTTCCCCTCTGAGGTATGTGTGTGATCTTGCATGCAAGGTGCTTCCTTCTTAACCACCATCAATACACAGATCTGCTTACCAGATATCTAGACCCCACAGTAAATGTGTCTAAATGCACTTATTGGGAAACACCAGCCATGTGAATGTCTCTTTTTCATATATAGGAGGCAATGTAATCAGGCCACACAATATTGCACCTGAGGAGACAGAAGAAAGATCTCCATCATGTAGTAAAATGTTTACTCTTTAATTTATTTAATCAGGCTGAAGATGGACATTCATGGGCATTGACCCTTAGATTGCTTCTCAAAGTTGTTTATTAAAAAAAATAAAAATTCCAGAAAATTCCCTCTTAAAATTGGGGTGCGCCTTATTACGTCGGCGCGTGTTATACGCCGATAAAAATAAGGTACTTGCATTATATTGCAAGATGTTAGGAGGCATGACAATGCTCCAACTTGGAACAAAGGTACAGAATTGTGCTGTGCTATGCACACAAGGTTTAGGAGTTTCCTAAGTGCACACAACAGATGTATGTGCAGGCAACTGGTTGAAACAGCCATTACGGGCTTGTTTATATTAACATACAGTATTCAGGATCACTTTTATTCACCTATACATTACAACACATTAAACCAAAGTATGAGCTGAGTAGTTACAACCAACCAGCATAGGCTGCGGCCTAGAGAAACAGCTGTTCCTGCATTGTCACCATTTCACACAGACTTCAAATAGCACAAATAGCCACAAATAGCCTTTTCATTATACTATGGGCACTGTTGTCACGAGAAAATCTTAATGAATGAACCTAACAAATGCCAAGCAGCAATTGTTGGGGTGTATGCATTGAGAGAGAAAAAGGGAGATCAGCAGCACTGAGGTGCAACAAAGGATGAAAAAAACAGTGATAATGAGTATTTTATCAAAAGAAATTTGGAGTTATTCATAATACACCAAGCTTTAGCAAACTAAACAAAAGTAAGGGTTTACATCTACTTTGATAAACCATGGGCCAGATTCAGGTAGATCAGAGCATCTTTGCTCTGGAGTAACGCTTCTCATTTACGTTACTCTGCCGAAATTTTAGGAGCAAGTGCTGTTATTCATGAAGCACTTGCTCCTAAAGTTGCGGCAGCGCATCGCAAATGAGCCGGCGGAATTCAAATTGGGCGGGTACGGGGCGTGTAGTATTAAAACTAAGCGCGATCCCGCTGCGAACGTACTGCACATGCGTCGAGTGTCAATGCATCCCAGTGCGCATGCTCCAAATTCTGTCAGTGAACGTCAATGACGTCACATTCCCATTCATGAATGTTTTACGCAAGTGACGCGATTTGTTTTTTTTCCGACGCGATGACGACGCCTATACTTAACATAGGATACTCCACTAGGGGGCTGCTTTATCTATACGCCGCGTATCGCTTCCGGAAACGTTGTAAAGTCACTGCGTCGCGCCCGAAAAGGATCGTGAATTGCCGATTCCCGCTCATTAACATATTTTTTGAACGTAAATCGGCGGGAACGCCATTTTTAAGTTGAAGTAACGATGCGATGGCGAAATTCAATTGCGCCGATCGCATCGGAACTCCAACCTGGCGTTTCTTGTTTTCTGGCTACAGAAAACAAAAACGCCGGCTTAAAGTGACAGTTAGGCTGGCGGATCCATTGATCCGCCAGCCTAACTCTACCTGAATCTGGCCCCATGTGTTTATATTTAAAAAGAAACCCTCCTTCAGTATTTTAGTATTTCTCTCTTTGTTAGTTCAGTTAGGAATGACCTAATTTGCTGGAATTCCATTTATAAATGTTTTGCAAATTTTGCTCAAAGTTCAAAGTTTGTGAACGTTGTGGCTACCACATTCAAGTCTATGGAGGAGGGGTGTGAATCTTGTTATTCAATTTGGGTACATTTCTGCAGGAATCTGCAAAATCTCTCTTATTGCACTTGTGAATGTAACCCTTAAGAGGCGGAATGCCAACAGGCTTCAGTAGTAAAAAGCAAGTCCTATTTACCATCGCTTTGCAAATTGGGAAGAAGATCAAGTTCTTGTCAAAGCATGTGGTATTTTACTGTGGTAGGTTTGACCGATTAAAGTGGAAGTAGACATTTAAAAAAAAATCCTGACAGGCAGGGTATTTATGACAGAAGAGACCCTATCAGTCTCTTCTGCCATAAATGCATCCTCCTGCCTGTCAGCCATCATGTACAATGAGCTGCGCATCTCAGTGACTGTTTACGCCCCCAATCTGTGCCGTGTCGATGTGACCTCTGTGCGCATGCGTGGGAGTGGCGTCATTGCGGCCCAGCCTATTAAACGGCTGAAGCCATGGAATCCAGAAGGAAGACCGGGCGAAGATAAAAAGCACCAAGGTCTGCCAAATAGATACCACTGCAGCACTGGAGGGCACCATTCGACAGGTTAGTCTACCATAATTTCCTATGCATACTAGCATATTATGGCATAACCCACCTGGGGAACCCTGAAAGAAAAAATTATATAGAGGAGTTAACTACCGCTTTGAGGTTGTTGTTGAGATATCTTCTGGTGTTTGCTCCCAATAAGGCTTTCTCTCAATACTATTTAAATTTACAGATTAGTATAGCCTCTTATATCATATTTTGATAATTATATAACTAACTAAGACATTTTAAAAACTATTATCTTAGACCGCAAACACAGACTGGTGGCCTTCTTACATATATATCAAAATTAATGTTACATTTGTGAAAGTTTAGACGGCCAATTAATTGAACATGTAAAGTGAACATTAATGCCTATCAATAATAAAGCAGAGCACTCAAGAGTCAGACAGTAAAGCTACCTGTGGAATTTCAATGAGCGCCCTAGCAGTTGCCCAATTCCCCAGACGCCTTTTTGGGAATGAAATGTGACAGTGATATCTAGGTCCCTTATTGTTATAGACACCAATATTTTCTTCATAAAACGGAGCTAGCTGTACATTAGCAAAGCACTTTCGGATATACTTAACATTTGCATTCTTTGCTTGTCAGATTTTGTACTCTAGGAGAACATGTCAACTCATTAGACTAAAATTGGAAAGTCATTTTGGCTCTAACTATAAGGAATGCTAAAAAATTGGAAAGGGTAATTCTATTTTATATATCAGTAAAGATAACATGTCTGTATGCTGCAAGCTCGAGTTCCTTCCTTTTCCTCTTGATTTGATTAGAAGATTTTTACTGTGGTAGGTTTGTGACAATATTATTATCTCAGGCAGAACTTTATGGCATTTTGGTGGCATCCAGGCCTTGATATATAGCTTACTTTTCAGCAGCAAAATTCCCATTCTTTTTCTGCTGACTTGCAGTTGTACATTTCATACCAGTATCAGTCATATGCCTTTTTTTCTGTAATTACCAACATTTCAAAATCATTTCTACTGAACCTTAGCTATTTCGAATTCAGAGTACCTCCTTACTTAATTAAAATTCCATTACAGCAGATTCACTAAACTGGGATTTCTTTTGTCTTTACCGATAATGTAAAAAGCCAACAAAAAAAGAACAGTAAAAGACAAACTAATTGAAATATATATTTCAGTTTCTGGCATTTGCTGCAAAATTAAAGAGTCACCCCAGGAAAAGATAAAACCATTCTATTATTAGTGCCCAATTATTAACCATTAGTAATATGTTCATCTTACATTCAGCTTTCCAATTACCATTTCATTTTGCCATTACCCAGATCAGTCATTTCTTTCCGGTGTTTGGCCAATAATCCCTTGCATAATTTGCATGTTGCGACATGGCCCACCAAATTCTTCCTCCAACATGCAAGGCTGCTAATTCAAGAGGAAATTATGACGGTGCCCTTACAAAATCAATACAGGTATTAGGTCATAGGCGCAGCTAAAGTACCCACACACAGAGAAAGTACGGGTAACAGAGGGATTGCGGTCACAAGACAGCACATAAATCCTCCAAAAAGGGACTTTTTTTCTTTTAAATGCATAAGGCAGGTGCCACGTGTGAGAATTAATATTGTTATAAAAGGTACTTATATAGCACAGCCAATTACATCAGTCCCTGCCCTCAAGGAGATTACAATCTAAGGTCCCTAACTCAAAATTATATACTAGGGCCATTTTAGACAGGAGCCAATTACCTACCAGCATGTCTTTAGAGTGTGGGAGGAAGCCAGAGTTCCCAGAGGAAACCCACGCAGGCACAAGAAGAACATGCAAACACCAGACAGGTAGTGTATTGGTTGGGATTCGAACCGATGATCCTAGTGCTGCCAGCTGGAAGTGCTAACCACTTCACTGTGCTGCCCCAGCATGTACTCTAACCACCTCCCATTCGCACTATAGCCGAATGATGGCTACATTGGCCTTAAAGGGGTTGTAAAGGTTCGTCTTTTATTTTCTAAATGGGTTCCTTTAAGCTAGTACATTGTTGGTTCACTCACCTTTTCCTTCGATTTTCCCTTCTAAATGTTTTTTTCTTTGTTTATATTCCTCACTTCCTGTTTCTCCTCAGTAAGCTTTCCACCATCATCCGAACAGTGTAAAGTCATTTAGAACAGCTTACTGAACACCTTACTGAGGAGGAACAGGAAGTGAGAAATTCAGACAAAGAAAAAAAAAAAACATTAGAAGGGAAATTTAAGTAAAAGGTAAGAACCAACAATGCACTAGCTTAAAGTAACCTATTTAGAAAATAAAAAAACAAACCTTTACAACCCCTTTAATTGCCAGGAGGGCATCCTAAAGGGGTGTGCATGGCACACTCTCTGATCACAAATGACAATGACAGCTGATCACATGATGTAAAAAGAAGATCAGTAATCAGCTTTTTTCCCTCACGCTGATAGCATGAGGGGAAAAAAAGCCAATCAAAGGCTTCTGACAGAGTGACATTGGTCCCAAACAGGGAGAGATACTGCTGCTATGAAGTGCCCTCCAGTGCCACCCACCAGTGCCACCTACAGGTGCATATCAATGCTGCCTACCAGTGCCCACCTATCAATGCCCACCAGTGCCGCCTATCAGTGCTACCTATCAGTGCCCTACAGTGCCATCCATCAGTAATCTTTAGTGCCGCCCTATCAGTGCCACCTCAGTGCCCACCACGATGCCTCATCAGTGCCGCCTTATCATTGCCTATCTGTGCAGCCTATCAGTGTCCATCAATGCCCATCAGTGCTGCCTAATCAGCGCACATCAATGGAGAAAAATTACCTGGTTTCAACATTTTATAGCAAACTATGAAACTGTTTGTTTTTGTTTTCCCCAAATTTTTGCTCTTTTTTAGCAAAAAAATAAACCTAGGAGTGATTAAATACCACCAAAAGTAAGCTCTATTTGTATACAGTGGCCCAGATTCACAGAGCAATTACGCCTGTCTAACTGGTGTTAGACAGGAGTAATTTCAAATTTCGCGCGCCGTATCACTAGTTTAAATCCTCAAACCATGATACGGCAGCTTCGGGCTTCGATCTGAGAGGCTTACGTCTTCGTAAGCCTTCGGATCTACGCTGCGATATTTTTGCGGCCGCTGGGAGGAGTCCGCGTCGTTTTCAGCGTCGGGATATGCAAATGACTTTTACGGCGATCCACGAAGATACGAGTGGTCTTCGCAATCGCTTACGTCATTTTTTTGCTACGTACTGTTAGACCAGCTATTTGCTGGTCTAACGGTGCGTAGCCCATGTTAAGTATGGCCGTCGTTCCCGCGTCAAATTTAATTATTATTTTTTTTTTTTTACGTAACTCGTTCGGGAATAGGAATGTCCGTAAACGACGCTACTCAAACAACGAATGACGTAACGACGTGATTTCGCGCAATGCACGGCGGGAAATTTCTGAACGGAGCATGCACAGTTCGATCGCCGCGGGAACGCGCCTATTTTAAATGCTTCACGCCCCCTACTCGCGTAGATGGCTTGCGCCGGGAGAAATACACTACGCCGCCGTAGATTACTGGACAAAATCTACCGGGATTCCACGTAGAGCCAGGTAAAATACGGCGGCGTAGTGTATTTCTGATACTCTACGCGAATCTAATTGTATGTGAATCTGGGCCAGTGTTGCATGACCGCCAATTGTCATTCAAAGAGTGACAGCACTGAAAAATGGCCTGGGCAGGAAGGGGATTTAAGTGCCCAGTAAGCAAGTGGTTAAAATATTTTTAAACCCCCTAATGGTGATTCACCCCAGAGTGCAATGGGCTGCAACGCACACACTATTGTGTGTAGACAAGTTGCGGTGTCCTGTTTTAGACATCCATTCTAATTGAATGAGGGCAACAATCTGAAGCAGGTTGCATTTTCTTATCGTGCAACCTGCAGTTACCATGCGTTATGCTGTGTTAAACAATTCAGAATACAGAAATAAAATAAAAAAATTCTTTTGATGCGTGACCATCCTACTATTTTACATACTCTGGGCCAGATTCACAAAGCACTTACGCCGGAGTATCTCGAGATGTGCCGTCTAAGTCTAAATTTGCTCCGGAATATTTTTTGCACCGTACCCACAGAACTAGTTACGCACCAAAATAGGCTACTCCCGACCGGCCTAACTTTCCTACGCCTGCCTACGCCTGCACATCCTAGGTGCACATTTACTCCGTCCACACCATTGATTGATTTGCAAATGAGGGAGATACGCCGATCCACAAAAGTAAGTTTGTGCGGTGCAGTCTACACGATGTGCTTATCAGCTGCACGGAAAGTCTAAAATTAGACCATATAAAAGCAGGTTTAAAATTAGACAATCCGTCTACATGTCAGCTAAAGCAACACCGTTAGGGACGAGCTGAGCACCCACACTTGCAGGACAACAATCTATATGCCAACATGCAGGGCTGCCATCAGGGGGGTACAGGCATTACACCTGCCAGGGGCCCGGACGGGAACCCCCTAGGGGTCCGGAGTTCCCAAGGGCCCCAGATGGCAACCCCCTATTTTTTATATATCTATTTTTCTTTATTTCTTCTTTTTCTCGTAAAGGCCCCCCCGCTTCTCAATTCGCAGCAGCCCCCCCCCCCCCCGCTTCTCAATTTCAGGCGGCAGCACCCCCCCCCCCCCAGTTCTCTGCTCCAGGGGGCCCATGCCTGAAGCTGTGTAAGGGGCCCCATAATTCCTGATGGCGGCCCTGCCAACATGCCAGGGGCATCCTTGCTCATAGCTATACTACCGACTTTAGATGAGCACAGAAGGGAGGAGGGCACGGAGGGGAGGAGGGCATGGGAGAGGATATACCGCACACGCATAGACATCTTTGGCATGAGTGATTCTGAGGTGTATCGCATCTTCAGATTCACCCCTCATGCCATCCTGGAATTAACCACAACCCTGCAGGAGGACATCACCAGCCCAACACACCGCTCACATGCAGTGCAGCCACTGGGGCAAGGTCCTGGCAACACTCCATTTCCTTGCCAGTGGCTCTTTTCAGCGTACAAGTGGAGTGGTGGCAGGAATGTCACCCCCACATTCAAAAATCATTCACAAACAGAAAAAAAAAATGCCCAGCAAAAAAAAAAAAAAATGCCCAGCAAAATAAAAATAAAAAACAGCAAAAAAAAAAAAAAACTCAGCAAAAAACACTCTCCAAATCACTCTCCAAAAATCTCAAAGACACGTCACAAACCAACAAACGCTAACAACAGAACAAAAGCACCTTGCTGTAGGAAGGAAAAAAAATTGGATGTACTTTTGCAATGGAAGGGCATTTCTCTCGGTCTATTTAAGCACTGTGCATAGCTCACTAAGTATGACTGGCCTAGTTCCTATCTAACTGATTGCGCTGTGCCGAGTTCTGAGCATGCTCAGAGAGGTGCTGACCATAGTCTGCTTCATGTGCACATGCCCAGTCTGGCCGGACCTTCATTTGCATGGGGTCACGGCTCATTTCAATGGAACACGTCAAAGTCCTTCCCACTTTGAATTACACCGCCTTATGCCTCGGAATTTACATTGCACCGGTGCAAATTTGGACGAAAATACTACGAGGATACGGCACTCGAAATTAAGCCGGTCTAACTTAAAGGAGTTGCACTGCGCCGGTCCAAAAATGCGCCGATGTAGGTGAATCTGGCCCACTGTATCTCATGAGGTCCAGGATAATAAATTACCCAGTAAAAGTCAGACACCTTTAACCACTTAAGGACCGCCGCACGCCTATGTACGTCCACAACATGGCTCGTACAGGCACAAGGGCGTATATATACGGCCTCGCCTTTGTGCGGTTCAGGGGTCCGATCGGGACCCCCTCCGCGGCGTGCGCCGGTCCCCCTGGCCAGCCAATGGGAGCACTCCCCCTTCTGGTCAGTTCCTCCTCGTGTGTTTACACAGGAGGAGGAAATTATGTCATCTCTCATCGCAGCGGTGTTTTCCACCGCTGCTGATGAGAGAAGACATCCACAGTAAGTGTGCACCAACACAACACTGACAGACACACACATAGGCACATTAACCCCTTGTGATCACCCCCCCCCCCCACCCCCCTGTCACAGTGTCACTGAATGCAGTGATCTAATCACTGCATTTAGTGTCAGTGTGACAGGCAGTGTGAAAGTTAGTTAGGTTCAGGGTAGCCCCGTACCCCCCCTAATAAAGTTTTAACCCCCTGATCACTGCCCTAGTTAACCCTTTCACTCCCTATTGCCAGCGTCACTAAGCGATCATTTTTCTGATCGCTGTATTAGTGTTGCTGTTCCCGCTAGGTAGCTATTTTTTTTTATTGCAATTTTTTTTACTAAAGACATGTGGCTGAATTAATTTTGGCCTAAATGTTTTACTAAAATTTAGTTTATTTGATTTTTTTTATAACAAAAAGTAAAAAATTGTGATTTTTTTCAAAATTGTCGCACTATTTTAGTTTATAGCGCAAAAAATAAAAATCGCAGAGGCGATCAAATACCACCAAAAGAAAGCTCTATTTATTGGAAGAAAAGGACGCAAATTTTGTTTGGGAGCCACATCGCACGACCGCGCAATTGTCTGTTAAAGCGACGCAGCGCCGAATTGTAAAAACACCTTGGGTCATTTAGCAGCATATGTGTCCGGGTCTTAAGTGGTTAAAGTGGAACTCCAGCCAAGGGTAGGATACACTGTTAAAATACATATCTGTGGTATGTTTTAGCTGGTACAGAATTTGTAATTCATTTGATTCTCTCATTTTTACACACCTACCACCCTGCAAAGCCAAAATGATAATCGCAATATCCTTTGTTGCCCCCCATTTGCCTATTCCTGTTTACTGGATAATAAAAGAGAATCATCTTAGCTTAAAGAGCACCCCTGCGGCCCCTCAGTGCCTGAAAATCTTCTAGTTTGGCAGCAATGTGTGATGTACATAAGTCTGCTGTGCAGTCTTCCACCAATGTCTGATTACTGCTTTAAAGGGACTGAATATAATGTAGACAGATTTCTGGCAGTTATATTAGCAGTATTTTTAATGTAATGGTTTTACAAATACATAACAAAACTAAGGTGCAATTGTATTTCATATCATAGTACATCTGCTTGATAATCAATATCCATCTTGCTAATTTCTATCTTTTAAAAAAAGCTACTATCACACCTGCTTTTCTGGCTGACAGCGAGCAGACACAAGAAAATCAGTGCGGCCCCTCAGCAATTAGCTGCGGGAGGCAACCCCATTAAAAGCAATGGGGGGGCTGTCGGCTCCCACAGCTAATTGTAGTCACGCACATGTATCACTATATGGCAATTATGTGCGAGTGATCAGCTTTGGATGCAGACAAAAAAAATAAAAATAAAAAAATTATGTTTTAAATGTAATTGTGAGCCAAAAATCCTTTCAAACAGTAGAAATCAATCTATATATTTATAAACAATTAAAAAATGATGCAATAAAGCACAAATCCTGAGCAAAGGCAACAAATTAACCTTCGGAAAAAAAATAGAAATCTCTTGCAGTGAACTCAAGCAGACACTTTTTTGTAAATTTATCAAGCAAGGATTTTAGCCTGCAAAATCAATTCCCTTATGGGTTTTTGTATAGCTAAAATATTTCAGTTTTAACTTGAATACATGGTACTTTTTTTACAGTTATACTTACACAGTAGAAAATTAAATCCCACAACAATGCAGACAAATATTTATGTGGAAACACTTGCATTAACTTATATTGCATATCTAGCATTTCAGGGTATTTTAACTCATTTGTTTTATGTAGATGTAAAATAGAATGGCAAAAGTAATTCAACAAATTACTGTCAAGTGAAAGGTTCTATGGAGATTCAGTAAACACACCGTTAAAATGCTTGGAAAGGTCCAGGATTCTTTGTTACAGATAAAATACAGATGAAGAAAAGAAAGAAGGCAAGGGATGGAATGGAAAAAGGAATGAAAGCAAGGGAAAAAATGTAGAAAGAATGGAGAATCACTCTGGATGCAATGGGGGTTATTTACAAAAGGCAAATCCACTTTGCACTTGGAAGTTCAGTCACTGTAGATCTGAGGGAGACATGCAAGGAAAATTTTTAGCTTGCACATGATTGGATGATAAATTCAGCAGAGCTTCCCCTCATTTCAGATCTGCCCCTCAGATCTACAGTGACTGCACTTGCAGTGCAAAGTGGATTTGCCTTTCGTAAATAACCCCCAGTGTATCACTGAAGAGTAGGGTGAGGAGGTAATGAATAAAAATAAAACGTGTTAATAAAAAAGCATAAACTCTGCCCCAATCTAGCATAAAAATCTTCTCTAATCCAATTGAATTGCATTGATGGTACCATAAAATGTATTTGGTAGTTATTACTTCGTACCATACAGCAAGTGTCAAAATGAAAAGACCCATAAGTACCTGCAAACAGGTATTTTAAAAATGGCACAGCACTAAGGGCCCTTTCACACGGATGGACCAATCAGGTCCGCTTGTCAGTTTTTAGGTGAACCCAATCAGATCCTTCAGTCTCCTCTATGGAGCGGCAGGTGTCAATGGACATGTATCAAGTGTAAACAATATTTACATAAAATCTAAATATGGTGTACACCCATTGTGCACCAAGAGTATACATTACCAAACTAATATAAATATTTAGTAAAGTCAAAAATTATAGTTAGAGTTTAGGTCATATATTCCACATTTGCATTGGGGAACACATCGAAGTGTGCATTATTCATATTATACTCGCTTAACAGTGTATAAAAATTTAAACAGAGAGACAGCAGGTAAGAAGAAAGGAGAAAAGAAAAACAAAAAGTTTAAGGGTAAGAAAGGGCAGCTAGAGAAAAGAACCAAAGATCTGAGAAGGAAGCTGAAAATAGTAGGGACACTCCATCAAGGTTGAAAGGGAACAGTAGTAGAGTCCTCTTTAGTCCAGGTCAAAAACTCAAGTGAGTCTCAGAACCTCGAACAAGTGGTCAAAATGTAGATAAACTGTTCTTTTTCCATTTCCAAAACAGATGGATGGGCATCCATTCCCCAGTCGTCCGGCGAATCTGATCGAATTTCAGTCGGGTGCAAACTGACAGGTGGTCTGTTTACATCTGACTGCCCATAGAAGAGATCGGACTGCATAAGCCGAGTAGACCAGTCCTCCACCTGCTCAGCGGGGACCTGCTGAGCACACTCCAACAGAGCCTTCCCCATGTGTAAGGGGCCTAAATCACTAAACATTCATTTTAAATGCCTTGTTTGTCAAAGTAGCATAGAATTAGTTCATTCTATTACAACTGATCTTTTTTTTCTGTGGCTTTTTTAGTTATTGTTATTTATAACATACCAACACAATTTGCAGAACTTGAGCAGATAAACATGCAATCATTATAATTTCAGGACATCAAACTTAAAACACATTGGGTTGATTTACTAAAGTGTCCTTTGAAAGTACAGTTGCTCCAGAGCAAGCTTTTCTGACTTCCATAATCCATTCATGTGGAAGTAAAAATGTGTTGTTTTTTTGGATGGGAGTCCTTGCATCCGATTGGGTATTCTTTGAAAAGTGAAGCTTTACCTCATTTACTAAGCTCTGGAGTAACTGTACTTGCAAAGGCACAGCCTGTTTGCCTTTAGTAAATCACCCCCATTGACAAATGTCAAAATCACAAGGGAAAGGGAACAAATGGGAATCGCAAGTTAAACCACTGGTATATAGTTAGTCAATATGAGTAGCTATATTTGATCATGAACCCTGTAGGGTTTGTTTCTGTAACCAAAAAAGCATTATATAAAGAAGGGAATGGGGAAGAGGTTACCTGTAGCAACAAATAATTATCTAAACAATAAATGATACAAAATTTAATTTATTCCAGTATCAAAATAGTATTAAAAAGTGCAGTTTTAAAGAACCTTTGGAAAAATGGAATCATTTAAAATTTGATTGCCATGGACATATACGACGAGCAAGACTCACAAAAAAAAAGGACATAAAATACAGTGCTAGTCCCGACGTGATGGTCCAGCCACAAGTTGTAAGCACACCATCCAAATGGATGCCTAAATTTGGCTATCAGAGTAAATTTACTTTAAGTAGTGGGTACTAAAAAGCCCCTACCTTACCAGAGCCAAATGGCCTTGTCCAAGAAAACATACAATTTATCAGCGTGATAAAGAACACACGTGGCTACACTTTGAATACACAAGACTGATCCACCCAGATATCATTGATTGTCTTTTAGAAATTGCTACTTCGAATCCAATAAGTCCACAAGCCCACAGAATTATTTACCAAGCAGTAGACACCATCCACATTAAAACAGGAACAATTTAAAAAAAAACAAAAATAAATGCAGGGAAATGCATTTTAAATAACAAGCAATCATGTATTTTTTTAATGCAAATTAGAAAACAAAAAATAAACTTAACGTTGATGAAACGTAAGCCTTCTTCTTTTACTATTGGAACTCAACTTAGATACAGATATCAAATCTCAGTTTTTTTCCTTTACATGCTACTATTTATTGTAACTATGATTGTCAAATAAGGATAGGTTTGTACAATTTTCAAACCAAATAAACAAAACTGACAAAGAAAACAAAAATAGATTCTGACTGGATACTACAAAGGGACTTTCCTCAACGTTTTATGAGCTCACGCCTTGTATGCGGTATGCTTTCATTGCTCTACATTTTACATTTTTTTTTTAATGTTTGATACCATTGCTCTGTGATTCCTAAAATCTTTCCAAACTTCCATAAATTGCTTGACTACCAAAGACGGCAGTTATATACTCTTTCGTCTACTTAATTATTGTAAATATAGCACATTAGCACAGTGAAAACAGAACAGTGACCATTCAGTAAATAGCTGTAATCAATGGAAAGTAAACCAGCTTACTTAAAGCAATGATCCTTAGGGAACTTTGGAGTTAATCTAGCTATGCATGTTTAGACCTCTTTTAAAATAGGTCTAAACCACTTAGGAGCGATAGCAGGGATGTATTTATTTTAAAGTACTTGTGGGCCATTATCTAACGCAGCAGGATTAAATGGGCCCAACATCTTCAGTTTGGATTTCCATTTTCCATTTTGTTGCTTTGTCTAAGCACATCTAAATACTTCCAGTAAATCCAGTATGGTGCAAGATGGGTGCATGGGTTTTTCACACCTCCCAACTGCCCCCCATTTGTAGGAACTGTCCCTCTTTTGGAACTCAAATCAAGTGTCTCTTATTCCTCCTCCATTGTTCCTTTTTTGCTCTAGTTTTGAGATCTACATAAATAAATGTACTACTGCACCTAAATTTGTTATAATCCACATAAGCAGAGATATGGTGGGATCAGTGGCGACTGGTGTTTTTTCTAGGGGACGGCAAACAACCCCCTTGAGCCGCCAGTGACACCCCCCCTGTTTGCCGGTCGGTCCAGCATTTGCCCCATCTAGGCAGGCTCTGTGTCCTCTCCTCCATTGGTGGCTTCTAGCATGCGACTCCTCCCTTCCTCCTAGGTATCCAATAGGATTGCCTGTCCTTTGAGCAAATCGGGTGTCAAACCCTGCTTCCTGATTGGCCGGGAGGCGGGTCAGTGTTACAACGGCAAATGAATATTTGCTATTGTAACACACCTGGGTGGGCTGTGAGCGCATTCTCTGCATCCCAAGCCCACCCTATTTTGAAGCCGATTAGAGCCTCTAATCAGGCTTTGAACTCCCCCCACCCATTGGAATTCATGCATCCGGTGTCCTGAAAGGGGCCAGACGCATGGATAGGGGGAGATGGTGCCCGTGCTCCCAAATTCAATACAATTCTCTAAAAAAACAATACTATAAATGCATGTGAATCATGTGTAATACAACTAACGAAAATTAATTAGAATGCAAATAAAGCAAATTCGTGTATATGAATAGTGATGACACCCTCTGCTGATTAGGGTGTATCAAACACCTTTCAATCCAATATTACAATAATGAGTGCTATGCCTCCAGAAACACATGTTTTAAATACTCAGTGCAATCTTACAATCGCAACAGAATATAAACAATAATGATGGCCCCCGATGAAATTATGTCTGGTAAGTGTCCACCACAATATAGTTCCACAATAGGCCATGCTGTGCCTTTAAATAGTTCATCACGTGCAATCCTATTATTTAAACTAAGGTGAAAGCAATGCATTTCATACTACTGTGCCCTCCTATTCTATCGTGCACTATAGTTTGGTGCACATCAAAAACACACATTTAAAAAAAAAAAACGTGCTGTGCCTTTAAATATTGCACTGCGCGCAACCCTTTACCAGCTGCCCCACCTGATCACCTTTCCAGCATTATATACACTCAGTATAGATCAATCAGCATTTTTCGCAGATCATTTTCCTTCGAGTAAGGTTTTACTCCAAATGCATTAAGGAAGATCTACATACCAGGCTGTTCAAAACATGCGCTCAAAAAAAAACAAAGACAAGGGCTTCATCGTGCAAAAAGTTTTAAACCCACAGTAAAATGTATTAAAATCTGATTAATGTGCACTCATGTGCATTTGTGCACTACAAAACTTAGAACATAGAAAAGCTATGCAGTGCCCCCTTAAGGAGATGAAACCTTGATCTTAGATTTTCACGCCTCTGTTGGCATTACTTCCATTTGCCTGCTGATGTCACTGGTCCCATCCTGACATGTTTCGTCATTACTGCATAACTTCTTCAAAAGTTTCCTTTCCTATTCCTTTTTCTATTAATCAGATTTTAACACATTTTACTGTGAGCAGGTGGTGCAGTTGATGAAGGGGCCTGGTGTCAAAATATTTAAAGGCACAGCACGATTACTTATATGTGTGATTATTATTTTGTCCGGGGGGGTGTAATTTGTGAAAATGTTCTATGACAAAAGGTGTGCCTCTTCATCTATGAAGGGTAGGATGTATGACGGCTGAGAGTAGTTGCAAGATTTTCTGCAGCTAATATTAAGTAATATTAAAGTCTCGTTTTGTATTAAAAAAAGTCATACTTATCTGCTCTGTACAGTGAATTTTGATCCTCCTCCTCTCAGGTCCTGCATTGGCACTCCAGGCCCCTACTGCCGAGTGCCCCCACAGCAAGCAGCATGCTATGGGGCACCCAAGCTCCATTTAGGCACAGAGCTAAGGCTTGGACCCACCCACCTACAATTGCAGAATGTCCATATTGCATGACTCCAGATCAACTTTCTTTGCAAACATTCTGCAAGTCTGCTGCAAGTTCTGGTTCAGTGATGTTGTGCAATAGTCATCCGACCACAAGAGTCACTGTAGCTGAATTTTCATGTTGTAGACCAGTGGTCATCAATCCTGTCCTCAGGCCAGGTTTGCAAGATAACTGAAATAAATCACAGGTGATATCAATTGCTGCTCAGTGATTGCAGTATTCTAGTCTGTATCTCCCCAAAGTAATACATAAAACCTGGCCTGCTAGTGGGCCCTGAGGACAGGGTTTATGACCACTGCTGTAGACTTGCAGAGCTCTTGCTGTAGACTGACAACTGCAACTTTGCTCTTGCTAGAGACTTGCCATGCAAATTTGCTACAAATTGAAAACGTGTCAACTAGAACTTGTGCTTCAAGTGCTCTGCAAGTGTACAGTTTGACAGTGAAATATGCAGCAAGTAACAAGACTTATAATTCAACACTACCATATATTGATGGCAAATTATCCTTGCTATCTGGGAGCCAGCTGCTCACCCTGGTTTGGAGTGATATGGAGGGGTGCAGCCCAGTGAAAATGTTTTGGACCTGTATAAAACTACATCATTTTTTACTGGTTCCTAGGGCTTCAGAATCTCTATATACTGTTGCCAGCAAATTATTTAGTACTTGTCACAATATGTATGACAGTTTATCGATACATAATGTCTAGCAACCTGAGGCCCTTAAATACTATTGTAAACTGTTTTTCCTTTGAAAAAAATCTTGCTTTTTTATTGTATACAGAGTGCTGGGTTTCATTTTTACGAAAAAACAGCAAAAACAAAAAGAAAAATAGCAAAAGCCCACTGTAAAGTGAATTTTTCAGCTAACAGGAGTTTGCGAACAAAACACCAAGCTCAATTAACTTCCTCCTTTCCCTGCAGCACGTACTTGCCTTCCCTCCTTCCTGCTCTGTTCAGCTGCCGGGGGCCCTAGTAAAGATCAATAACAAGTCATAGTATGAACCATACTCTAAAAGCTACAAAGAAACAATGAACAAGACAAGCCCAGTGCACACTGATGCTGGTATAATAATACTTTCATTGTAAGGTTACAAAATCATCTCACATTTACAGTTCTTACCATGACCTTTAATGCGATATTAAAGGTCAAAAGTTTCTAATCTCCAAGCTCTTTTGCTCAGTGGGCACTTTAATAACATTGTGTATTTTTTCTACAGATGCACATTTATGTTTTCAGCTCTCCATAGAGAGTGCAAGGTTGATGGTAAGGTTATTTATAACATGAATACAGCTCTAGTATAGTTTACAAAAGAACTACTAACCAGTGTTTATTTTAAAAAACAACATGTGCCCAAACCATGCACACTAAAGTATTTACATAGTCTGGAAAAGTAGTAAAACAGTAGTGTCCAACTCCACAGGCCGCATGCAGCTCAAGATGGCTATGAATGCAGCCCAACACAAAATCATGAACTTATTTAAAAATTTTGATTTTTTGTAATGTGTTTTCACATTCGGCTGAAGAAAAAATTTGCTAGTGTCTCTTTACCGGACATTTATACGTTTTATCTTCCCAAAGAAAAATCTCCCACTCTTCACCATCCCGCCTTCATCATATCATCAGCAGCACCTATATTTGGGAACAACTGTTATTAAGGATGAAGCACAAGAAGGGCAAAATCAGAACCAAAATATCTAATGAGCATCTTGAGAATTGATTAAGAATTGCTACTACATCTATCGAACCAGAAATTGACGCGTTCCTTTTTCAAAAACAGTGTCAAATATCAGGCTTGTTTTATGTTGCCGTCTTTTATGATAAAAAAAATGCTACCTAAAAAATCAAGTTCTATTACTCACAGCAGAGAAGACTGCTGTTTGTATTAGTACGGTGATCTGTTAGTTTTTTTTTTCATTCAGCCTGCTGGTATAAAGCGGAGTTCCACTCAAAAGGGGAAGCTTCCTTTGTTTGCTTCCTCCCTCCCTCCGGGGCCACATTTGGTACCTTTCAGGGTGGAACAGGTACCTGACAGGTACCCGTCCCCACTTACAGGAGACCTGGCTGCGGTGAGATGCAGATGTTCGGCCCCCCTCCTCCTTCCTCTCGTCCAGTTATAAATCGCAGTAAGGGAAGGCTTCACTGATGGTTTGTGTACTATGAATGGTGGCGGCAGCACCAAAGAGCCAATTGGAAAATCAACTGGGATGCTATCATTGCGGGATCCCTGGTCAGGTAAATGACCTAATATTTGTAGCTGTTGACTTTAAATGTTTTGGTGAGGGGCTGGAGTTCTGCTTTAACCAAAACGAGTGTGTATAACCAGCTTTGCACGATTGGACATGCAAGCACATGTTAACATCTTTGAAACATTCACGTATAGGGTACTTAATGTATTACTTTTACAGTACAGTAATCATGTATGGGACAGTTCAGTTCAGTTTGGAATGCACTATCAAAAACACACCAGACGATAGTGCAGTGAAAAAAAAAATGAAAAAAAAAATAAAGGATTTAGAATGCATCAGGAAACGCATCAAAAACACTTTTTTTTGGTCATGCCCCTTCTGTCGGACCAGCTGCAGCACACATGAACCAAATGTCAGACAATATCTATTAAACGTATGCTAGGCCTTAGGTTTAACGCGCATTTAACCTTTGCAGTGGGAAGGTGGGGGGTTGGGTTACTGCAAGGGATACACTCCGTTTTGATCCACTGATCCCCTGCTGATCAGATCAGAGCGGATGGAGGACAGGTCTGGCTGACTCTGAAGCCTCGTACACACGCTTGGTTTTCTCAGCAAGAACCAGCAAGTAAACTAGTGGCAGAGATTTCTTGCCAAGTAAACCGAGTGTGTGTACAAGGCTTTGAGGTTTCTCGACTGGAAATCTGTCCAGAATCTCGACGAGAAAAATAGACATCCTGCTCTCTATTTTCTTGTTGAGATTCTTGTCGGCCCGTTTCTCGACGAGAAACCCGAGCGTCTGTATACTTACCTGTCGCCGTGGAAACCCGTGCATGCTCGAAATAACTTTGACGCTTGTGCAGTAGCTTCCTAGGCATAGGTAGGGTGCAGCAAGATGGCGGCGACGGCATTGAATGTGACGAGCACATGCTTGTCGTACGCAATGACATCACCGCGTTCTTGTCTTTCAAGAGAACCACGGTTCTTTGGAAAGGAGAGTTTGTACACTCGGGCGGCAAGAGATTCTTGCAAGAATCTTGTTAGGAAAAACATCGTTTTTTTCCTGACAAGATTCTGGCCAGTGTACGAGGCTTGAGAAACTGAGTTTCTGCAGGGTAGACTTGGACAGAGCCCGCTCTGCTTTATGGGTGACCAGGAGAAAAAATACCCCACTGTCAGTTTACTCACTGCCCTCCGATCCAATCTGCTTAGATGACGGAGGACAAAACCCTTACCTTTTTTGGTCTGTCTATGGCCCTGTTAGGGATATTCACTTTCCCCATTTTGGTTTGGTGACTATCCAAATATGTAAGAAATTCTTCCATTGGTGACACTTGTTTATGTCATTACTGTATTAACATGCTTACTTTCTATTGTGTCTTCAAGAATCTGGCAGGGATATCATAATTCCCTACTCTATCCAAAATGGAAAAAAAAAAGTCTATGCTTGCATCCAATACTTAGGCAAAAGAAACAAAACAGATTTGCCATGAATGAGTATCCAAAAGGGAACTAGTATAGAGATGTCTCCTTTAACTACTTGAGCTCCGGAAGGTTTTACCCCCTTCATGGCCAGGCCATTTCTTTCTGCTGTTTAGCACTGCACTATTTAACTGGTATTTCTGCAGTCATGAAATGCTGTAACCAAATACAATTGTTGTCATTTTTTTTACATACATAGAGCTTTCTTCTGGTGGTATTTTGGTATATAATATTTTTATTATATAAATAAAAAATACTTTACTTTATGCTATAAAACAGCAAACTTAAAAAAAAAATCTTTGTGAATTTATGCCAAAATGTATTCTGTTACATGTCTTTGGTAAAATAAAACCCCAATAAGTGTATTTGAATTGGTTTGCGTGAAAATTATAGTGTCAACAAACTATGGTACATACTGGAATTTTTATTTATTTGTCAACACAGGGCTCTGGGCTGTGATTGGACACAGCCGATCAGCAGGTCCCAGACATGAATCGTTGGCTGGACCTGCTAAAAAAAAAATTGCTGTATCCAATCACAGCAGGAGTTGGCTGGCAGGGGAGCGGGTGCGCGTTTTAAACATAGAAACAGGCAGTGCCATACAGGTATAAGTACAATTACAAGTACAATGCAGACGAGTGGTCTTAAAGCAGTTACAATGCCCCCCCAGTGTGCAGCTGCTTGCTCTTCTGTATCTGTTAGCATACATATGGTGTGATGTAAACCACTCCATTTTTTTCCCCTAAAAAGAAATAACAGAATCAGTGATCTAAAATATATGCTATTAATAATCTAGAATGCTTTTCCTTTCTTTATACTGTTGGAACTGATGAAATTATTCATTTTAGTGTAACAATCAATACTAATTAATGATCTCTAATGGCTGCTATGTTTAAATGGCTGTCAAGTTTTATGGACCAATAATAAAGATTATTTATAGGCTTACAGGTAGGTTTATCGATGTTAAGCTAAGATCAGACAAACCCTTTCTTCCAAGTAATGGCACATCTGAGGCTGGGTGTTGTGTGCTCTTGAAAGGTCATGCACATCATTGCTGAATAAAGTTCAAGCAGATAGGAGAAAACAGTGTCAAAACTTAGGTCAGAATCTAATTATCTCTGCTACTAACAGGGTTTGTGAGGCACTTTAGTTATGATTATTCTTTATTATTTATTTGGTTTCTGTGAGATTACAATTCAGATCATTTACAGCTTACATTTGAATGTGTGCATATGCTCTGAAAGAGATAGCCTACCCAAAATATGATACTGATATCTCAGTTTTTGGTTGGTGCTGCAGTGTTAAGGCCTAAGTTTACTTATGTTACTTCCATTTAGCCTGGGTTCACACTTGCATATTAGGCTTTAAAATGAGCACTTTTGAATTCAAACGTTCGAGTCCCATAGACGTCAATGGGGTTCCAAATGTTTGCGCGGTCGGTCCGTTAAAAGGTTCTGGTGTGAACCGAACGGGGAGGGTGTTCGGCTCATCCCTAGCAGGGAGGTCTCACTGTTCAAGTATTCAGGTGTACAGTATAAAATGCCAGAGGTTGACTCATCCCACTAGGCTCAATCATACCACAAAATATCACTGGACGGACCCTTTTATGTAACACTGGCCAGAAACCAAGTACCCGGCTAAAACAAATGAATCTTTTAGACCTAATGTTTTTCCTCTTTCGGTATTTGGCTAGAGAAACGCAAATTTAATATAATAATTTCTATTTTTTTGTATCTATATATAAAGAAAGCAGTGCAGCGCAAACCTAAATTCAAATAATAATAAATATACTCATAAAAGTGAAAATGAAAACCAAAAAAGGAAAAAAATAGTCCAAAATGGTAAACAACATGTGAAATAGATCCTGCGACCAGATAATAAGAGTATCTTCACCACGTGACAGGACAACCAATTCAGAGTGTGATCCCTTCACCAGTAAAAGATGGGTACTCTCACCTCACAGAAAGACCTTTGTTTTACCAAAGGTCTAAAAAGCTTAGATCAATGGTGGAAATCCGGATGGATCAGGGGTGTATACTATTCAGCCGTAGGACCCGGAGATGTGTAAGTATCCTCAGTGGCACCAACGAACAAGTATGTAACCGATGATGTGTAAAGAAAAAACTAGATCTAAGAGCTTCCGTAAGGCCAGGTCAATTTATTACGTTTAAAACGTACAGGTTACTCACATTTGTGATGAAAAATGAAGGCATGTAACACCATGAGACAGGTAGCTCGGATGAAAATATGGGACGACAACGAGTGACGTGGAGTGGTTCCTGACCCCGGACGCGTATCGTAATACAACTTCCTCAGCAGGGCGGAACCTTTTGCTTCACATCCTCGATTTAATATACACTGCCGTATGCACAGCTCGATTCCCAATGCGAACGTTTTTTGTATCAACTAAACATTTAAAATCTTATTGGGATTAAGCCGGCGTACAATAAAATGAAAGACCAAGCAATTCTTGTTGCTGATCCCAGGCAATGTACCTTGGTTTTCATAGCGTGCAGTTTATAAAGAGCAAAGGCATGACAATGCTTGTGTATTTACATGGAACTCTCCTTCAAGCATTTTTACAAAACCTTTCGGCCATTAAACAGCCCATCCATGGTCACTCAGGGATGTCCAAGGACATATTTGGGACAATTAATAAAGGAAACAAATCCTTATAGACGGTGTATTACAAAGTTAATTATTTTAAGAGTAGCAGCATTATTAAAACCCGAAAATCTGTTTTTCTTTTCTTTTTTTAAACAGTAAATCTCACAATTAAAACTGTTGTAATGAGGAATCAGCACGTTATCTCATGTTCACCAGTATATGGACTTTTGTAGCTTTCAAGTACAACTGCCATGAGAGGTATTCTGAAGCTGTGTTTGCTGATACATTCTTTTAAAAATACTAGTTGCCTAGCTCCCATTCCAATAACTCAGAACAAGAATAGAGAATGGGAATTTTGACTTGGCTGCATATTTGTTTTGGTTCTAAGGTTTAGAAGCAATAAAGCCAGCCAGACACAGCAGTGGCAGTCCAAATAGTTATCACGTTACAAGTGCACCATCCTTTACCCACTTTTTTGCAATACATAAACTAAATAAATATGTGAAACATTAAAATTATCTCATTCAATAGCACAAAACACATGCACGTAAAGATGGGTTTTGTGCACCTGTTTGTGTGTTATTCCACTGAACACATATAATTTTGATGAGATTAGATCATTTTATGTGTCACATATTTCATAGTTGGTAAGGCTGAATAAAGCACTAGTCCATCCAGTCCAACCTGTGGACTTGGTGTATGTGTTTTCATGTTGATAACCATTTCCCATATCCCTGTATACTATATTCACTAAAATGCACGTCCAAGAGTATTTTAAAACTATCAATACTTCCTGTTGACACCACTGATCGTGGAAGAGAGTAAGGCCCTGTAGACACGAGGAGACATGTCCGATGAAAACGGTCCGCGCACCGTTTTCATCGGACAGGTCTCCTGGGATATTTTGGTCTGATGTGTGTACACACCATCAGACCAAAATCCCCGCGGACAGAGAATGCAATGACGTTACGTGACGGTGACACGGCATCGTGCTCAAACACGGAAGTTCAATGCTTCCACACATGCGTCGAATCAATTTGATGCATGCGGGGGATTTCTGTCTGATGGTTGGGCATACTAACCATCGGACATGTCCGATGCACAGGTTTCCAGCGGAAACGTTTCTAAGCATGCTGTACACACGATCGAACATGTCCGCAGAAACTGGTTTTCGGACCAGTTTCAGCGGACATGTCTTCTCGTGTGTACGCGGCCTTACACATTCTTATCGCCCTGAAGCCTCGTACACACGACCGGTTTTCCCGGCAGGAAAACTGCCAGGAGAGCATTTGGCGGGAAATTCCGGCCATGTGTATGCTCCCTAGCAGTTTTCCCAACAGGAAAACTGCCCGGGAAAAATAGAGAACCTGCTCTCTATTTTCCTGTCGGGATTCCCGGCAGAGTGTTTCCTGCCGACAAAACAGGTTGTCTGTATGTTTACCTGTCCGAAGTAAACCCGCGCATGCTCGATAAGACTTCAACATATGCGTGGTAGCATACAAGCTTAGTGTGGGGTGTAGCAAGATGGCGGCGATGGCATCGAATGTAACAAGCGATGGCTTGTCGTAGTCGATGTAGTCCCCACGTTCTTGCCATTCAAAGGAACGGCGGTTCTTTTGAGTGGCAGTCTGTATGCACAGCTTTGCAAGGCAAGCTTGCCAGGAATCCCGTCAGGAAAACCAACGTTTTTTTCCTGACGGGATTCCCGGCCGTGTGTACAGGGCTTCACAGTGAAAAAAGCCCTACGCAGCTTAAAATGGTTGTAACTCCACTTGGTTATTTTCAGGCACTCATCTGTATTCCTTAACCACTTCAGCCCCGAGCCTGTTTTTCAGATTCGGTGCTTACGAGACTAAAACAGTTTTTTTTGCTAGAAAATTATTTAAAACCCACAAACATTATATATATATTTTTTTTCTAACACCCTAGAGAATAAAATGGCGGTCATTGCAATACTTTTTCTCACACCGTATTTGCGCAGCGGTCTTACAAGCGCACTTTTTTTGGAAAAAATTCACTTTCTTGAATTAAAAAATAAGACAAAAATAAATTTGGCCCAATTTTTTTATATATTGTGAAAGATAATGTTACGCCGAGTAAAATGATACCCAACATGTCACGCTTAAAAATTGCGCCCGCTCGTGGCATGGCGTCAAACTTTTACCCTTAAAAATCTCGATAGGCGACGTTTAAAAAATTCTACAGGTTGCATTTTTTGAGATGCAGAGGAGGTCTAGGGCTAGAATTATTGCTCTCGCTCTAACGATCGCGGCGATACCTCACTTGTGTGGTTTGAACACCGTTTTCATATGCGGGCGCTACTCGCGTATGCGTTTGCTTCTGCGCGCGAGCTCGTCGGGATGGGGCACTTTAAAAAAAAATTTTTTTGGTTTTCGTTTTTATTTCTATTTATTTTATAATGTTGTAACACTGAAAAAAAAAAAAATTATCACTTTATTCCTATTACAAGGAATGTAAACATCCCTTGTAATAGAAAAAAGCATGACAGGTCCTCTTATATATGAGATCTGGGGTCAAAAAGACCTCAGATCTCATATTCAGGCTTAAATGCAAAAAAAAAAAAGAAAAAAAAAAAAAGTCAAAATGTAAACAAATTAAATGTCTCTTTAAGAGGCTGGGCGGAAATGACGTTTTGACGTCACTTCCGCCCAGCAGAGGTATGGGGACGGCTGAGGGACATTTTTTCCCTCAGTCGCATCCCCGGACAGCCAGCAAGAGGACCCGATCGCCTCCGCCGCTACCGACGGCTACGGTAAGCGGCGGAGGGCGCGGGAGAGCGGCGGGAGGGGGGGCACCCTCTCCCGCCTCCGGTAACGGCGATCTCGCGGCGAATCCGCCGCGATGACCGCCGTTATCGTTAACAGGACCGCCCCACGAAGAGATGGATATCTCGGTTGTGGCAGCAGCTGCTGCCGTTACCGAGATATCCATCTTCAAAAAAATGACGTCTTTGGACGTGGGGCCGGTCAGAAGTGGTTAATTTCCCAAGTGCCCAGTGTATGTTTTATTAAAAAAAAAAAAAAAGCCTTCTAAACTGTATTTCCAGGTCCGACAGCTACAGCGGGAGGGGCCAAGAATCCCCTGCTCATTTAAGTCGGGAGAAGGAGAGATATGGCCGGTCATGTGAGCACTATGTGGCGCTCATAAATACAGTATAGAACTTTTTTTTTTTTAAATAAAACCGATACACTGGGCACATAGCATTAACTACTTATCTACCAGCCGCCGGTCTGCTCAGGTAGCTCAGTTGTTCTGACAGGACGTCATATGACACACCCGCCGCTTTTCTGGGAACTCGATGCGCGTGCCCAGCAGCAATGATCGCCGCCGGGCACCCGATTGCCCAGTAACTGAGCAGGGACGTGGAGCTCTGTGTGTAAACACAGAGCTCCACGTCCTGTCAGGGAGAGGAGAGCGAAGCTGTGTGCCTTGTACATAGTGACACAGATCGGTCACCTCCCCCAGTCACCCCCCTCCCCCTACAGTTAGAACACTCACTAGGCAACACATTTAACCCCTTTCCTGCCCCCTAGTGGTTAACCCCTTCCCTGACAGTCACATTTATACAGTATCAGTGCATATTTATAGCACTAATCACTGTATAAATGTGAATGGTCCCAAAAATGTGTCAAAAGTGTCCGCCATAATGTCACAGTCCCGATAAAAAAATAAAATAAATCGCAGATCACCACCATTACTAGTAAAAAAAAAAAATCTGAATTATGTCCCCTATTTTGTAGGCGCTATAACGTTTGCGCAAACCAGTCACTGTACGCTTATTGCGATTTTTTTTTTTTTTTTTTTTTACCAGAAATATGTAGAAGAATACGTATCGGCCTAAACTGAGAATTTTTTTTTTTTTTTAATTGGATATTTATTATAGCAAAAAGTAAAAAATATTGGCCCAGATTCACAGAGCAATTACGCCTGTCTAACTGGTGTTAGACAGGAGTAATTTCAAATTTTGCGCGCCGTATCACTAGTTTGAATCCTCAAACCATGATACGGCGGCTTCGGGCTTCGATCCGAGAGGCTTACGTCGTCGTAAGCCTTCGGATCTACGCTGCGATATTTTTGCGGCCACTGGGAGGAGTTTGCGTCGTTTTCATGCGTCGGGATATGCAAATGAGTTTTTACGGCGATCCACGAAGATACGAGCGGTCTTCGCAATCGCTTTTGTCTATTTTTTTATACGTACTGTTAGACCAGCTTTTTGCTGGTCTAACGGTGCGTATCCAATGTTAAGTATGGCCGTCGTTCCCGCGTCGAATTTAAAAAAAAATTTTTTTTTTTTTACGTAACTCGTTCGGGAATAGGAATCTCCGTAAACGACGCTACTCAAGAAAAAAGGACGTAACAACGTGATTTCGCGCAATGCACGGCGGGAAATTTGCGAACGGAGCATGCGCAGTTCGATCGCCGCGGGAACGCGCCTATTTTAAATGCTTCACGCCCCCTACTCGCGTAGATGGATTGCGACGGGAGAAATACACTACGCCGCCGTCGTTTACTGGACAAAATCTACCTGGATTCCACGTAGAGCCAGGTAAAAAACGGCGGTGTAGTGTATTTGGGAAACGCTACGATAATCGAATTGTATCTGAATCTGCCCCATTATTTTTTCAAAATGTACGCTTTTTTTTTGTTTAACCACTTGTCATCTGCCCACCGTCAAATGACGGCGGGCAGATGACTCCATTATCCTGACATCACGTCATGACGTGATGTCCCTTTAAAGCCGCGGGCGGGCGCGCGTCGCCGGCGGCGCGCGCGCACCCGCCGCTCTGCGGGGATCCCGTGCGAGTGCCCGGCGGCAACGATTGCCGCCGGGCACACGCGATTGCTCAGTAACTGAGCGGGGACGTGGAGCTCTGTATGTAAACACAGAGCTGCACGTCCCTGTCAGGGAGAGAGGAGATCGATTGTGTCCCTTGTACATAGGGACACAATCGGTCACCTCCCCCAGTCACCCCCCCTCCCCCCACAGTTAGAACACTCATAGGACACACATTTAACCCCTTCCCCGCCCCCTAGTAGTTAACCCCTTCACTGCCAGTCACATTTATACAGTAATCAATGCATATTTATAGCATTGTTCACTGTATAAATGTAAATGGTCCCAAAAATGTCAGAAAAGTGTCCGAAATGTCCGCCATAACATCGCAGTCCCAATAAAAAAATCGCAGATCGCCGCCATTAATAGTAAAAAAAAAAAAAAAAAATGCCATAAACTATCCCCTATTTTGTAAACGCTATAAATTTTGCGCAAACCAATCGATAAATGCTTATTGCATTTTTTTTTTACCAAAAATATGTAGAAGAATACGTATCGGCCTAAACTGAGGGAAAAAATATTTTTTTTATATATTTTTGGGGTTATTTATTATAGCAAAAAGGAAAAAATATTGCATTTTTTTAAAAATTGACGCTCTATTTTTGTTTATAGCGCAAAAAATTAAAACCGCAGAGGTGATCAAATACCACCAAAAGAAAGCTCTATTTGTGGGGAAAAAAGGACGTCAATTTTGTTTGGGAGCCACGTCGCACGACCACACAATTGTCAGTTAAAGCGACGCAGTGCCGGAAGCTGAAATTTCGCCTGGGCAGGAATGGGGTAAAACCTTCTGGGGCTGAAGTGGTTAAGGAAGACAGATAAGTGCCTGAACATTATACAGTTATTTCTGCAGGAGAGGAAGGGCGGGCACTGACACAGCTGACAGGCAGAGGGGGGGGGGAGAGGCAGAGGAGAGCTGTAGATGACGTAGGCATGCAAACGGACCACAGTGTCAGGGCTCAGCAGCCATAATAAACCATAGTCCGTTTACAGAGGAGAGAGCAGAACCAGGCAGTATCAGCCAGTTATTTTAGGTGATACAGGGGGCCAAATTACACAGCACAGGCACTGTGCCATTGTTCATGCTTTAAGGGAACAAGCTCAATTACATTTTTAGGGTAAAAAATGCTTTAAGGTTATACCGCTTCTCCACCGATCTCATTGAGTTGCCCCGTATCGTCTTACAATCCCTGAGACTGAAAAGTTTTCTTCCTCTGCTGGGATCACCACTAAGATGTTTGTATATTGCTATCATATCTCCTCTTAAGGCTGCATTCACACTGTAATGCGGCGTATTTTGCCGCGACAAATTGTGGCGTATTGTACTGCGATTTACCGCGTCAAAACGGGTCGTTTTTTTTTACAAAACATTGTTAACATTGTTGTCTATGCCGAACGCCGAAAGCCGCCTGAAAAAAAGGGTCCGGGACTTGTTTTCAGCTTCAGGCGTACGGCGTTTGGCGTGGAGATGTGAACCATCTCCATAGACATCAATGTTAAATCACCCCTCCAGCGGCACGAGCGTCGGGCGTCGGGCGTAAATACGCCAATGTGTGAATGCAGCCTAAGCGTCTCTTCTCCAGGAAGAATACGTTTAGTGCTTTTAGCCCTTCCACATAATTAAGGTCCTCCAGTTTCTTTATTAAAATTATGTTGCCCTTCTCTGGGCTCTCTTCAGGTCCAGTACATCCTTCCTGAGGATTGGTGCCCTGAACTGGACAGAATTCTCCAGATGTGGCCAGAAGAAAGTTTTATAAAGTGGCAGGAGTATAGTTTTATACTTGCTGCACCTTGACATTGAATGCGATTCTTCAACTAGGGTCTGAGTATACGTCATTTATTACCACCCTTTGGACACGCCCCTATAACCAGTTTTCTATCAAGGCCCATACCTTGTGGTCCACGGCAACAGACCTCAGTTTGTAGATTAAGCATCTATGAGGTCTGTATCAAATGCTTTTGCAAAATCCAGATACACCAAATCTGCAGGCCTACCTTCATCTAGATGGCAACTCACTTCATGTTAACAGATTCGTTTGGCAAGAACGACTCTTCGTAAACCCATGACGATTACTGAAGAAAATATGATCTGCACTCTGGTCGTTGCTCTTAAAAAAATTACGTATTCATTGACAAGCCACAGTAGACAACCGCAAATAGGAAAAGTTGAGGCGTTTCAGCCTATAAGGCCTTAGTCATAACCACGATGGTTACATGATGATTACTACCAATGATACTGTAGTTTTCAGTAATATATCTCTGCCCTTTTTGAATAGTGGAACCACCTTGGCCCTTCGTCAATCAGCTGGTATCATTCCTGTCAGTATGCTGTCCATAAGGATTAGGAATAAGAGTTCTTTGCGGTCCCTTCGGTGTAAGCCTCTTGATCTTGGTAATTTATTTGGGTTAAGCTTACTTAGCATACTTACATCGTGCCCAGGTGGCCCAATGTATGTATGAAATACAAATAATTCCTGGAGTTCAGCTGTAAAGTATTAACAATGTTCTAGCTCATATTGTATATCAATTTAGATATGCTGGAAGATTCTGGATTCTTAATTAATGTATCCAACATACAAAAAAAATAAAAAATCTCGGTATAACACAATATTTTTGCAGCAGCTTTTTTAACCGCTTACCGCCTGCCGTATGTATATGTACGTCCACAGAATGGCACATACAGGCAGATGGGCGTACATGTAAGTCCCTGCCTTCTTGCGGGTCGGGGGTCCGATCGGGACCCCCCCGCTACATGCGGCGGGCGTCTTACTTGCGGGAGCGATCCGGGATGAGGGGGCGGCTGTTCGTTTTTGTCCGCCCCCTCGTGATCGCTCCCAGCCAATGCCCTGAGCCTCCGCCGTGTGACTTACTCTGTCTGTATAATGTAAACACAGGCAGAGGAAGTGATGTCAGCCCTCCTCTCTGCGGTATTTTCAATCCGACGAGAGGAGAGAAGACATCACAGTAAGTTGCACCAACACTACACTGACACCACACACATAGGCACATTTAACCCCTTCCGATCACACCCCCCCCAAGCCCCCTGTCATTGTGTCACTGATTGCAGTGATCATATATTTACTGATCACTGCATTTAGTGTCAGTGTGACAGGCAGTTAGTGTTAGGTCCAGGGTACCCCCGTACCCCCCCTAATAAAGTTTTAACCCCTTGACCACCGCCCTAGTAAACCCTTTCACCCCCTATTGCCAGCGTCACTAAGCGATCATTTTTCTGATAACTGTATTAGTGTCGCTGTTGCCGCTAGGTAGCTAATTTATTTTTATTGCGATTTTTTTTTTTTTACTAAAGACATGTGGCTGAATACATTTTGGCCTAAATGTTTAACTAAAATTTAGTTTATTCGATTCTTCTTATAACAAAAAGTAAAAAATATATATATTTTTTTTAAATGTTGCTCTATTTTTGTTTATAGCGAAAAAGCTCTATTTGTGGGAAGAAAAGGACGCAAATTTTGTTTGGGAGCCACGTCGCACGACCGCGCAATTGTCTATTAAAGCGACGCAGTACCGAATTGTAAAAACGCCTCTGGGTATTCAGCAGAATATTGGTCCGGGGCTTAAGTGGTTAAAATAGTAATTTACACAGAGCTACAAAACAGAGAATTAGATCAGATCTTTGGTTTAATTTCGTAAAATTCTCTAGAAAATTTACATTAGGGTTAGATCTGTTGCTAGGCATTAGGAATCTAATTGTTAGATGTATGAAACATTTTATCACAGGTAGATAATTTTATTTTTGGTACAATGCATACAAATTTACATGAAGGGTAATATTTTAAGATTGGAGTTTCGAATTCTTAAAAATGCTTATTCCCAACGGTTTCAACAAAAACTCCAGATGTTTCAGAGATGCGTAGGGCTCCTGCACTGTATCTAGATTTGTGACCTGAATATACTAGTTCTGCACCTATTTAATACCACTTTGTTTATGACTTCTATTGGGATGAGCTTCAGATTCATGGGTTCGGTACTTTGGTTCAAATGTTGCCTCTTAGAAGTTAGCTAAAGGGCTGAGCTAAATGATATGATCAGTCACTTGCAGAGCCCTGAATCTTCAGGTGTGCAGGAAAATCATATTTAGTAGCGGTATTACTGTCGTTTCTAAATATGACAGCTTCAGCTGGGAACTTGGATGTTAGGGAGCTGGTGGCTGCTGGTGTCCCAACAAGCATGACTCATTGCCCCTTCCATTTATCTGTTAGCCAGGGATTCCAAACTGATGGCTGAATGTAAACAAAGGGATTGGGTATGAATGGCTGACATAACTGATCAAAAATGGACATGTATGTTTTCACAGGCAGGTGCAGGACATCCCCCAAGAAGGTTTTTGTTTTTACAGGAAAAAGTTTAATTTTTAGCACTTAAAATTGATGCTTCCTGTCAAATAGTATTTAATTTTTTTTTGCCAATCCCTAGAAAAAATAGCCTAATATCACCCTCTGCCTTTCTGTTTTAGTTACTAAAGCCTAAGTCAGGGATCCTCAAACTACGGCCCTCCAGCTGTTGTGGAACTACACATCCCATGAGGCATTGTAAAACTCTGACATTAACAGACATGACTAGGCATGATGGGAATTGTAGTTCCTGAACAACTGGAGGGCCTAAGTTGAGCTAAAACTAAGCATCAGCACAGGGATCATAACTTAAAGTTAGTGTGATGTGTCCCTACCCTGCAGTGTATTGCATCCAATGTATATTTTGGGGTGTTTGGGGTGCTGTTTACAATGAATATCATTGCGCCACACCATAAAACACATAACTGCAGCATGATGGTGTAAATGGGCCCTAAATGAATGATCCTTTCAGTTTGGGATTGTCCCTTTTAGTAAGTAACTGGCTCTTTGTGGATGAACACATCAATTCTGTCCTTAAATTAAGATCTCTGTGTGGTATCAGTGATGGGTCTGCTACTCACCAGTTCCAGAATGCCAACTCCAATCAGTGCAAGTCAAAATTTGCAAACTTCATATGCGGGGCTGCTCAGGACATCATGTCAGCCTCTGTCAGATTACAGGAACTTGAACATGATCTGATAGAGGTAAATATGATCTTATTATGCACATCGCCGCATGGAAGTCCTTTGTGTAAAACTTCCTATGCTGGCATGGTAATTGGAGACATGTAGTGAGTCCCACTGTGATAGATGGCAGCTTGGTATACAGGGAGCCCTGAATGGGTCCTGTGTATTAGAGAACTGGCATTGGAGGAATTAAGATATACAGGCAGCCCGGACAGGTAAGGATAGCATGGATGGCTCACATATCCTGGCCCTGACTGAGTCTCACTTTGCTCTGGACCCCATAGCTGCAGGGGTTGCTATGGCAGTAGTCCTGCTAGTGATTACAGATTTTAATTGCGGGTGGCCTTGCTAAAGGCCTGGTAGTATTTATTTCATAAGCCAGGAGTATAACACAAGTCCACATCATGAACAGAAGATGTCTGACATACTCAATGATGTAGTTATACAAAAAGCCCCATTGCAAACCTTGGACCAGGGCCCCCATTAACTGGTTCAGTTTGTTCCTGTCCTAAAGCATGGCATACTATTATGCAGAGTGCGCCAAGTAGAAAATGATGAAATAAGTAGATAATTTGCATGGTTGGGCATAGCAATGCTTCCCATGCATACCCAAAGTTTAGTCATAAAAGATAAGATATCACACAACAGAATACAGAAAATGTGTTATTGCACTTGTCTTAATTATGCTGAGGATCTACTTATTCTAGTGTATCTCAACCCTGCGGTAGAGCTGCACGATTAATCTAAATCGCAATCTTTTTCCCTTCCCAAACGTGTAGACGAGGGACGTTTAACCATTTAAAGACCAAACCTTTTCTGACATTTGTTGCTTAAAAGTAAAAATCATTATTATCTGCTAGAAAATTACTTGGAACACCCAAACATGATATATATTTATTTTAGCAGAGACCCTAAAGAATAAAATGGTGGCTGTTGCAATATTTTGTCACACCGTATTTGCACAGCGGTTTTTCAAAGCGTAACTTTAAAAAAATGAATTAAAAAATAACTAAAAAGTAAAGTTAGCCCAATTTTTTTGTTTAATGTAAAAAAAAATATGTTACAGCGTGAGAATCGTGATCTTTATTCTAAGCAAAAAAAATTGCGATTCTCATTTTAGCCAGAATTGTGCAACTTTACTCTGCATTAATGCTTGGGTCCGGAAGTGGGTTAGCAGAACTGACCAATAACTATCCACCATAAAAGCTCAGTCTAAGATGGAACTGACCATAATCCTCACACCAGTAATTATATTCTAGGCCAGAAAATTACCAGGTCACCTGTATCTGGGTCTATTATTAGATAAAAAGGGGATCTGTTATTAAAGCGGAATTTCACCCTAAATATAAGATCTCCCATGTGATCCAGCATACTGGCGTCAGCGTCAGTATGCTGTTTTTTTTTTTTTTAATCCCACACTTACTGTATTATCCTGTGATTTCATTTTTTTCCCCGCGGTGGACGGCGCCAGTATAGCGCGTCACATCTTCCGAAAATACCCAATATGGACTCGGGTAATCTCGGCGAAAATGCGGCGCCTGCGCACAGACCTAGGAGCTGACTGCGCAGGCGCCGTATTTCTCTGAGTCCTATTTTGGAGGGCGTGACGCGCCATAGCCGTAGGACTCGGAGAAATACGGCGCCTGCGCAGTCAGCTCCTAGGTCTGTGCGCAGGCGCCGCATTTTCGCCGAGATTACCCGAGTCCATATTGGGTATTTTCGGAAGATGTGACGCGCTGTACTGGCGCCGTCCACCGCGGGGGAAAAAAATGAAATTACAGGATAATACAGTAAGTGTGGGATTAAAAAAAAAAAAAAACCAGCATACTGGCGCTGACGCCAGTATGCTGGATCACATGGGAGATCTTATATTTAGGGTGAAATTCCACTTTAAATTTAAAAATAAAATTAAAGAAACAGACACTCAAACCATTCTATGACTGCTTGAATCCCAGACAGTTGTGGGTAGACAAAGCTCCAACTCACAGGTAGTATCTGAGCCGCCACCAAACCCTAGATATTGCTATTAGTCCATTACTAGATTTTACTGGCAAATATTGATAGGAGGATGTAGGAAGAAGCAGGCAAGTTTTAGCACTTTTATGAAGTGCTCAACTATACCGATCAGAAACGACCTGGATTAAGGCCCCTTTCACACTTGTGTGACTTTTCCTGATGCCTGGGACTGCAAAGTTGTACCCCATGATTTCCAATGAGTACCATACATATCTGTGCGACTTCAAGTCGCAGCAACTTCAAAGTAGTCCCTGCACTACTTTGGTCTGACTTTGATGCGACTTTAGGTCCATACACCTCAAGATTACACAGGAATTGCTTCAAGGCGTGCCAAAGTCACGTCAAAGTTGTGCCACTTTCAGGTCGTATAAGTGTGAAAGGGGCCTTAGCCGTATCTCTGGGTTTAAAAGATTGTTGCAGATTATACCCCTAAAGCCCTGTACACACAGGCAAAAATCTCACCAGGAAAAAACTTTGTTTTTCCCGACAAGATTCTTGGCAAGAATCTCTTGCCGCCCGAGTGAACAGACTCTCCTTTCAAAAGAACCGCGGTTCTCTTGAAAGGCAAGCACGCGGTGACATCATCGCGTACAACAGGGGTCATCAACCTCCGGGCCTCGGACCACTACAAGTCCGTGGCCTGTTGTTGAGTGGGCCGCCATCAGAGCAGGAGGTGAGCCTTGTCATGGACCGCAGTATGTAGCAGCCTGTGTGTCTTCTGCCATTTCTCCCAAGCGGGCGACAATGTTAGCCTATTAGCAAGGCAGGGGGCGGGACGGCTGCAGATCGTGACAGAGAGCGAGAGCTGCCAAACTTATATTAACAAGCAGGAGATTTCCCATTTTTTATTATGAAAAGTCTCTGGCTCTCTGCCTTGCTAATAGGCTAACATTGTCGGCCGCTCAGGAGAAATGACAGAATACATACAGGACATGCAGGCTGTTAACTATACTGCGGTCCATGACAGGGCTCACCTCCTGCTAAAGCATGAGAAAATAGACTTAGGCTGCAGGGAAGGCAGCGATTAAAATGGGCACTATGGGTGCATAACTACAGGGAGGACTGTGATTGGAGGGGGAAAGGGAGTGCATGACTGCAGGGAGGACTATGATTGGGGAAGGGGGGTGCATTAATGCAGGGCGGATTGTGATGGGGGTGGGGGTCATAACCACAGGGAGGACTGTGAGTGAGTGAAGAACTTATATAGCGCATCACATGCAAACTAAATCGCCTCTGGGCGCTCATAACCGCAGGGAGGACTGTGATGGTGGGGCCATGACTGCAAAAGGGCACTGTGATATAAAGGGGAGTGTAATCCTTACAGTGCAAGCCCCTTCATATTACAGTGCTCCTTTACAGTGCATGGTGGGTTGTAACACTCCGCAAACCACCCGCCTTCCTTATATGACGCCCCCCCCACCGGGCCCTGAAAAAAGTGGCTACACCAAAAGCGGTCCCCGGTGCCACAAAGGTTGGGGACCACTGGCGTACGACGAGCATGCGCTCATCTCATTCGATGCTGTCGCGGCCATCTTGCTGCACTTTACCTATGCCTAGGAAGCTACCGCGCATGCATCAAAATCATTTCGAGCATGCGTGGGTTTCCAGAGCGACCAGGTAAGTATACACACTCTCGGGTTTCTCCGCAGGAAAACTGCAGAGAATCTCACGACGAGAAAATAGAGAACATGTTCTCTATTTTTCTCGTCTAGATTCTGGGCAGTTTTCTTGTCGAGAAACCTGAAAGCCTCGTACACACGCTCGGTATACTCGGCAAGAAAGCTCTGCCAGCAGTTTTTTTGCTGGTTTTTGCGGAGTACCCTTTAGCGTGTGTCCGAGACTAAACAGTTTTTTCTTCTTTTCATGACAGATTCTCTTTAACAACTTGATGAGAATGGTCAAGCAAGAAGGTAGTAGTTTATTTTTAAAGGGTACAGTTACCCTTTAACCCTTTTTATGTTTACGATACAAAAAAATTTAGACATCACAAAAATATTAGTAACGCTGACACCCGCCGCCACCTGATCTGATCCTGTCCGTCAAAAACAGAAGGATGGTGGTCCTATTCCCCATTCATCTGGCGGATCGGATGGCATCAGATGGAAACAGACAGGCGGTCCGTTTACATTACATTGTCCTATAGATGAGAACAGGACTGTGTCCATGTCATCTGCCTGCTCAGCGGAAAGATCCCAAGCTGAGCAATTAGATCCCGAGTGAAAGGGGTCTTCATCTTTGACAAAAAAAAAAAATGGAAGCTTATTGGTTTCTATGCAGAGCGTCACGAGATTTTCCACTCTCAAGTTCTAGTAAATCAACCTGAGGATTTTTTGTAATCTACACATTCAGTCCCGGTTCACACTGATGCTGTGCGATTTATGTGCGGATTCTGCACCGTATACAAATTGTACCCCATTCATGCGAACCGCTGCGGATGTGTATGTTAACGACACCCTTAACCTGGTTTACAAAATGCAGTGTGGTTTACAAAAAATCGGATTGCATGAGTAATCAGATTCTGGTGCAGCCAAAAAAAATGTTAAGCCATACAGAATGATGCCTCAATTTGCACTGCTGAAGAATCAGTGCGAATCCTGTTCAAAATCCCATGCGGTTCCTGCATTGTATAGTGTTAACCAGCACTTAAGGACACCAGTTGAAAAAGCCATCACAATTTGTTTTTACAAAACAAAAAAGAAAGCTTTCAGGATTACCGTATAAGTGACGTTACGCAACCTGCAAGAGAAGAATCATCTCTTTGGCATTAAATAAACATTGTTATTTCTCAAACATTTGTACCTATTTTCTTTTGTTCTTAAATCTTTTCAATTTAACAATGGCCAAGGCACATATACAGGACAATGATAAATAAGCTAGTTTTTGAAAGGTCGTATCAAGGCAAGCAATCAAGCTAAGCCATATATTATATTTAACTGGAAATCCAAAATCCATTTGAACTTTTTAGAAAGATGAAATTTTAGTTAGTGGCTGTAAAGCAGAAGTGATAGAGTGAAGGTCAGTGTTGTGTGACCGCTGCAGCCAATTCATGATCTATCATCTGTAGACTCTGTGAATCACCAGGGAAGATAGACTGTCCCAGGCTCTGACCTACATTTTTACGCACTCGTTTGTCCTCCAGCTGTCACTCAGTATTACCAAGTGAAAAAAAAAAAAAAACGTAGAAGTGAAGTAGTAGGCACCTGTAACAACAACATGTTTTGGGAAGTTAAAAAATATGTCTTGACAAAAAGCCATGTCACCAGACAGTACTGTGATATCATGTAGGCTTTTCTGCATGAGAGAATTCATGTCAGGAGGTAATGTCAACAATAATGCATTTTCACCTTAGGACAACTGCAGGCTTTAACTTTAGATTATGTGTAGAGGAACTTTGGATTATGTGTAGAGAACAATGTTTTTGGCAGACAGCTATGCCTCTCCCCTGAGGGTTTTGCGTTGCTTGCCTCCTGCCATGGGGGAAACTGTGCATGGGAAACCAACTGTTACTGGCAGCAGGGAAGCCAGGAGCACACTGTGCTAAGTGATGGGAACAGAGGAATTCTAAAGATTAAGACTGGAAGGTTTCATTTTACTGCTAAAATTGGAAATCCCTTAAATATATATTTAATACAAATTTTTCTGTGATATTTATGTTTTACACAAAAGCTTCACAAAAAATATGAATCTATCCCACGTTAATGCAACTTAGAAGCTACCCTAGACAAACTGGTTTACTAGGCATTCAGGTGGAAAATGATGTCCGGTTACATTAAATGTTAATGTAAGCACTTATATGGATTGAAATTCAGCTGGTAGAAGGCATCCATGTATGGACAAGGTAGTTGTACGGAAGTCAATCGACTGTTTGACTTCTGCCACACAATCAGTGCCACCAGCTATAGACAGCAGTGCTGATCAGAATAAAGTACCTCAGTGGTAAGGATTACTCCATCCACCTCGAATTGTGTGGATTGGGGAATCGAGTCGTTTTTTTTTTTTTTGCTCAAGCGGCTTGTAACACAGTTGAATGAGAAAAAAAAATGGACTTCTCCATGGCCAGCCTTAGAGACTGAAAATATCAATGAGGCAAACAATGGAGTAGAACTAGGTAAATAAATGATGGAGAAGAATACGGGTGTCATGGCAGATAACCAACTTACGCCTTGCTTAGAGGATCAGCAGCCCTTGTTGCCCTTCTGAAAATCAATCCATGATGGATCCTAGGGGCAATATGTTGCCTCACCACCTATTTTACCCTGAAAAGTCCAATTACAGCCTAGAAACCACATGTGTTGCATGCAGTTGCAGTGTCATTGAGAGGCAACCCCTTTGCCTAAATGTGTCACGTTCAGTAGCGGTACTGCCAGCCAAATGCGACAGGGGGTTTAATTTTTACAACCCTGACCAACTGAAAGTTCTTCTTTAGGCATGTGACCGGGGGGGGGGGGGGGGGGGGGCAGTAAAACCCTAAGCCTCATATACACTGGCATTTTTCTAAATGCAGGGGAATTTATCTGGGAAGTATATACAAACTTTATGCCTCCCAGATCAAGTTTTTTTTTTTTACGTTTAGATGTTCCGACTTTGAACCAGGTTTAGCCATGTTCAGTCAGGATTATGAATGGCACTTCAACACATCTTCCTGAAGGATGTGCATTGCAGCACAATATGCACAGTGTGCTGACAGAAAATATACCTGAACCTTTTTTTGTGCATTCTGGTGCGATAGACGACCACTTTAAATTAATGGCCTGCCTTATGCTGGATTCAAACTTCGCCAGTGTGGTGAGTTACCATGCATTGCGTTAAGGCAACCTATTCATATGAATGCGCCGGCAATGCACCAAAACATCGAATTAAAAAGGCATCCATTATTTTTGGCAACAGATTGCACCACCACGCTCAGAAATGCATTACTGCAAGGCATGAGAATTTTAACTGCTTTGCCTTAGTGTGTTGGGGGCGCCATTCAGAATGCTCTGCATTTTGCTCAGCAAAATACAAAAACATGTAACGTGCGTTCGGGTAATGTGTGCATTGCCGCAGTGCACGCAAGGGAGAACTGTGAATCCAGCCTTAATGATACTGCATCATTGATGTGAATGGGATTTTTTCTACAGTCTTCTACCAAACTAATAAATTAGACATGTTTTTGTGCATGTTTTTGTTTACAATGTGCCTTGCCTGCACAGACCACATTTTAGTAAAAAAATAGGGTTTTCTTCCCATTGCTTCTATGTTTTTCATGTGAGACCTTATTGTCCCATTAAATAGAGAATAAGGAAAAAGAATGCTCTATATTCTGTTTCCTTTCCCATCACTGGCTTCTCATGAGGCTTTTGTCAGTAACAGTAGCTCTTGTATTTTGTGTTGCTCTCCAGCATTTCGGTTTCTCTCTGATTTCCTCCGAGATGTTACAATCCAGTGTTTGTGCTCTGGCATATTTCATTCAGCCTATACAGCTGATGTTCTGAATAACTTCCTCCTTCCTAGGAGAACAACTTGTATATTCATCCCTGCATCATGGAATATCTTGGACAATGATTAAGGGAATAAAATTCCTTTATAAGCTGAAAGTGAACTAAAAATGTCATGACACCTGAAGTATGGCTTCTTGGTTCTAGTAAACATGCAATCCATTATGCCTTGTGTGGTATAATCGTAGTCAGGAGCTCTGTACATGCAGATCTTGCTATTTTCTTCCCATTTCAAATGAGGTTTTGCAGGGTATAAAACATTAAAAAATCATGTCAGTGCCATGTGGAAAATAAAAAGTAACCATAGCATATACAGTATTACAGCCCACTTCCACAAGTCTTCAAAGATTGCCCATTAGAGTAATATTGTGTATGTTTTGGTTCAAATTTGTAATCAAGAGCAGGAGGCCAACAGCAGAGACATTTCCTATTTTATTTAAAACAGGATCTAAGGCTAAGCATCACATTCAATCTCCTATAGGTCCACAGATGCTTTCAGGCAAACTGACCCTTTTGGTAATTAAAGTGGCTGTACGCCCTTACATGTACCCAGTGAAGTGACTGGCCTCAGGAGATACACAGAGATGAAACAAATCTTCATACATAAGTTGGGCCTGTCTATCCACAGTCTTTTCTTCTCTATAGCTATTTAAATACATTTCCAGAGCTCTGAGAGCTGATTGTATGGAAGGGACACACCCCCTTCCTACAGCATACAGGAACAAATCTGCGGCTGTCAATCAGCTGGAGCTCGCTCCCCATAACCATTTTTCTCTAATGCCCTGTACACACGATCGGTTCATCCGATGAAAACGGTCTGATGGATTTTTTCATCAGATATCCGATGAAGCTGGCTTTCATCAGTCTTGCCTACACACCAACAGTTAAAAAACCGATCGTGTCAGAACGCGGTGAAGTAAAACACAACAACGTGCTAAGAAAATTGAAGTTCAATGCTTCCGAGCATGCGTCGACTTGATTCTGAGCATGCGTTGATTTTTTAACCAATGGATTTCCCCACAGACGATCGTTTTTTTCTATCGTTTTTTTAACCATCAGACAATTTTAAAACAGGTTCTAAGTTTTGTCACCGATGGGGAAAAAAACTGATGGGGTCCACACACGATCAGTTCGTCTGATGAAAATGGTCCGTTTTCATCAAACGAACCGATTGTGTGTACGCGGCATTATTGTCAGGAAAACCTGTCCGAAGTGACTCATGCAGATAGCAGATAAATGAGGCAGCAGACAGAAATGACACTTAGGCCGCGTACACACGATCAGACTGGTCCGATGAAACTGGCCTTAAATCGATCGTGTGTACAGCTCATCGGACCATTGTCCATCGGACCAAAGTTTTAAAACTTGCTTTAAAATCGGTCTGATGGACGCCTGACCATCGGACCAAAACGATAGTTAGTACGCAAAGGAAATCGGACCAAAAACCTGCGCATGCTCAGAATGAAGTCGACGCATGCTTGGAAGCATTGAACTTAGTTTTTTCAGCACATCGTTGTGTTCTATGTCACCGCGTTCTGACCCGATCGGATTTTGGACTGATGGTGTGTACGCACATCAGGCCACTTCAGCGTTGATCCGATGAAAACGGTCCGTCGGACCATTCTCATCGGACCGGTCTGATCGTGTGTACGCGGCCTTAGGGCTCTGGATTGGGACAAGTACACAATATAGAGGGGCATGCTTTGTTCATATTTCTTGTTCAAATACTTTATTGCGACAATGCAAGTACAGGGAGTACAGACAAAGAAGCAATGCAGATAACAACAAGGTGGATGCCTAATGTTACATCTGAACAGCAGAGACGCATTCCCTGATATGCTAGGAGGTATCTGAAAGTCCAATCTCATAATCCCAACAGACATAAACCTATAAGCCCTAAAGATGCCTTTTCTTGGTGTGGAACCTCATGTAACCACATATATTGGGTCCAAGAGATGCAAGACTGTGTGAGAAGGATACAGTAATCAAATCAAGTACAGTAAAACCTTGGTTTGAGAGTAACTTGGTGTGAGAGCATTTTGCAAGACAAACATTTTTTTAAATAAATATTGACTTGATATACAAGCGATGTCTTGATATACAAGTAGCATCATGTCACATCTGAGTATAAAACAGAAGAGAGGCGCTTCTAATTGTAGCAATATGGTTACATTTATTGAAGGTACAACATTTAGCAACATATTGCTACACTTAGAGGCTCCTCTAAGTGTAGCGGCAGGGGGAAGGAAAAGGGGAGTCGAACTTCCAGATAAATTTGCCGCGGCAAAGTCATCTGGCAGTGAGAGCGTGTAACTGTCAAAACCAGGTACCCACTCCCCCCTTGAAAGGTGCCAAATGTGGCAGTGGAGGGGGGAAGGAGGCAAATAATTGGAACTTCCCCTTTTGGGTGGAGCTCCCCTTTAACTATTTGAAACGCTACCCTTCTAACAAAAAAGCATAATATAACTTGCAGTACTGAAAACTGTAAGGCCCCATACACACGAGCAGACACATTTGTTCAAATCGGTCGGGCAGACCGATTTGAACAAATCTGTCTGCTGGGGACATATTGGTTTGATCGTGTACACACGATCAAACCAAAATCCCCGCCGGCAGACAGCGCGGTGACATGGCGGTGACGTTGACGCCGCCACCTCACAGCATCAGGAAGTAAATCACTTCCGCGCATGCGTCGAATCCATTCGACGCGTGTGCGAGAAGACATGTCTGCTGGTTAGCGTACTAACCAGCAGACATGTCGGATGGACGGCTTCCCAGCCGACGGATTTGAAAGCATGCTTTCAAATCTGTCGGCTGGCCAAATCCGTCTGCTCGCCCGTACACACGATCGAATCTGTCTGCTGGGACGGTCTGGCAGACCGTTTCCAGCAGACAGATTTGGTCGTGTGTACGCGGCCTAAGACTCCAGATACCTGATAACATCAGACCATACAATGGTGGTGACCCCCAACTTGCAAAAACCAAACTACACATTGCAAGTGACTACCATGTAAACATAATAATGTCCATTATGTAACAATGGAAAACAATAAATAACTATAAAAATACAAGAGTGGTCTGTAGCCCCTCCTGGTGATGTCACTCTGTGTGATATATACTCAATAAAGCAAATAATGTGAAGAAAGTCCTAAAAGTGAAAGTGAACAAATAATGATCAAAGCACACTTCTGTGAATGGGGTGTTCTTCAAAATCAAATAACTTGTGACCCAGCCCCACCTTATAGAGGTTCATATATGCCTTCCCCTTAGGGGTAGAACTCCAATAGCTAGTGGCTCTGCTCCTGTTCCTGGTACACTTGCTTCAATGTGCAGGATTCATCATACAAACGTTGCTCACAGAATTAGAGAAACTGACATAGTGATGAACTATGTAAACTAAAAACTTTATTAAAATACTAAGAATAACACTTAGGCTGGGTTCACATTTGTGCGGTGCGAATTCCAGCTCTGTTTTCTCCGTTGTAGCTGTGGATTAGCTGACCTGGGAGAGGGGAGGGGGAGGGGGAGGTGTAGTGAAAAGGGAGAGAATTTGTGTTCAGAACAGAACACATCTGCGAATCGGATGCATTCCCATAGAAGATAATGTGCAGACAATTCGCACCGCAATGCCTAGAAAATGCACAAATTTTTTGAACAATGCGCATTGCGAATTCCCTGCATATAGGTGAACAAGCCTCATTTAAATGAATGTATTTTTAAAAAGTCATGCGATTTGGATGCTGTGTAAACCACATCTAATTTGCATAGGTGTGAACCCAGCCTGACATTTGTGGGTGCACTTCCTCCAGTGCACTCATGTGGAACGCTAGACACATTAGGGGTGCGCGGTCCCCTTAGCAATCATTTAGATATCCGCAGCAACTCGGCTCTGTGAGATACAGTAGCTTCCTAATGGTTGCACAATAACGTCACAAAAGGCTGCTGACGCGTTTCTTCACTTGTCACGCGCCTTTCTCAAGTAGCGAGAGTCTCTGCGTCATTGCATAACCTTATATAGCAGGCCTTGATTAGGAATTATTGTGGGCGCCCTATTCTTGGAGCCAGCTGCGGCCATTTTCCTAGTGATCATCCGCCATATATAGTAGATGATTAAAAAAATACTATGGACGCCATTTTGTTGAGGTTCGCTTCGTATACGAAGTATAGGATGCCTCTTGTGAATAAATGTAAACACCTATGGTGGCCGATTTGCTGTGGTGCAATGAGCACACTAAGTTCACACAGTCAAGTCATTTTAGTTTGGCTTATGTGGGAAAACATATAGGTCTTAAGCAGCAACCTCCAGTTATACAAATATATTGTTGGCAATTGCAAGTATGTGAGTCTACACATAGTAGCGCAGAGGTTTCAATACACAACTGCCCTAGAGAGATGACTAGGGGAGTAGAGTTGCTATAATACATAAGGGGGAAGTGGAACATATATAAGATTTATTATAAAAAGTTGGACCTCCGCTTTAAATTAGAGTCCTTGTCACAAGGTGGGAAGCTGCTCTTACTGATATTACTAATTACCTAGCAAACAATAGACGGAAACAGATTTTTAATCCTTTCCATATTATTATGAAACCCCTTTAGTAAACACATGTAGTAAACAGGCAAGATATGAACCAAATCTTTCCCTAGAGGGCACCACATGAATCACTTTTCCCAACCCATTCTTCTAACTCCACAACAGACATAACAGTATTCCTTACTGTTATGGAATGCATGATGTACCTCATGCTCTTGGACTGCTTCCATTAATAAATAGCCTTTAATTTTAGATATTAATGCTCTGTTCTTTAAAGCCCCTTACACACGATCGGACCTTTGTTTGACCAAATTCACATCGGAATTCTGATGGAATTCCATCAGGCCTTGTACACACGAGGGAATAAATACGCTGAACATGGTCCGACGGACCATTTTAGCCGAAAAATCCGCTCGTGTGTAGGGGCAAACGGACCGTTCTGGCCGGATTCCTCCGGCGGAAAAATTTCAAAGCATGTTTTGAAATTTTTCCGCCGGATAGCTGCCCGTCGGATATGTCCGCTGGTTAGTACGGCAAAACAGCGGACATATCTGCCCGCACATGCGTCGTATCCTGTGAATGGATCCGACGCATGCGCGCAGAAGTGTTTACTTCCCGGTGCGGTGACGTGGCGGCGTCAACGTCACCGCCGCGTCACTGCGCTGTCCGCCGGCGGGGAATTTGATCCGATGGTGTGTACAGCCATCGGATCAAGACATCCCGGCGTAAATATGCGCTGTAAACGGTCCGGGGACCGTTTACAGCGGATAAATCCCATCGTGTGTACAAGGCCTCAGAGTAAATAAGAACATGTTCTCTATCTAAACTCTGATGGAATTCATTGGAATATCCAATGGAAAAACCCAGATGGGCATACACACGATCGGAATTTCCGATGGAAAAAGTCAGTCAGACTTTTTCTATCGCAAATTCCAATCGTGTGTATGAGGCATAAGACTCTTGTTTGATACATTAGCATTAGTCTCTTAACCACTTCTATGTATGAAATATGCTTTATGCCCCTTAGGCAATGTTGATATTGTATTTCTAGCAAAACGCACATGAAATATCTAACAAGATGTGATATTCAAACAAAACCTTTAAGGGATTAGAAAGCCGTCTCCTTCATTTGTAGAATCAATGGTTTGCAAAATATGTTCTCCGATAAATTCATTCTCTCTGTGCACTTTCATACTTGTCTTCTGGACCCCAATGGCTTCATAATAAGACATAAGAATTTTAAAAATCATAACGTAGTTCCATATAAAGTTTGGCAAAAAGGATAATTCACATGACTGGCTTAGTTGGAACTAATCAGTGCAGTAACTGTCCATCAACATAACCTAAATTACACTGCAGACACAACATACAGTAACATGAAGCAGTTTTGCGATTCTATACAATGGCCAAGTTGTTCTATGAGAAGGGCGGTAACTTTCAGAGATAAAAGAATACACTTTCTACAGTGCTCAGAATCTTAAACTTAAAAACTTTGCTTTAATAATCTACAGATGAATTTGCTACAGCAGACCTTTTAAATGCATACTCTATAAGGCTCCCTTGAGGTTGCTCAGACAAAGCTCATCTCAGTTGGCTCAAGTAAAATAATAATTCTCGACTTTAATCTTGGTTGCATGTCGTTCACAACTCAAATGATACCTAAACTTTATTTGTCATTAATAAGTGGTGGACATAATGTCGTATAGGAAGAATGACTGGTAGTACATGGTCATTTTACATGTTTTTATAATTCTGCAGCTCCAAGTTAGCCTGAATAAGAGTATAATATGAGTATAATATGACATGACATGAAGGTAAAAAAGGGAAGTGGAGAGCTTAATGGTTTTCCTAGGGAGCCCTAGAACACATAGTCCCAGCGGGGCTTTATTATTATCGGCAGTCACTCCAGCAAAGACCCTATCTACTAGATTTACATAATGCTCCACATGTTTAAATGATGCCTGCTGGGTACAGGAAAAACAAGAAACAAGTAAAGTGACTTATTTATATGAACACATATTTAGAAGAAGTAAAAAGAGGGACCTGCGCTATACTGATGAAATCAACAACTGCTGATGATGCGTTAAATATAAACACAAAAAAAGTGACTGTAGTGAAAACGTAATAATCTAAATCCAAAAAGTGTAAAGCCTCGTACACACTGCCAGGAGAGCATTTGGCCGGGAATCTCGGCCGTGTGTATGCTCCCTAGCAGTTTTCCCATCAGGAAAACAGCCGGGAATCCCGACAGGAAAATAGAGAGCCTGGCTCTCTATTTTTCGTCAGGATTCCCGGCAGAGTGTTTCCTGCTGAGAAAACCGGTCGTTTGTATGCTTAACTGTAAACCCGCGGATGCTCGATAGTCAATGACATCACTGCGTTCTTGCCATTCAAAAGAACAGCGGTTCTTTTGAATGGCCGCCTGTATGCCGCCTGTATGCACAGCTTGGCAAGCCAAGCTTGCCCAGGATTCCCGACCGTGTCTACAGGGCTTTAATGTTAAAAACACCATAGGTGGAACCTTGGTTTCACAAAAATAAATAAAAGGAGGGAGGCTGCACTGTAATAAATTAGTGTATAAAACAGTAGAACCTACAAATTAATTGTTATAGGTATAGACACAACCTGAATATGAAAACCCTGTGACAATTCCTAAATAGAATAAATGAGTAATGATTAGAAAAACGGGAGAAAAAAAATTACATGGCAGTCTCTTTCATGAATGTTCAAAATGATGAAACACTGCTGCACCCTGTGATGAATCCGCAGAAGACACAAAATACTGTGAATCCACCACCACACAGATTAAAGGCTTAACAGCTTTACAATCTAGAATGGCTTGTCACCCAACCTGGGTTGTCAGGATCTCCCCCCGCTGCAAATGGCTTGCAAGCCTGGCTTTCCAAAGGCTCCAGCCTAGATGGTCTGGCGGTCCCGATGTGTCAGTGTCTGGTAACACAGTGGGACTGGATGTTTACTCCGGAAAATGAAATGTAGCAGAGGAGAGGATTTCAAAGGGTGTTTGCAGCCACAAAAAAGAAAACCATCGGTAAAACCAGGAGATTTATTGTATAAAATGACAGGTCTCATCAAACAACAGGCTCTGTGTCATCGCAAAAAACAGAAGCCGTCCGGAAAATTATTAAATACAGAGAGCATCAGCACGTCGCTCACCTAGGGGTGTACTCACTTTTGTTGCCAGTGGGTTAGACATTAATGGCTGTGTGTGGAGTTATTTTGAGGGGACAGCAAATTTACACTGTTATACAAGCTGTACTCTCACTAATTTACATTGTAGCAAAGTGTAATTTCTTCAGTCTTGTCACATGAAAAGATATAATAAAATATTTACAACAATGTGAGGGGTGTACTCACTTTTGTGAGATACTGTATATAGCGCCAGTTTGTGCAGTGCTTTATGCCTTGTTTGCTTTTGGTCAGGAAAAATGGCCATGTTTGCTTTTGGTCGGGAAATATGGCCGTGTGTATGCTCCATAGCAGTTTTCCCAGCAGGAAAACTGCGAGCAAAAAAACTAGAACTTGTTCTCTTTTTTTCCACTGCTATTCTCAGCAGATTTCCTATGGGAAACACTGCAGTGGAGCATACACATGGCCGGTTTTCCCGACCAAAGCTCTCATGTCAGTTTTCCTGTCGGGGAAAATCGGACATGTGTACACGGGGAAAAAGGTTCTCGGTTTTCCCCGCAGTTTCCCCGGTGGACTTTTGACCGCCGGGAAAACCGATCGGGTGTACGAGGCATCAAAGTTAAACTTTAAGATTGTTTTACATTTAAACTCTTCAAACAAGACAATGCTCAAAATTGGTCAATTGAAATGCCCAGTATGTAGATTAAAATCAGACCCACCTAAGGACACTGTATCCAATAAGGGTCATATACTGATTGTACTTAAAGGAGTTGTAAAGGAAAAAAATGTTTTGCTGAAATGACTGTTTACAGGGTATAGAGACATAATAGTTAACTGATTTATTTTAAAAATGATTAAAAATAGATAAAAATCAATCAATTAATGTACAGTGCAGAAAATAAGTATTTGAACACCCTGCTATTTTGCAAGTTCTCCCACTTGTAAATCATGGAGGGGTCTGAAATTGTCATCGTAGGTGCATGTCCACTGTGAGAGACATAATCAAAAAAAAATTCCAGAAATCACAATGTATGATTTTTTTAACTATTTATTTGTATGATACAGCTGCAAAGAAGTATTTGAACACCTGAGAAAATCAATGTTAATATTTGGTACAGTCGCCTTTGTTTGCAATTACAGAGGTCAAACGTTTCTTGTAGTTTTTCACCAGGTTTGCACACACTGGAGGAGGGATTTTGGCCCACTCCTCCACACAGATCTTCTCTAGATCAGTCAGGTTTCTGGGCTGTCGCTGAGAAACACGGAGTTTGAGCTCCCTCCAAAGATTCTCTATTGGGTTTAGGTTTGGAGACTGGCTAGGCCACGCCAGAACCTTGATATTCTTCTTACAGAGCCACTCCTTGGTTATCCTGGCTGTGTGCTTCGGGTCATTGTCATGTTGGAAGACCCAGCCTCGACCCATCTTCAAAGCTCTAACTGAGGGAAGGAGGTTGTTGCCCAAAATCTCGCAATACATGGCCCCGGTCATCCTCTCCTTAATACAGTGCAGTCGCCCTGTCCCATGTGCAGGAAAACACCCCCAAAGTATGATGCTACCACCCCCATGCTTCACAGTAGGGATGGTGTTCTTGGGATGGTACTCATCATTCTTCTTCCTCCAAACACGGTTAGTGGAATTATGACCAAAAAGTTATATTTTGGTCTCATCTGACCACATGACTTTCTCCCATGACTCCTCTGGATCATCCAAATGGTCATTGGCAAACTTAAGACGGGCCTTGACATGTGCTGGTTTAAGCAGGGGAACCTTCCGTGCCATGCATGATTTCAAACCATGACGTCTTAGTGTATTACCAACAGTAACCTTGGAAACGGTGGTCCCAGCTCTTTTCAGGTCATTGACCAGCTCCTCCCGTGTAGTCCTGGGCTGATTTCTCACCTTTCTTAGGATCATTGAGACCCCATGAGGTGAGATTTTGCATGGAGCCCCAGTCCGAAGGAGATTGACAGTCATGTTTAGCTTCTTCCATTTTCTAATGATTGCTCCAACAGTGGACCTTTTTTCACCAAGCTGCTTGGCAATTTCCCCGTAGCCCTTTCCAGCCTTGTGGAGGTGTACAATTTTGTCTCTAGTGTCTTTGGACAGCTCTTTGGTCTTGGCCATGTTAGTAGTTGGATTCTTACTGATTGTATGGGGTGGACAGGTGTCTTTATGCAGCTAATGACCTCAAACAGGTGCATCTAATTTAGGATAATAAATGGAGTGGAGGTGGACATTTTAAAGGCAGACTAACAGGTCTTTGAGGGTCAGAATTCTAGCTGATAGACAGGTGTTCAAATACTTCTTTGCAGCTGTATCATACAAATAAATAGTTAAAAAATCATAAATTGTGATTTCTGGATTTTTTTTTTTTGGATTATGTCTCTCACAGTGGACATGCACCTACGATGACAATTTCAGACCCCTCCATGATTTCCAAGTGGGAGAACTTGCAAAATAGCAGGGTGTTCAAATACTTATTTTCTGCACTGTACCTGCAGTTTCAGTTTTGTTTCTGCATGCTTTTTCATGCTTCTGTGATGTACAGAGACACAGAGCCAATAGAGGGCAGTGATGGTTTGTAAAACGAAAGTGATTGGTTCAGAGAAGGATTACAGCAACATCATAGCAAAAACGAACGAGGACATGAAAACAGGACTGCAGTAAGGTAAAGGAAGCCATTTAGCTTAAAAATGTTTTTCCTTTAGTTTGCGTATTTGTGTAATATAAATTCCAAAACTGCTACGACAGTCACTAAATGGAAAACACTGCAGATATTTTGATGAGTTATACAATGAGATTTGACTGGAGCAGTAACACATTATTTCTGATCCTTAGCTTCACTTTAAAACAGGGGTGCTCAACCTGTGGCCCACAGAGCCCTCTGATGTGGCCCACAACTTCATGCTCTGGGATGGTAGGTTGGCAAGCCCAGATCTCAGGCTGCTGACCCACTATTCCAGAGCATCAGCATTAATCTGGTGCCAGCAGCGGATGAAGCAGGTGGAGTGATACCAAGTGCATTTTGCCTGGGACCATCCTAGCAGCCTCGTGATGCCAGCAAAAACTTGAAGAAAAGGGCGAGTTTATTAAACATCATATAGTTTTGCAATGGGCATATTAGCACTTTAAAAAAAGGGGCAATTAGTACGATTTCACATTGATCCACAGGTGCAGCGCAGTGCACCTGAGGTTTCCAGCGGATAAGCTGCACTGAGCCATATAGTTTTATGATATCCTGAGGGTTTGGTGCTCTTTTAGGAAGTGTACCACACCTGCAAGATGTCTATGGCAAACTTCAGCTAACCCACAGGAGCACTGCACTGAACTCGCGTTGTGGATAAACTGCAGTGCATCAGTATGAAAGCAGCCTTACAAGGGGCTCAAGACAGTTAGACCCCTTTCAGGTGGGGCAGACACTATCAAGCAGATCTGCATGCTCAGCAGAGGATCTCTCTGCTGAGCAGGCGGATAATAGGTCCATATCTGTTCCGCAATGCAGAGCGGACACAGGCACAGCCCGCTGTTCTCTATGGGGCGGTCAGATGGAAGCGGACTGCCTGTTTATTTCATCCGACTGTCATCCGATTGCCAGACAGATGGGGAATGATCCCCATGCATCTGTTTTTAGCAGACAAGATCAGATGCCGGTGGATGTCAGTGGACACATATATGCTGACATCTGACTCTACATAGAGATCTACGGATGGTTTAATCGGGTACGCCTGAAAAACTGACTAGTGGACCTGGTCAGTCCATTAGTGTGACATGGACCTAAAGGTTTATTTACATTTGTGGTTTGGGGGATCAGAGAAACCCCAAAGTTCATTGTGGCCTGCGACCGGTTTACCAAATCACTTAAGTGGTACTTGCTCTTCAAAGGGTTGAGCACCTTGCTTTAAAGACCTTTAGCTAAACCAGCGTGTAGATTATCCTTAAAAGAAAGCAATGGCATGCATTTACTTTTACTTGAAATAAACGCTATTGGACTTCCAAATGAAATTAGTGCACTTTAATTGACAATAATGACAATTACATTACAGATAATGCCACAATGGCACATGCTGCTAGGCAATTAATTAGCTACAATTAATTATTCCAAGAAGCAACGTTCATTATATAGTATCCCTGTGGGCATCATATCAGCACAAAATCACTATTTGGGATCACATGTGGATATAAACTAAGCACTTCAATTTCTCTTTTAACCAGACAGCTATTTTTAGTTCTCACTGCTATGTCTGCCATTTTATGTTCTTATTAGCAATACATTATGAATATTCAGTATGCCATGACTGTAATCATAGAACTCTGTCAGTTTATTTCACAGCCTCAATTTCTTGAGGCATCTAATCAAGAATCTAAAGACACAAGCAGGTTCTAAGCCTACGTGTGAAGGTGTATCCAGGGGACAAGGCTGGGGTCCTTGGCAAAAGAAAATATTTGCTAGCTTCATTTTTGTATTAAACCAAAAAAAAAAATATTTCAGAAGTTTTTCCTTTACAAATATTTATTTCTAAATATGTGCTTACAGCCCAGTTCAATATTATAGCTTATAATATATGTAGACTATATTGTACAATAACCTCTTTGGTACATCTTTTGGTACTCCTTGGTTGTATCACTATATTTGGATAGGCATTTTTAAATATATTATAAATATCAAATTGTTTATCCTTATATTTTTCTGCCCGTGACAAGGTAAAACAGAGTTTTAGAGGTTGCCGAACTTTGAAACAGAACAAACCCAATGATACCCATCTTGATTTCTAATAATTTCCTTTTTTCTGATTTCTGTGTCATTGTCTCTTCATCGCAACTACCTTGTTACATTTTTATAATACTGACTTTTTTTGTTAATTTTTCCTCAATGAAAACCAACAAACAGGAAATTACCATTATATGTATACAATTCCATACCACTACTGTATATAACTCATGTTTAAGATAACTTCCTTAAGTTATTGCGATGAAATGCATAGAGACAGAGGGCCAGATTCACAGAGCGATTACGCCTGCGCAACAGGAGATGCGCGTGCGTAAGTCTAAATGTGCGCGTGCGTTTCGATGCACGGCATTCCCAAAACGAGATACACAAGAAATCTACTTTTTTTTGTCCAGCGTAATTTCGTTAGACAGGCGCATCCGTCCGCGCAAAACTGCGCTAGACAGACCATTGATTTGCTAGTCAAATATGCTAATGAGGGACTTACGGGGATCCACAAAAGAACATTGGGGCAGCGCAGGCTACGCAGTGTGCGCAACAGCAAAATGTCCTGTCTAAAATTAGACCATATAAAAGCTGGTCTAAAAAGAGAAAAATCGTCTACATGTCAGATAAAGCAACACTGTTAGTGAGGAGCTCAGTAGTCACACGTGTTGCCCAACAAACTGTATGCCAACATGCCAGTGGCATTAATGCTCATAGCTATACTACTGACTTTAGATGAGCAAAGAAGGAGGAGGGCACTGAGGAGGGCACGGGAGATGTTTTTATTTTTGTTTATTTTTTTTAAATTTGTATTTGCTTATATAAACTTTACAATTTAATCTAATCTAATACAATATTCTTATCTGATACAAGCCCCTAACTCTTCACTTGATATATCACACATGCATAGACATCTTTGGCATGAGTGATTCTAAGGCAGCGTACACACGGCCGAGGTTCTCGCTGAAAACCAGCGAGAACCTCGCTGGAATGTGCATTCCAGCGAGGACCTCGGCCGTGTGTACGGTCTCGGCGAGCTTCCCGTCGGGAAGCCCGTCGAGCAGAAATAGAGAGCACGCTCTCTATTTCCTCGACGGCCCGCCCGGAAGAATGGCTGGTTGCCATTCCCGACGGGCGGGTCGCCGATTTCGACGGCCGGCAGAGAGCCTCGACGGGCGGAACGATGTGTTCTGCCCGTCGAGAGGTGTCTCGCATCTTCAGATTCACCTCTCATGCCATCATGGAATTAACCACAACCTTGCAGGAGGACATCAGCAGCCCAACACATGGCACTACCCATGACACCCATGACAGCTACATATACAATCCTAGCCCCATCCCCACAGATTTCGAACAGAACATGTATGGGGACAGCTGGCTGGTTGGTGAGTGACATGGGTGGCAGGCATGACTGTCCACCCCCATGATGCACACATCACAAGGGGCACATGCACTACTAACATCCTCCTGTCATTTCCCTTCAAGGTGACTCTGCATATGCACTGGGACCCCATCTCATGACCCCATCTCATGCCAGCTCACATATGCATCTTTGCACGTTAAACACACACATTAATCATGGCACAATGAGAATGCATGCATACACACCACTGTGGTCCCTAGCACAGACACATCACATCCTCATCACATTGGATTGGCAGAAGCCCACCATGCAGGACTTGTGAGCAGCAACGCCATGCCACGGCTCCAATTATGTCACTGTACATTCATACACCATTCACACAGACCTGGGTTTCACTGGGTTTTTCACTGGGTTTCACTTCTCCACAACCAATGAGGGTGACACCCCTTTTCCCGCAGGAATATCACCCCCACATTACAAAATCATACACAAACAGAACCCAAAAAAAAAAAAAATGACGAGCAAAAATAAAAAATGCCCAGCAAAAATATAATTTAAACAAAATAACAACAAAGAAAACACATAAAAGACAAAAATCACTCTGCAAAACAGTCCCCAAATATCTCAAAGACACGTCACAAACAAACAAACAAACGCTAATAAACAAAAGCACCTTGCTGTATAGGGAGGGATACAAAGGGATGTACTTTTGCAAAGGAAGTGCATTTGTGTCTGTCTATTTATGCTGTCTGCGTAGTTCACTAAGTTTCCCTAGTCCACTTCCAATTTCACTGATTGCGCCGTTCCCGAGTTGTGAGCATGCGCAGAGGTGCTGACCATGGTCTGCTTCAAGCGCGCATGCCCGAGCCGGACGGCCCTTCATTTGCATGGGGTCACGGCTCATTTCAATGTAACACGCCCACGTCCTTCCAAATTTGTAATACTCCACCTTACGCTTCTGAAATAACGTTACGCATGCGCAATTTTCTGCGCAAAAGCTACGAGAATAGCGTGATTACGCGGCTACATTGCGCAAGTCTAACGTAAAGGCGGTGCGCTACGCTGGTCCAATAATGCGCAGATGTACCTGAATCGGGATTCTATGTGATAGACCCACACACATGTGGCACATAATTGTGAAGTGGAAGAAAAATGATAAAAGGTTTTACAATTTTTTTTACAAATAAATATGTTAAAGTGTGGCGTGCATTTGTATTCAACCACTAGTTGCGCCACTTAAGACTACAAGTCTTTTTGGGGATGTCTCTACCAGCTTTGCACATCTAGACAGTGACATTTTTGCCAATTCTTCTTTGCAAAATAGCTCAAGCTCTGTCAGATTGGATGGAGAGCATTTGTGAACAGCACGTTTCAAGACTTGCCACAGACTCAATTGGAATTAGGTCTGGACTTTGATTTAGCCATTCTACCACATGAAAATGCTTTGATCTAAACCATTCCATTGTAGCCCTGGCTGAATAATTAGGGTCATTGTTCTGCTGGAAGGTGAACCTCCACCCCAGTCTCAAGTCTTTTGCAGACTCTAGCAGGTTTTCTTCTAATGCTGCGTACACAGGATCAGAAATTCCGACAAGAAAAGTTTGATTTGAGCTTGACCGTGTAAGCTCCATCTGACTTTTACTGTTGGAATTTTTGACAGCAAAAATTTGAGAGCTCATGAAGTAGGGTAAGGTTATATGGGTACCCCCGGGGGGGGGGGTGTCCAATCACCTACCTATAGCTCGGGGGTACCTATAACTGTAGTACTGTAGTATAACTATAATTTGGGGTCTATGACTATCCAGCCTGTGCCCTATACTGTACAAGATATAAATATATGTATTTTATGAAAAGTGGTTAGTACTCAATGATCCTCAAAAAGTCTGCACATTCATTTCTTCATGAGCATATATATGCACATTTATATATACAGTAATTATGTGGATAGAGTTCAATGTTCAATTTCTAAGGTTCTAAAATTTCCTGCGGCCCATTTATTTTTCACTGGTAATTTGGTCTCATTAGCGTTTAAATCTGAATATGGAAAGGTAATAAGGCCATATTCTTGCTTCTTAACAATTGTCTCCAGTGGGGAACTAGCTGTTATATGCCCTCTTTTATACACTGGAATCCTTTGATGTTTTAGAAATGTCTTATTCCAAAGGAAGTTTTTTTGTTCTTTATTATTTTTAGCATACTGCCTTCAAATGACTGGTTTAAAAACAGAAACCTGTGCGTTTCTACAATGCTAATAATTTGGTAATAATCTAGGGTTCATTTGCAATATTATGAAAAGTTTTATTAAAATGATACGTTTTGTACAACTTATTATTTTAACAAATGCTTTAAATAATGTAATTTTCTTTACAACCTATGTAGCTCAAAGGCTTTTTACAGTAGTATTCGTAGATATGATTGGCTATGTTTGCTCAAATCTTTACAACCTAAGTGTAAAAAAAAAATGGTTTCAAGAAACCCCATTTTAGTGAGTACTTGCTACAGACTACTATAATAAGGAAACTTAACAAAAAAGAGAGTTCAACCGTGTCTAAATGTTTAAATATAAAGAATATAAGATAATTTATGTATAAATATGGATAACTGGACAGCATATGTGGTGCAAATGAATACAACAGGTATACATTGTTCAATTCATTTCCCATTGTTCTCTTAAGTGAAAGCATAGATACGTCATAGAATGCAGTTCCTAATCATGTCCCAGTTGTAGTATATAGGCTAAATATTTTGTAGGTGTGTTTTGGATGTGGAATACATACAGTATGTGTATTGACAACTAGCTTTATCCTTACATTATTCTACATTTCCAACAATATATTTAGTAGCCAATGGGACTCTATATAGCTAGCCTGATCATTCCCTAGTTCTAATGAAATTATAAGCGATCAGATTATTGAATGCCTATTGGCATCTTATGTACGTTATCTATTTTAAAGCTTAAATCTGAGAGTAAAAGGAATTCAATATGTGTTCAAAGGCTAGATTTGCCATTAAGTACAGTAGGACCCTGCTTTAAGGTAAAGAGAAAAAGGCCACTTTTCCATGTATAGGTACTGGCCACATATTTTCTGTTATATCATGATACTTACACAGCATAAATCCTTTAGAAGACATATTAAGACCAGCTAATTTTCTAACAGAAGGGGTATTACTGAATGTGCCAATACGTGTGTACCTAAAGTGGCATCCTTGCTCATAGCTATAGCTCAGTTTGTCATATTCCCGCAACTTGTGTCAAAATATAAAATATTCCATGGACTCGAGATGCCCCTCAGCAAATAGCTTGGGGTGTCTACCTTACAAAATGGGGTCATTTGGCGTTTTGTGCTATTTTGGCATTTTATGGCCTTCGAAACTGTGATAGTTAGTGAGGAGTGAAATCAAAAATTTACACCCTTAGAAAAACAAAAACAAAACAGTAAAGTTAGCCCAATTTTTTTGTATAATGTGAAAGATTATGTTACGCCGAGTAAACATGTCACGCTTTAAAATTGCGCACATTCATGGAATGGCGCCAAACTTCGGTACTTAAAAATCTCCATAGGTGACGCTTTAACATTTTTTACAGGTTACTATTTTCAAGTTTTAGAGGAGTTTTAGTGCTAGAATTGTTGCACACGCTCTAACGCACACAACGATACCTCACATGTGGAGTTTGAACGGCGTTTACATATGTGGGTCGGACCTGCATGCGTGTTCGCTTCTGCGCAGAGATAACGGGGAGAGGGGCGTTTTGAAAAAACGTTTTTTTTTTTTTTTTACTTAATATTTTTTCTTTTTTTACATTTTTTTTTTTTTGATCACTTTTATTCCTATTACAAGGAATGTAAACATCCCTTGTAATAGGAATCAGTGCGACAGGTCCTCTTTATGGAGAGATGTGGGGTCAATAAGACCCCACATCTCTCCTCCAGGCTTACAAGCATGAAATCGGTGAACAAAAAAATATCACAGATCACATGCTGACAGCCGCGATTGCGGCTTTGCTTACTTCCCGGTACCGGGCGTGACGTCAATGTCCCGCCCGGTCCTCCGACGATCATAGAGATGACTGACCGCCTGGTCACCAGTCATCTCTATGGTTCTTCAGCACGCACCGGCCGATTCGCTCTCCGGGCCCTCGATGGCATGGGAGAGCCCGGAGAAGCACCGGATGGCGGCGGGAGGGGTGGACTGCCGCTTTGATCATTCTTATGGTGCAGAGAATCGGCAGCTGAAGAGATGGATATCTGAATGATGCCTGTGGCTGCAGGCATCATTCAGATATCACCGCACAAAGCCGTGGAATTTTTTTCAGTGTTGTCACATGAAAAGGTTTAATAAAATATTTACAAAAATGTGAGGGTTGTACTGCGAGATATTGTAAATTGCAGAAGAATACCAGATACCATAGAAATGCAGAAACTACTACAGTCCACAAACATGTTGAAGAAATAACTAGAGGTCCCAAAAGCCTACTGGAGGCCACCAACACACAACAAAAGACCACTGAAGAGACTACTAGAGAGATGTTGCAAGAGGCTACAAGAGAATTCCAATGTGCTACATGAGAGTAACAGATGCCACAAAACATACTGTAGATACATCTATAGACAAAACTATATGAAGTTATTACTAGAATTCTAGAAGCAACTGACAAGCTGCAAGTGACTACTTTAGGCTACAGGCTGCTGACAAGACTACTAGAGATGATTTATCTTCTAAAATAGATTAGTGGAGACCACCAACACTGTCATATCCTACAGACATTCTGCAATAGATTTCTAAGTACAAGAAATACATGCTGGCAAAGACTACTACAGAAAAATAAACATGTTCCAAGATACTGATAGATGTCACATACATACTGCAAAAGACTAAGAGGGGGCTAGAAGAGATTATGTCACGGTCTGGAGTCAGGCTCGGATGCCGGTAGCTAGCTAGCAGTGGAGCAGCACTCACCAACAAGCGGGACAGGTATACAAGCAGGTCACCTCGGCTAATGGCACGGGTTCATATGAGGAGCGGAGTCTAAGTACTAACCGGTATTCACTAGAGCTTCTGCTGGTGGAAATTGGTTTTGCTGCATGTTAGTACCAGGTCTCGGTCCTCAGGATTGCCCCACCAGGGGGTGAACAAGCCAGGATCCAGTAGCAGATACAGCAAGGAAGGGATTAAGCAGAAGTGTAGTCAGGAAACAAGCCTAAGGTCACTAACTAATGGTTGCAGGTTGGGATTAATCAAAAGCGTAGTCGAGGAACAAGCCAAAGGTCGGTAAGTAACGAATGATAAGCGAAGGTACGGCCGGCATCAGAGGAGATAAAAGCTAGATTTTGGCTGGAGGAGCACAATAATCTGGCAAATAGGAACCGAAGAGACATGGCTTAAATCAGGAAGCTCATCACAGGAGCAAAGAGTTCAAGGTGCAAGACAAATAAGGGAACTGTCCAGCATTCCAGGTTGCTCAGGAAGCAGAGTAATGACCAGACACAGCAGAGGTCCCAGGTTCGAGTCCAGGCACTGACAGATTATTAAACTGTGGCAAAAGATATGAGAGCTCCAATATGCTACTACTAGAGACCCTATGCTACAAGAGAGCACAAGAAGCACAGGCATACTAATATAATGCTTCTACCAGATGCAATGGACATGCTGCAAGAGAATACAACAGTTATGCTGTGGGAGACTACTAGAGACCACCAACAGGCTGAAAAGACTACTATACAACAAAACATGCAAGAGTCTACTAGATATAACCAGCAAGAGAGTACTGGAGGCCACTAACATACTGCACTAAAGGATTCTGACGTGCTGCAAAAAAATATTAGAATGCTCCAAAGGAACTACTAGAGGATACATGCTGCAAAACAGCACTAGAAGCCACTGACATGCTAAAGAGACTGCAACTGACCAACTACAACATGTAAGAAATATGCTGAAACAGACTAGTAGTGATCCCAGATATGCTGCAGGAGACTAGAGGCCACAGACACACTGAACAGACAGAGGTCAAAAACATTCTTCTACAGAATACTAGAGGCAATAAATGTTCTGTAAATTAATGTAAAGGGCCAGAGCCGGAATAAGGTCCTGTGGCTCCAAAGGCTGGTATGACGAAATGTGCTTAACACAAATTTAAAATGTTTACATGTAAACTACACACTATAAAGTATCAAAAAAAAAAAACACACCATAGCTAACCAACATATTGTAAGAGAATAATAGATGTTGCAATAATGCTTAAAAAAACTAGTACAGATCTTCAACATACTTTATGGAGTTAATTTTTACATAGCCATTCATCCAGCAAAAATTATTGTTTTTAGGCTATTTTCTCTTCTGAACGAATATTCTTTTAATGTGGGCAGCAGTAGAATGTCATATAATACGGCCAATATCTGGAGTCGAGTAGCATAGCTAACACATACAACTCTGTAACAAGAGATGCAATGAAACAATTCTAAAGCATAGTAGAGGAAAATAGCAAATATAAACATTGGTTACATTTATTTGGCAATTCTAACTAGTGTTCTCTAAAATTGTTACATTGTATGTATTATTGCAAAGATTTGTGCATTTCTTACGTTCTTTAGCTCCAGTGGCCATAATAAAATAATTTCTTTCTCGTACATCACGGGACACAGAGCGGCATATTCATTACTTTATGGGTTATATGGAGTACCTTCAGGTGTGGACACTGGCAATCTCAAACAGGAAGTCCCCTCCCTATATAACCCCCTCCCCTAGAGGGAGTCCCTCAGTTTTTTCACCAGTGTCTTAGGTGTTGGTCACGGAATAGCTTTGCTCCACATCCTTGGGATTAAGGGCGGGCTAACCGGATCTGTCCAAGGAGCCTCAGTGCCAAAGTGGACAGTACCCGGGCCCCAAACCGTGGGGTTTTGCCTATAATGCTCCTCTTTGGAGGGCTGGACCCTGGGCCCAGGACTTGGAGTTTGTAAAAACCATAAGTTCCTGTTTGCCAGGGTGCTATATAGGTCCAGGACAGTGGGTACCTTCATAGGACCCCAGGGCCTGAAGGTCTACTACGCTACCCACGGAGATGGGAGAAGATTGGATCGTTTTGCTGGACAAACATCCTGCAGCATGGAGCAGGTAAGGGGGAGCCTAAGTATGGGGAGCCTGCGGGACTTGGTTCGACAGCAGGCTCTCCGGGGTAACCTAAAAGGGGGGTAGCCTAAGTATGCTCTGCATTGGCAACCTTGTTCACTATGTCTGAGAAAGACAGGATGATCCCTTTTCCCCCATCACTAGGTTCCCCTGTCTAAGAATGGTGTTGCTAGCTAACCTGCTGCTTTCTTCCTAGGACTGGTAAGGATCCCTATGGGGCCTTTTGGAGAGTCCTACCTGGCCGGGGGTTTGAATCTGCCGCCTGATACTGCAGTCCTGGGTCTCCAGCAGCGCGGCTCCTCCATGGTCCTCCTGTTCCGGCACGTCTTATAGACGTTTTTTCGCGCCGTTCAGAGAGGAGGGCGGGGGGGGGGGCGTGCCTGCAGCGTCATACAGGGGCGCGCCTTGTGCTGTTATAGATCAGCAGGCATTGTCAGTACTCAGTCTGAGGCTGATCTCAGAGGGAGAGGACGCAGAGCGGCAGAACAGTGACTCCCGGTGGCGGAAGAGGGGTAGTACATGCTGGACTTTGTTCCAATGCCTTTTTTGTTAAGCCAAGAAATCCCCCTTTTTGCAGCAGGTTGGAGGCTGGCAAACTAAGTTTGGGGTCACTGTATGTTTGAAAAAAAAAAAAAAAAAAAGAAAGACTTATATATATTTAAAAAAAAAAAAAAAAAAACATACGGGGCCCCATCAGTTTTTGGGCATTAGTTATCTATTGTCCCCTAAGCTCTAGTTTTGTACTCCTGGCCACTACAGTCGGTTGTTGTTGGCGGAGTCCCTCGATTTTGTATTATGGCTTCCAAAGGTTCAGGGTCAAAGGGTACAAAAAAGACCAAAAAACAAAGGGGTTCCCCCTCTGATTCTGATGATATGCCGATACTTTCCCCGCAACTTATTCCCATAAAGGGCGCCTTGGATGAGCCATTAGGGGGATCTGGTGCGGAGGCTGGCCCAGATCAGCTTAGCCCTGTGTTTATCACAGAGGAGATGCTAGCCGTATCCCTAGGGGGGCTAGAAGAGAGAATAGCAGCATTGATCGCTAGAGCTATTCCTGGTAAGAAACGGGTTAGATCCCCATCACCAAGAGGTGTATCCTCAGATGCTGAGATTCTCTCTCCGGAGGAATTGGAATCGCAGGAGGATCAACTAGACCTGAACCAAGAGGGTTCAGGGATTGAGGGATCTACCTCTGAGGAACCATTTTCAGACTCCCAGACAGAGAGACTGTGGGTGCAGTCTTTGACGGACATGGTCCGCTCGGCATTTAGTTTACCATTGCCAGAGCCTCAGGTTCCTCCGGTATCCTCTCTGGGCTCTTTGAAAGCTCCGTTAAGCAACGCAGTTTTTCCGGTCCATCCTCTCTTGGAGGAATTGATCTTTCGGGATTGGGTACGGCCGGACAGGATTTTTCTGCCACCGAAGAGATTTGCGGTCATTTACCCCATGGAGGAAAAATTCTCCAAGAGGTGGAGGCTCCCAGTAGTGGATGCAGCCATCTCATGTGTGAATAAATCACTAACTTGCCCGGTGGAAAACATACATATGTTTAAAGATCCGGTTGATAAACGGTTAGAGACACTTTTAAAAGCATCCTTTGCTACGGCAGGAGCAGTGGTACAGCCAGCTGTGGCTGCAATTGGAGTTTGTCAGGCGTTAAAGGACCAGACAAAAGAAATGTTAAAGGACATGCCTACCCAACAAGCAGAAGAGTTTTCTGACATTCCCAGAGCTCTGTCTTTTGCTGTAGATGCTATAAAAGATTCCATCCAGCAGGCCTCTCGTTTATCACTATTTTTGGTGCACATGAGAAGGCTCTTATGGTTGAAGAACTGGGCGGCGGAGCCCCCATGCAAAAAGCTTCTGGCAGGGTTTCCCTTCCATGGAGGACGACTCTTCGGGGAGGATCTGGATAAATACATTCAGACTATTTCAAGTGGCAAAAGTACCCTTTTACCGGTCAAAAAGACATTCCGGGGTCCTACATTTAAAAGGCAGCTCTTTCCTGTCTCAGGGCCCTCAAATTCCAGGCAGTATCGACGGCCGCCTGCACGATCCAACGTTAACAGTAGATCGCAGGGACAGGCCCCTGGGGGTAAGAGGCCATGGTATCGCAAGCCGACAAAGACAGCCCCTAAGTCTGCCTTATGAAGGGGCGCCCCCACTCTCGCGGGTGGGGGGAAGGCTTCGTTTCTTCTCAGAAGTTTGGGAAGCCAAGATCCCCGACAAATGGGTCCGGGCGTCTGTAACCACAGGCTACAGACTGGATTTTCTAAAGTGTCCTCCGCCTCATTTTCAAGAGTCAAGACTACCAAAGGATCCAGCAAGGAAGGCCTCAATGCTGGCAGCTTTGGATCACCTGCTTTGCCAGGACGTAATAATAGAGGTGCCAGCCCAAGAGCAAGGGCTAGGTTTCTATTCCAATCTCTTTGTCATACCAAAGCCCAACGGCGATGTCAGGCCAATCTTGGACCTAAAGAGGTTAAACGGTTACCTAAGGGTTCGTTCCTTCCGGATGGAATCCATCCGGTCAGCAGCCGCCGCGCTTCAGAGGGACGATTTTCTGGCCTCCATAGACATAAAGGATGCTTACCTTCATGTACCAATCTTTCAGTCGCATCAAAGATTTTTACACTTCGCGGTGGGGCAGCGACACTTCCAATTCAGGGCGCTCCCCTTCGGGCTGGCCACGGCCCCCCGGGTATTCACGAAGATCCTAGCCCCAGTTCTGGCCAATTTAAGGATCCAAGGGGTCACAGTACTAGCATACTTGGACGACCTTTTAATCATAGATCACTCACGGCCGTGTCTGCAACAAGCAGTAAACCTCACGGTTCGGTACCTCGAAGGATTCGGCTGGGTCCTAAACCGGGGAAAGTCAGCGTTCCAGCCTACAAAGCAGTTGGAATACCTCGGCATGAGGTTAGACACAGAACAGCAAAGGGTGTTCCTGCCCCTTGTAAAGATCGAGGCTATCAAGGGGTTGGTTCAGTTGGTTCTAAGCAAGAAAAGACCAACTATTCGCCTGTGTATGCGATTACTAGGCAAGCTAGTGGCCACGTTCGAGGCAGTACCATACGCTCAGATCCACACTCGCGTCCTACAGGCAGCCATTCTAGCAGCCTGGGGCAAGAGAGCACATGCCTTAGAGTCCCCTTTGACGCTATCATCAAGGGTCCGACAAAGCCTGGCCTGGTGGTTGAACCCTCAGAATCTTCTAAAGGGAAAATCCTTCAGCCCTGTTGTCTGGAAGGTAGTTACCACAGACTCCAGCCTGGCAGGCTGGGGGGCGGTCTTCGAGGGGTTCTCTCGCCAGGGAACTTGGGTGAAAACAGAGAGGCAGCTCCCCATCAATATCTTGGAGATCAGAGCTGCTCGCCTAGCCCTTCTGGCATGGACCTCCAGATTACAGGGGTTCCCGGTGAGAATCCAGTCAGACAATGCCACAGCGGTGGCATACATAAACCACCAAGGGGGAACCAGGAGTCAGGCCGCTCAGAGGGAGGTGAGCTTGATTTTTCAGTGGGCAGAGGTTCATGTACCCTGCATTTCGGCGATATTCATTCCCGGAGTGGACAACCTGCAGGCAGACTTCTTAAGTCGCCAGAGTCTGTTGCCAGGGGAGTGGTCTCTGCATCCCCAGGTCTTTCAGACAATCTGCCAGAGGTGGGGAATGCCAGACGTAGATATAATGGCATCCAGGTTCAACAAGAAACTAGACAGGTTCGTGTCTCGAGCGAGGGACCCTATGGCCTGCGGAACCGATGCGTTGGTTTGCCCTTGGCATCAATTCAAACTTCTATATGCATTCCCTCCGCTACAGTTACTTCCTCGCCTGTTGCGCAGGATCAGAGTGGAGCACAAGCCGGTCATTCTAGTAGCTCCAGCTTGGCCCCGGAGGACATGGTACTCACTAGTCCTGAAGATGGCAGTGGGAGACCCTTGGACTCTTCCTCTACGACCAGACCTACTCTCACAAGGCCCGATCCTCCACCCTACATTACAACGTCTAAATTTGACGGCCTGGAGGCTGAATCCCTGATTCTCAGGGGTAGAGGTCTGTCTAGGCAGGTAATTCCTACCCTGATTAGGGCTAGAAAGCCGGCCTCCAGGGTGATTTATTACAGGGTGTGGAGGAACTACGTAGGCTGGTGTGAATCCAAAAGATGGAATTCCCGCAAATATACCATTGATAGGGTGTTAAGTTTTCTCCAGCTAAGAGTGGATAAAGGCCTGGCATTAAGCACAATCAAGGGACAGATTTCAGCTCTGTCAGTGTGGTTACAGAGGCCGCTGGCCACCCACTCGCTGGTAAAGACCTTCATACAGGGGGTCTTGCGTATTAATCCTCCTGTCAGGTCACCAATTTGTCCATGGGACTTAAATCTTGTCCTGTCCACTCTACAGAAACAACCCTTTGAGCCGTTGGCTGAGATTCCTTTAGTCTTACTGACAAGAAAGTTGGTTTTCTTGGTCGCCATAGTTTTGGCCAGGAGAGTGTCAGAATTAGCAGCCTTATCGTGTAAGGAACCATATCTCGTTCTACATAAGGACAGGGCAGTTCTCCGGCCCCATCCTTCCTTTCTACCAAAGGTTATATCCAATTTTCACTTGAACCAGGATTTGGTACTTCAATCCTTCTTTCCAAAACCCACATCTAGAAAGGAGGGGTTGCTGCATACCTTGGATATTGTCCGGGCCATGAAGGCCTATCTTAAAGCTACAGAAAAGATCCGGAAAACAGATGTGTTGTTCGTTCTACCAGATGGCCCCAAGAAGGGGCAGGCAGCTGCAAAATCCACCATCTCGAGATGGATTAGACAATTAATCATTCAAGCCTACGGTTTGAAGAGGTTGCCTCCTCCTTTGTCGGTAAAGGCCCATTCTACCAGGGCCATGGGCGCCTCCTGGGCAGCACACCATCAGATCTCTATGGCTCAGATATGCAAGGCAGCGACGTGGTCATCAGTCCACACGTTTACAAAGTTTTATCAACTAGACGTGAGAAGGAATGCGGATTCTGCCTTTGGACAGGCAGTACTACAGGCTGCAGTTTAAGATCCTCGGGATCAGAGGCACCCTTGGTTGTAAAAAAGGAAAAAAAAAAAAAAAAAGTTTTTTCTTGACTAAGTTGGAATTATTATTATTATTTGAGTATACCTCAAAATTGAATCCTTCTTTGGAAGATGTCTCCCTCCCCTCATTAAAGCATTGCTTTCGGACATCCCATATAGTAATGAATATGCCGCTCTGTGTCCCGTGATGTACGAGAAAGAAAAAGGGATTTTTAAATACAGCTTACCTGTAAAATCCTTTTCTTGGAGTACATCACGGGACACAGAGCTCCCACCCCTCTTTTGGGGAAACATTTTGGGAGGCATACTGCTTGCTACAAAACTGAGGGACTCCCTCTAGGGGAGGGGGTTATATAGGGAGGGGACTTCCTGTTTGAGATTGCCAGTGTCCACACCTAAAGGTACTCCATATAACCCATATAGTAATGAATATGCCGCTCTGTGTCCCGTGATGTACTCCAAGAAAAGGATTTTACAGGTAAGCTGTATTTAAAAATCCCTTTATTTGTTCAGAAGAGTAATAATAGCCTAAAGCAGGGCTCAAAATTTCAAGCCCTGAGCTACTAGCCAGGCCTTAAGAGTTACTCGCCACCAGTTGCCCCACCTAATTCATACACTGCCCTGCGCCCAATTGCACCTGTAAACGCGCCCTCGTAGATTATCTCATGGAATGACACTGTTAAATGTTTTATGCAGAATCAAGTTTAACTATTACCAACAACAACTTTAACAAAATGGGACAGGGCACTGGGGGGCAGACCAGAGGGACAGGGCACTGGGGGGCAGGCCAGAGGGACAGGGCACTAGAACTGGGTCTCTTCCCCATTCTCTTGCTGTCTCCTCTGCAACTCCCATTCATTCTCTCTCTCTCTCTCTCTCTCTCTCTCTCTCTCTCTCTCTCTCTCCCCCCATCAGCAGACTGTGTGTGCGGGCAGTGAGGAGAGGAGCTGCAGCACAGCGGAAGGGGGTACAATCCAGCGCTGAGATCCACAAAACTGCACAGCCATTGACAGCATAGCACAGTGCACACTGACAGCACACATTGAGACCAGTCTGTTTACAGTGCTCAGGCTGAACTGTTGGACACTTACATAGAGCACAAGGAGAAGAAAACTGCACAAACTGGAAGGCTGCCACTCTCATGTCAGGGCAACTTTCAGTGAGCGCTGCACCAGAGTGGTCATTTTCGCAATCCTCCACCTCACTCATAACTTCCTGCTCCCTGCTCTCTGCTCTCCAACTACATTGGTTGGGAGGAGGGGGGCAGGCTCAGAGAGGTCATACTGTTAGGTCCCATGGCTTAATGAGAATTTTAAGGAGAGCACCTGTGTACTGCTTTGCCTGTGCGCGGCTCACAAAGACTACTTTTCCCGAGCATTCACCTTTCCTCTTCGGCCGCCAATCTCATCAGGACTCTAAGTGTAGGCACAGATTGGAGGGAGATTGGTCATGCAGCCCTGTTATCACTCACCCCCAGCTTAAATACACTCGCCAAATGCTAGTAGATGAGTGGAAATTTTGAGGGCTGTGTGTATATATATATATATATATATATATATATATATATATATATATATTGTAATGCGTCTCCATCACTGGTTTCCCCAATTTGTAGCAATACCTAATGTTTACTCATTGCGCCATTGCAATGACCCTACCTCTCATGCTGACTAAGTTTGACTGCCAGCTTACTCTAATGGTCATGTGTACTCCGCCCCAACGTGGCGATTCTCGACGTACCTCTGGATAGCCATGTGCGTGCACGCACACCTGGCCCATGTTGCCGCTGATATATCGGACCATTCACTGAACTTTTTAGACAAACTTCATATATGTTATTCTGGTTAAACCGTGAGTAACACAGGGCACATATATGGGGATTTACAGGTGATAAATAGACATGCCTATACCTATTTATATGTTGTTTCCAATGTTTTTTTTACATCACATTTTTGCATTGTATTAAACATTATCTTAAGAATCGTATATATTGGTTTGCATATTTTCATGGCACCCTAAAAGTGTCAATACATTTGTTTGGATTAAGTTCCAATAAATTGTTTGTCTGGATATTTATAGCCCCCAGAGAGTCCTGGGTAAAAGGGAAAGAATGGGTAAATGTATATACTGTATAAATATAAAAAGCAGATGGACAGTGGTGTGAAATCTGTCAGATTAGATGGGTTATAATCAAACCAATTGATCAGATTCTGCTTGAACATTTACGCAAGTACATGTAATAGAAAAAATAATGAGATACATTTCTACTACACTACGGTTTCTAGGTTTAGGACTTATGAGCATTGTCCTATGAAATGAGCCATATGTAACGAAAGCTCTAAATTGCCACCAAAGTGTTTGTCTGTACTAACTTATCCTCCAGCACTTGGGAACCTTAGCCTTGGCTAGGGATTAGAAGAATTTCTCATCGCCAATGTCATTCACATTTTCTCTTTTGTTCCCTCTGTACTCTCACATACCAGTGTTAGGGGAAAAACATAAAGCAACGGGAAAATGAATGTCATTCCGGGCTAGTTCAGAATGAAAGAAGAAACAATGGAGTCTAAAGACTTTAAAGGGCTTCCAACATACCACTGAACAGCATTTTTGGAAAAGAAGACATCTTCTGCTTAAGGAAAAATGTAATTCCATTTGTACTAGATTCCTGTCCTGTGGAACACAGATACCTTGCTGCAAGATGCATTACTTTATATTACTATGAGGGAATAGATCCTAATTAGCTACTCTTTGTGTTTTCTTTTGATCTTTCATTTTGTTCAGTTGTACAAAGATTAGGCTGCTTTTTAATAATAAAAAATAAATAAAAAAATACCTCACACAAAAGGGTGCCTCCATCTAAATGTAGCGATTTATTAAAAAAGCAAAAAAGACAATTAAAATGCACTCGCTGGATAAAGGCTAGATCAAGGCTTGTAGACCCATATAGGCCTCCATAAGATTACCGTGAGGCTGCAGAGCTCAGCAGGCATGTAGCTGGTGCCTGCTGAGCTCTGCAGCCTCACAATGATCCTATGGAGCACAAGACGTTATCTCACAAGAAAAGCCAGAAGAAAAGCAAATAATAGAAGTTTAATGTTAGGGTTTACACCAGGGGTGCCCAACCTTTTGAAGCGCGAAGGCCACTTAAGCGGCTTGGTAACTGGTCACGGGCCACAATGAGTGGAGTGGGCAGATTGCAGGTCCGTGTCCAATCTGCATATGCAGAGCAGACATGGACACTGCCCACTATACTCTATTTTTTATTTATTTTTTAAGCGGATTGGATTGAAGGTAGGGCACCGAAAGACGGTTTACATCTGCCACTCCTTAGAGGTGAATGGAGGGTCCAATTGGTTCAGACTGAACGTGTAAAAGGGGCCCATGGCTGCTTTGATACTGATGTGTTGTGATATACCTGCACTGCGGGTGCTACGCAGTGTACCCTTAGCTTTTCTGCACTTTGCAATAGACTTCTATTATATTCTACAGGTTTGGTGCACTTTCAGAAACCTCACTAAACACGCAGGTAATAACAGAAGTCTATAGCTCAATGCAGGTAACCCGCAGGTGCTCTGCTCTGCACCTGTGGATCATTTTGAAAGCAGCCCAGTAACCACTGCAGAACACATATGCCCATATATACACTGTGATTTTAGTAATAAAGTGACCCTTTATAACAGTATTCTATTCCATCCCAGGGCAGGGCCACATCAGAGGGCTCCGCGAGCCACATGTGGCATCCGGGCCACTGGTTGGGCACCCCTGGTTTAAACACTATAACCCATACAATAAGAAAAAAGGGCACGTGTCATGGGGCTGGCCTTATTCTGTAGAAAACAACACCCAGCTGAAAATACATTAAAAAAAAATAGCTATTTCTCTGAGATGAGAGCAGTCAGTCAGTTTGGGTATTTTCTGCAGTCTGCTGGTGCTCATATAAATTGTTACTCAATCTGGGACTGGCTGAATTGAGTGACAATTATTTTGTGACAATGTGTACATATCTTCAAGGCTGCATAGTCTTGTCAATGTGCCAAAACTATTGTGCAGCCAAAGGCCAATGTGGCTTGAGGGTCCTATTGCTAGAACCAATTCTTCAGGGACCCTTGGGCTTGAATCATACCTGAGCATTTTGTAGCTTCCAGTTCCAAAATGCTCAGCAATCCCATGTATTTCATTGATGGCTATTCATATACGAGCGCTAAGACACCTGTAGCTTGTGTCTGATGATCCAAATGCTACCTGAACCATATTTGAGGCAGAATTGTTCATTTTTGGCCCTATAAACTTAAAGCGGAATTTCACCCTAAATATATACCCTCTCCCATGTGATCCAGCATACTGGCGTCAGCGCCAGTATGCTGTTTTTTTTTTTTAAATCCATGTACTTACTGTCTTATGCAGAATTTTATTTTTTTTACCCCGCGGTGGACGGCGCCAGTATAGCGCGTCACATCTTACGAAAGTACCCGAAAAGGACTCGGGTAATCGCGGTGAAAATGCGGCGCCTGCGCACAGACCTAGGAGCTGACTGCGCAGGCGCCGTATTTCTCCGAGTCCTATTTCGGCGTTTTTCGGAGGGCGTGACGCGCCATAGCCGTAGGACTCGGAGAAATACGGCGCCTGCGCAGTCAGCTCCTAGGTCTGTGCGCAGGCGCCGCATTTTTGCCGAGATTAGCCGAGTCCTTTTCGGGTACTTTCGTAAGATGTGACGCGCTATACTGGCGCCGTCCACCGCGGGGTAAAAAAAAAAAAAATTCTGCATAAGACGCTGACGCCAGTATGCTGGATCACATGGGAGGGCTTATATTTAGGGTGAAATTCCGCTTTAAAACAAGTATGCTTGAAAACAGGCAATCAAGCCTATAAGAAATGATCTCCTTCCTCTTTAGCTTTTTATTGGCTAAAAAAAAAAAAATGATGATGTTTGAATACACATGTAAAACATTACGAAATACATGCAGATAGATTTGATCGTTTGTACGCGGCCTGATGAAAACACTGAGTAAGATACACAGTAGTGCATTGGCTTGCTTTCATTATCTATAGTTGTTGTGATGCCAGTATGAACTGTGATTTAGGGCTTGTTGGCCCACTTTTATAAAACAAATTTATTGTTCAACAGAAAGCCAGTTGCCCACACAGGAGCTTTCACCATCAACACAGGAACAGTAAAACTAATGTGATCAGACAACAAATAGGGGGTGCAGCTCAAACCTCCAGCCATGTCCTCTCCTGTAGTACACCACTGGGAGTGCTGGCAGGGACAGAGCTTATCCCAGCTCCAATGATACAAGAGACATGAAAGGTCAAATGCTCTGCACATCACTGCAAAACCCTGTGGATATGTGAAATAACAGCCTCAGCTCAGGCTCCAGCCGAGCTAAGCCTTAACACATTTCGCTCTAAAATCTCCAAGGGCGGAGTGAAATGTGTTGGGGCATTGCTTGGATGGAGCTCAGGCTGAGTTGTCATTTTACATATCCACAGGGTTTTGCAGGGATGCGCGTTGCATAAGACTTTTTTATTACAGTAAAAATAATACAGAGCCTTCTGGCTCTCTCTTCAGCAGCACCGCTACTTGGGTCGCAAGCCTTGGCTTTTGTATGGTCCTTCAGGCCATCTTACTGAATACCTCTGAGATCCTGTGCCCCTTTCTCAGCTCACCCAGTATCAGACACATCATCTTTTGTAACTTCAGCTTTAGCACTCTAAATTAACCCTTTATCAGCATGTCCACTGTTCGTGGACTACACCCACTGACCTTTGCTTGATTTCTCAGCTCTCCTGGCTCTCTCACTTCTCCAGGCCCTCTCAGTGCCCTGAAACCATACATATTCCCATAATCCTTTAGACTCACTTAGCTGTCTCGATTCTATCAGGCCTCTAGACAAGGAATCTCCTGTCTACAGCTTGGATTACTGTATTTTGAGGCTGCATTCACACCTGAGCGGCAAGTAACGCCGCATACGCGGCTTTACTTGCCGCGCTTCGATTTATTTATTTTTTTTTTTTTTTTTTTTACAAATCTTCCCATTCATGTCTATGGGCGAACGCCAATGTCGCTTGAAAAAAAGGGTCCGGGACTTTTTTTCAGGCGACAGGCGTTCGGCGTCTCAGAGATGTGAACCATCTCTATAGACATGAATGGGAAATTTCCCCTCCAGCGGCACGAGCGTCGCGCGACAGGCGTTTTGCCGCTCAGGTGTGAATGGGCTCTTAGTAGAGCACACCTGTCTCCTAATGGGAGCATTAGACTATGGCCAGGTCCTTTATCATAAGAGCTGTGCACCCCTGTATTCACAGTCTCCTGCAAGACCTGGACACTGGAATGGAGATTTCTTTCTTCCCAATACTCTTTAAAATCTCCAAACTCTGGAACCCAATCAAGAAATACCAAAAAAAAAACACCATTCTAAATTGATTATCTGGAGCCACACATTCTGCATATGTGTGAACACTGTGACAACTTCCATTTTTTTTTTTTTTAAAGATCTATGATTTAAATGTGAAATCATATGTTAATTTCTACATTATTTTTCATTTATCTCCAACTTACTCCTATTACTATGAATGATCTTGAAGTTTTTAGGCATTGTAAAGATCCCCACACATTTACTTTCATTAATTCTGTGACAGGTATTCACAATGGAATACAGAACAAGAGCCACTCTTGTTCTGTATTCTAGTGTGCATATAAGGACTGAGACACATTCATGCCTTACACATACTAGCTATTATATATGGATTAAGGTATTTATTATTCCCTGTGAGCCTGTGGTTTTCAGAGGTGCTGTCAGTACAGGAATTGCTTACAGGCAGCAATGTACCATGGGATAAGTAGTCCTTAGTAAACAGCTGCAAAGCATGCAGGCAATCCAGTTCGTTTTGGAAAGCGATGGGCAGCAGACAGGCAGCCCTCACAGCACAGTGCATGCAAGTTATTTTAAGATATTATATTGGATTTTCAAAAATAGCTATTTTTTGTATTGCGATTACAATGCTGATATATTAAAATTAAAGTGTATGCTGTGACCATTTCCCCTACCCAGTAACCACAACAGCATACTAGTGTGAGAAATCTCAAGGCGGAAGTTGCCCCTCATGTTGTGATCATGCAATTAATCATCCGCTTGGATGCTATTTACGTTGTTCCATGGTGTGCTAGCAAACATCTTTACGGTATTCCATTAGTAACGTGTACTATTTTTCATTTATTGCATCAAACTATACCACTTGCCACCAACATTTTACAGTTCAATGCAGTTATTGTTATGTAAATGTACCTAATGACCACAAAGAATAAAAGAGTCTATTTTACGTCTTGAAAATACATCCATCTTATCTGTTCACTATGACCTGCTACAAAGTAATTTGGACCACCAAGTGATTAATGCCAATGGGATGTCACAAGTTTTTTTTTTTCTGCATGAATTAGTTGTTTTACTAGCAGAATAGTTCACAATATAGTTTAACCTCGGAAACAAAACTATGTGTGCAAACATTAGGAATGCTAGACTTGAACCAAATTGGCACTGCAAGTGACAGGTTAAGATGCCAATATTTAGAATGGCACAACTTTTACACTTTGTATGAACTTTGCCCTCAGCAGACAAGTTTCTTATACCATCTACAGCAGGGGTCTCAAACTGGCGGCCCTCCAGCTGTTGTGAAACTACAAGTCCCATCATGCCTCTGCCTGTGGGAGTCATGCTTGCAACTATCAGCCCTGCAATGCCTCATGGGACTTGTAGTTTCGCAAAAGCTGGAGGGCCGCCAGTTTGAGACCCCTGATCTACAGTATATGGTTTGAGAAGAAAAGTGAACAAAGAGTTCCTCTTCAACACACAGCTTCATTAATGTATGATCTACTGAATTCACCTAAATTTTTTGTTCCCCTACACTTGATAAAGAAGGGAACAGAACCTAAACCTTCAATTGACTAGGGATGAGCCGAACACCCCCGCGTTCGGTTCGCACCAGAACGTTCGAACAGACCGACCGTTCGCACAAACATTTAGAACCCCATTGAAGTCTATGGGACTCGAACGTTCAAATTCAAAAGTGCTCATTTTAAAGCCTAATATTCAAGTTATTGTTGGAAAACATCTTTGAGAACCCAGGTCTTGCCCCAGGGAACATGTATCAATGGATTTTTTTTTTTTTAAAGCTGTAGTTTTTTTCTGGAGCAGCCATTTTAACCACTTGCCCACCGGGCCTGTTTTTCAGATTCGGTGTTTACGAGACTAAAACTGTTTTTTTTGCTAGAAAATTACTTAAACCCCCCAAACATTATATATATTTTTTTCTAACACCCTAGAGAATAAAATGGCAGTCATTGCAATACTTTTTGTCACACCGTATTTGCGCAGCGGTCTTACAAGCGCACTTTTTTTGAAAAAAAAAACACTTTTTTGAATAAAAAAATAAGACAACAATAAATTTGGCCCAATTTTTTTATATATTGTGATAGATAATGTTACGCCGAGTAAAATGATACCCAACATGTCACGCTTAAAAATTGCGCCCGCTCGTGGCATGGCGTCAAACTTTTACCCTTAAAAATCTCGATAGGCAACGTTTAAAAAATTCTACAGGTTGCATTTTTTGAGATACAGAGGAGGTCTAGGGCTAGAATTATTGCTCTCGCTCTAACGATCGCGGCGATACCTCACTTGTGTGGTTTGAACACCGTTTTCATATGCGGGCGCTACTCGCGTATGCGTTCGCTTCTGTGCGCGAGCTTGTCAGGACGGGGCGTTTTACATTTTTTTTTTTTGTTTTCTTATTTATTTTTAATTAGTTTATAATTTTATACATCGAAATAAATAAAAAATAAAAAATTATCACTTTTAAACATCCCTTGTAATAGAAAAAAGCATGACAGGTCCTCTTAAATATGAGATCTGGGGTCAAAAAGACCTCAGATCTCATATTTAGGCTTAAATGCAAAAAAAGAAAAAAAAAAAAAAAGTAATTTTTCAAATCTCAGAAAAAAAAATGTTTCTTTAAGACGCTGTGCGGGACTGACGTTTTGACGTCGCTTCCCCCCCCGAAAGTGCTATGGGGGACGGGTGGGGGCGATTTTTCCCTCAATCGTATCCCAACACAACCAGCAAGAGGACCCGATCACCTCTGCCGCTACCGACGGCTCCGGTAAGCGGCGGAGGGCGCGGGAGAGCGGCGGGCCATCTCCCGCCACCGATAACGGCGATCTTGCGGCGAATCCGCCGCTGGGACCGCCATTATCGTGTACAGCACTGCCCACGGAAAAGATGGATATCTCGGTTGTGGCAGCAGCTGCTGCCGTTACCGAGATATCCATCTTTAAAATCATGATGTCTTTTTCCTATGACACCGTGGGCAAGTGGTTAATGATGCTTAAAGTAAAAAAAATTAAAGATTCCTTTAAATATCATGCCTGCTGGGTGTCTATAGTAGTGGCACATGTTTAGAACTGCCCCTGCACAAAATGAGATTACACTCAGAAAAAATTAATTTAATACTGCTTGCGGCTTTAATGTCATGTTTGGATAAAAATCATTGAAAAAAATAGCATGGGTTTCCCCGCCACCACTGATCCTGACCTCCCTGGGGCCCTAAGCAAAATTACATGGCACATTAAAAATGAGAAGGGGGGGGGGGGGCGCTGACCACAGTGACATGTCACATTAAAGAAAGTTGAGAAGCGGGGGGAGGGGGTGTTCTGCTGTCAGAAATGACTCAGCCAGCGAGTTTAGAAGCGGGGCGAAAATAACTTCTCACCAGGCAGGGCCTCTAGTATTTTGGGGGGCCCTTCACAGCTTTGCAGGGGCCCAAAGCGGCTTGCATAGTGAGCCTATAGGGGGGATCGGCCCTGACAAGACCCTTTGGCCCTTTATACTTTGAACAGCAGTATACAGGCGTTGAAAACAAGACAATTACTGCAAGGACAAAGAGCCACATGCAAAGTATTGCATCAAAAATTGTGTTCCATTATCGGAGCCTTCAAAACGCTGCGCATCTTCGTGCAGCATACCCACAACTGTGTTGAAACAGTTCGGGGGACTCGCTCAGGAGGACATGGTGGGACTAGGGAAGGATTGTGTGATGGCATTATGCAGAGGGAAGAGGACGCCTTGGCAGCTGCTTTGCCAGACAAACTAAGCTCAGCCTGGGTGAGAGAGGATGAGGAGGATGAGGACGGCTTGGTCATCCACTCTACTAATTTCTCTGCATATTGAGGCTCAACATGGCCAGCTCCCGAAAAGAAGAACGAGCGTGTCAGACGGCCACGTGCTGAAGAGGATGCACCGCGTCCACCACCAGCGTTGCCTCTAGATACAGAGCCTGCTTGCCCTCATGAATCTCTGCCGCTTTGTTGTCCTTCCAGACATTGTAATGGCCTGCACAGGACACAATCAGTACACACACCTCGTACCTTTAGGTACAAACTGGAGAGGACAAGTGCAGTAACACCGTGTACGTTTAGGTACTACTACACAGCACAAGTGCGGTAACAGCAACTAGGTTTAGGTGCTATTAAACTGGACAAGTACAGTAACACCCAGTAGGTTTAGGTGCTACTACACAGCACAAGTGCGGTAACAGCAACAAGGTTTAAGTGCTATTAAACTGGACAAGTACAGTAACACCGAGTAGGTTTAGGTGCTACTACACAGCACAAGTGCGGTAACAGCAACTAGGTTTAGGTGCTATTAAACTGGACAAGTACAGTAACACCAAATATGTTTAGGTGCTACTACACAGCACAAGTGCGATAACAGCAACTAGGTTTAGGTGCTATTAAACTGGACAAGTACAGTAACACAGAGTATGTTTAGGTGCTACTACACAGCACACAGGCAATACAACACGTTAGAACACTGCAGCTAGCATAATCTACTGCCTGACAAATAGGAATAGCTGATCTAGCTAAGCTATACAGTGTATAAATATATGTACAACTCCTAGGGATGTATATATATATCCTCTACACACTGTAAATTAAGCTAAACTGACTAGCCTGCCTGCTCTATCTAGCTATATAAAAAGACAATCTCTCTGTGTCTCTGACTGATCTCTGTTCAGTGCTGGAACACACTACACGAGGCCGCCCAGCAGGCGGCTTTATATAGTGTGGGGCGTGTGCTAAAGCCCTGAGCCATAATTGGCCAAAGCCACCCTGGCTTTGGCCAATTATGGCTCTCCGTTTTTTGCGTGCTGTGATTGGCCAAGCATGCATGGTCATAGTGCATGTTTGGCCAATCATCAGCACGCAATGCCGCAGTGAATTATGGGCCGTTGCGCGCCACTCAAATTTGGCGCGAATGACCCGTTTTGTTTGAATATCGTCGAACGTATGAACAGACAATGTTAGGGTCGAAATATACATTCGAATCGAACGCAGAGCTCATCCCTACAATTGACATTAGAGAGTAGGGACATAATTATATACGTGCACAAAACACTAGGGCCCAGATTCACAGAGCAATTACGCCTGTCTAACTGGTGTTAGACAGGAGTAATTTCAAATTTCGCGCGCCGTATCACTAGTTTGAACCCTCAAACCATGATACGGCGGCTTCGGGCTTCGATCCGAGAGGCTTACGTCTTCGTAAGCCTTCGGATCTACGCTGCGATATTTTTGCGGCCACTGGGAGGAGTTCGCGTCGTTTTCATGCGTCGGGATATGCAAATGAGTTTTTACGGCGATCCACGAAGATACGAGCGGTCTTCGCAATCGCTTTCGTCTATTTTTTTATACGTACTGTTAGACCAGCTTTTTGCTGGTCTAACGGTGCGTAGCCCATGTTAAGTATGGCCGTCATTCCCGCGTCGAATTTAAAAAAAATTTTTTTTTTTTTTTTACGTAACTTGTTCGGGAATAGGAATCTCCGTAAACGACGCTACTCAAGAAAAAATGACGTAACGACGTGATTTCGCGCAATGCACGTCGGGAAATTTGCGAACGGAGCATGCGCAGTTCGATCGCCGCGGGAACGCGCCTATTTTAAATGATTCACGCCCCCTACTCGCGCAGATGGATTGCGACGGGAGAAATACACTACGCCGCCGTCGTTTACTGGACAAAATCTACCTGGATTCCACGTAGAGCCAGGTAAAAAACGGCGGCGTAGTGTATTTCTGATACTCTACGATAGTCTAATTCTATCTGAATCTGGGCCTAGGAATCCAGCTTTAAAATTCTCATAATACAACAAAGGACACCTGAATGTTATCACAAATGCCAGCTTTGTGTTGGAGATGCGGAGCCTCGCCAAGTGGTATACTATACATATTTTGGTCCTGCCCCATTCTACAAATATTTTGGGTGGGGGGTAGTAGGTATTGTTCAAAAATGTACAGCTCTCCTTATACCATCTTGTCTATATTCCTATCGCACATGTTCCTAGAAACAAGGATCATCAATGATAGGTGCTGTAGCCATTACAAGCTGGATACTTTATTTAGAATCGGGAGAGAGTATATATTCACCAGCACACCAAAGATTTTCAGTTACCATCCAAAGGTTTTTATTGCAGAAAGATCACATCACAAAGACAAGTGCAATGTTTCAGAGCCACGCAGGACCCTTTCGTGGTTCAACACATGCCTGCCAAAGGGGTCCTGCGTGGCTCCGAACTGTTGCACTTGTCTTGTGATGTGATCTCTCTACAATAAAAACCTTTTCATGGTATAATATGTTCTCCTTATATCAGATGACCCCACATTTTTCTTATTCCATCACAATGATATTCCTAGGAAGACATATTAGAAATACATTACCTTCTATCCACTTAATGCAGCCAGAAGTTGTATTCCAGAACTACAGAAGCAACCCCAGGCTCCCTCAATCACCTACTGGATATCCAAGGTCAACAAAATGCAATGTTTGGAAGACCTCATCACCTCCAGCAAGGGCACACTTGATAAATTCAGACAGGATTGGTTCTTTTGGAATTCGTTTTTTTTTTTTTTTTTTTTTTTAACATGAGGCACTTGTGTGTGGCAACTTCCCAATCTAACTAAATTGCATATCATCCAGAAGTGGGACAGGTTAGGGAGGAGGTCTTGAGAGAGGGGGATTTTTTTGCCCTCTCTCAAAAACAAACCCCCCCCCCCATCTCCTCCTACTTTTCCTTTATTTTCCTTTACCCTTTCCCATATTTCTGTATAACAGTCTCCTACCTGCCAAATACTGGCAGATCTGGAGGTAAACCTGTTACCTGTCTTCATATAACAGACATGTAATTCCATGTAATGACAAATTATATTGGACGAAGATATATTGTTCCACCTCCTGGCGGTTGGGATGGTGTGGAGAAAAAGTGTGCAGAGGTCTATTATGCATGTAAACACTGAATAATTGCTGCTGTGCAAGTCTTTGCTTTTAAGAAAATAAAGAATTCAAATATATATATAAAAAAATTACAATATTTAGCATGCTTTATCACTAACCCTTTTTATTAGAAATATTATAAATACTGATTCTTCTTTTTGCCTTCTCAATATGTGAGTAACAAGCTGCCTGTGTCGACATAAGTGCATAGTCCTGTTGAATACTAGTAATCACAATATTTGAAAGAGTTTCAACCAGCTCTTAGAATCATGAGATTTGTTTCAATGCACTCAGTGAAGGCCTGCCGCATCCTACTTGTATACAGCAGAGATGTGCACTTACACAGTAAAGTGCTTTGGAGGGGTGCATATTACAGCATCACAACCTGACAACACCAGAATCCATCAAGGCAATATTCATAACCAGCAGCAACATATTAGGGGAACAAAACAACAAATGCAAAAACAACACATACAATAAAATTCCAATAAACCTATAGTGAAATGATAATATGTCAGGAAACCAAAGATCACAGTAGTATGTCTACATCAGTTTAAATTGAAAACCAAATGAAATAATAAGATATCAATATAAGATGTCTTTAAGCCTATCTAAACCTAAAGATTTTTTTTTCTTTTTTTGGAAAGGGTAAGGTAGGATTAAAATTGCTGTCAGACTCAACAGGAAGCAAGAGGATCTTTTCAGTGTGAGGGACATTTCCAGACAGTTGTCACGGGAACAGGTGCCTGGATTGGTGGATTTCTCCTCCGTTTTTGTTCTGATGGAAACTCAAAATTTACAATTTATCCTGACTTTTTTTATTCTTTTAGTGATCAGGACATTAAAAAAGACTAAATAAGAAGAAATGCCAGGGGGCAAGTTCCTTCTGTACACTCTACAAAGAGAATGCTTAAAAAATTCTCTACTTTTGGTACCTGACACCGGACGTGCTCCACGCTGTCTACCCCTCTAGCTCGGATAGGTGCCAGTGCTGCCAGGAAGAAAAGTGTACCCTATATCACATATACTAGTGCTCTTTTGGACGGGGACACAGCTTCTGTTATGCCACCTTCTTGTGGGTACAGGTCCCCCTGACTACAAAACTATTCCTCTTGGAAGTATCTCCTTATTAAATTACCAAAACCATCAAAAAATTGTCTTAGACACATCCTAACAGCTGTGCGCTGCCTGGTTGCCCTCCATTGGAAGCGGTGCTCCCCACCCTCCCAAGAAGATCTGTACACTAGAATAAAAGCTGTAGAACTAATGTAAAAAATGTGGAAAAGAGGGGTAAAACGCGCTCGTAAAAGTTTGAAAAAAGGATCCTAGTGATGGATCAATATAAGATAAACTGTGATAAACTGTGACTGCCTGAATGCACCCCAAGCCTTGTTCTGGATCCTGCATGAATTCAGGAAGTTGCCTGTGATCCAGGAAGGTGACAGCATGGAGAAACACAGCTGAATATCATCTGATCTGCAGAGGTCTAAATTTGACTCCACTGAACTCCCCTGCGCTGAATACAAAGAATTTTAATTATAGCACCACAGAGATACTACAGAGGGTCTGGAGGGAGACCTAAAATCCCCACGCATACAGGGACCACTGTCATAGTGGTCATCTAAACAGGGTAAGGAGACTACAACACTACTCTTGGGTGCCTTTCCTGGTGGATGAAGCTCACTCTATCCCTCACTATGGACTCACTCTTTTGGGACTTTTTACAATCTATGATGAATGGTTTCGCATGTTCTTTCACTCATCACATTCATCAATATAGTAGTGTGAATTGATGTTCTCTATATTTAAATTATTATACATTGTGTACACCATTGTGATTTTTCTCATTATTCACCGATTGTTTTCACTTATATTGATGTGATTATATATATATATATATATATATATATATATATATATATATATATATATATATACACACACATATACATATATATATATATTAGGGTTGTCCAGATACCGATACTAGTATCGGTATCGGGATCGATACCGAGTATCTGCAGGAGTACTTGTACTTGCGCAAATGCTCCCGATGCCTAAATAGAATACTTTTTTTGTATTTATCAACATGTTCTGTGAAAATTATTTGAGTTTTTTACTACTGCGTGACAAGAAAATATTTTTTTTTTTATTCATTTTTACTCATTTTTAATCTTTTATAATGTCTTGAGTTAGAGTTTTTTATAATTCTAAAGAAAATATCCTTAGTCCGTATTGTGGTTTGAAAACTGTCACATGACATTTAAAAAAAAGTATCGGTATTCGGTATCGGCGAGTACATGAAAAAAAGTATCGGTACTTGTACTCGGTCCTAAAAAAGTGGTATCGGGACAACCCTAATATATATACACACACACACATATACAGACTACAGACCAAAAGTTTAGACACACCTTCTCATTCCAAGAGTTTTCTTTATTTTCATGACTATGAAAATTGTAGATTCACACTGAAGGCATCAAAACTATGAATTAACACATGTGGAATTATAAACATAATAATATACTGTAAGGGGTTAGCGGGGGTGTGTGACCCCCTGGATGGGTTTACTACATACTGAACTATACAGAGAGGCAGCCGAAGACGGTTGAAAACAAAGTTTGGTTTATTCTTCCATATTGCTGGAAACAAGTGCAAGCATCCAAACAGCATAAACAAAACAAAACATAAAATAAACCCTGGCCACTTGGGGCGTCTACCTTCACCACACAGGAACCTATCTATGGAGTCTGGCACAGCCTACTGCTGGGCAGACACTGCTGGTCATACAGCAGAGAAACAATAGTCTTTTTGATTTTTATCACACAGAAAAACCAACAACCACCTCACCTCTTCAAAAGTCTTTCTGACTGCTTTTCTTCATTTAAAAAGCCTCAGGATGCAGCAATCAGTAGTCATCCCTTGGATGACTTATAGAGGCCTTAATTGCCTCATACTGAACAGCTGAAGTTTTCCAACGCCCTAAACCTTTCTGGCTACCTCTGTAGCTGACACCTGGTAGTAATTGGTGTATTGTCTAAACAAGGCAGAAATGTATCTCCCGTCTGTGACAACACCCACAGATTTACCTGACTTCCTGTCACAATACATAACAAAAAAGTGTGAAACAACTGAAAATATGTCATATTCTAGGTTCTTCAAAGTAGCCACATTTTGCTTTGATTACTGCTTTGCACACTCTTGGCATTCTCTTGATGAGCTTCAAGAGGTAGTCATCTGAAATGGTCTTCCAACAGTCTTGAAGGAGTTCCCAGAGATGTGTAGCACTTGTTGGCTCTTTTGCCTTCACTCTGCGGTCCAGCTCACCCCAAACCATCTCGATTGGGTTCAGGTCCAGTAACTGTGGAGGCCAGGTCATCTGGCGCAGCACCCCATCACTCTCCTTCTTGGTCAAATAGCCCTTACACAGCCTGGAGGTGTGTTTGGGGTAATTGTCCTGTTGAAAAATAAATGATGGTCCAACAAATCGGATGGAATAGCATGCTGTTGGAAGATGCTGTGGTAGCCATGCTGGTTCAGTATGCCTTCAATTTTAAATAAATCCCCAACAGTGTCACCAGCAAAGCACCCCCACACCATCACACCTCCTCCTCCATGCTTCACGGTGGGAACCAGGCATGTAGAGTCCATCCGTTCACCTTTTCTGCGTCGCACAAAGGCACGGTGATTGGAACCAAAGATCTCAAATTTGGACTCAAAGCACAGATTTCCACTGGTCTAATGTCCATTCCTTGTGTTCTTTAGCCCAAACAAGTCTCTTCTGCTTGTTGCCTTTCTTTAGCAGTGGTTTCCTAGCAGATATTCTACCATGAAGGCCTGATTCACACAGTCTCCTCTTAACAGTTGTTCTAGAGATGTGTCTGCTGCAAAAGGTGGCTACTTTGAAGAACCTAGAATATGACATATATTTTAAGTTGTTTCACACTTTTTTTGTTATGTATATAATTCCACATGTGTTAATTCATAGTTTTGATGCCTTCAGTGTGACTCTACAATGTTCATAGTCATGAAAATAAAGAAAACTCTGAATGAGAAGGTGTGTCCAAACTTTTGGTCTGTACTGTATATATATATATATATATATATATATATATATATATATATATATATATATATATATATATATATATATATATTGTAGCAGAGCGTCCCAGAGAGAGCCTGGGAAAGTCCAGTTCGGGGTTTATACCTCTCCCAGGCTCCTCTCTTACACGTTCAGGGATCTCTGATCCCTGATCCAGGTCAGGTGTTGGCCCTCCTCCCCAGGCCAATTTAAGCTCACCTGAGCTAACAGCCATTGCTCTGTCCTGGGAAACAGTGTGAATCTGTGAGAGCAAGGAGGCTGCTGAAAAAAACTGGTGAGAAGTTTGTGTTTGAGCTAACAAGCGGTAGGCTTGTTTAGCTTAGTAGTTAGGACCTGCATATCGTGTAGTTAGAGCCGAGACACGGCTAGGTGTTTGTTTGGCTATTTTTGTTTTGTTTTCTGCACACTGTACAGCACCTGTAAATAGACTTTGTATAGCACCAATAAACATCCCACTGTTGTTCACTTATCCTATGGACTTTGGTATCTGTGCTGGCTCATCCCAGGGAGTTTTTGTACCCGCTACCTATCCCCAGCTTACATATGGTGGAGAATGCGGGCAGCAATAGTAAGTTACTATTTAAAAGGCCAGTAACTAAAGTGACAACATGGAGGAAATCCTCAAACAAATGGTGCTATTCAATGCTGCACAACAGCAAGCAAACGCTGCACAACAGCAAACAAATGCTGCGCTGCAGCAAGCCAACGCTATGGTACAGGAGCAATCGCAGAGGCTGTTTGAACAGCTTGCCACTGCTGCAGAAGCGGATAGGAAAACCCTGACTAAGGTTGCAGAAACGCTAGCACAGTGGGCACCTGCGGAAATCAAGGATATTAGAGACAAGCCTTCAGCCATCCATGTAGCTCGCTTTCTGTCTAAAATGACTACGGATGATGATCCAGAGGCCTTCCTGCTAACATTTGAACGGACCGCTGAGAGGGAAGGTTGGCCTAAAACCAAGTGGGCGGGACTGATCGCCCCCTTACTTTCTGGTGAATCGCAGAAGGCCTACTATGATCTGGAGTCGGCAGAAGCGGGAGACTATGAAAAGGTCAAGCAGGAAATTCTGGCGCGACTCGGTGTCACCTTGGCCGTTCGAGCCCCGTTCGAGCCCAACGGGTCCACAGCTGGTTCTTCCAAATTGAGAGGCCCCCAAGATCGCAGATGTTCGACCTAATGGCTACAGCCGGAGTCACAAATAGTGGAGCGTGTGGTCATGGACCAATTCCTGAGGTCACTTCCAATTCCCCTGCAGAGGTGGGTGAGTCAAGGGGACCCCAAGTCGGCAGATAACTTGGTGGAACTCGTCGAAAGGTACTTTGCTGCAGAGAACCTGGTCACCACCCCAACAGCCGCACGGACTTTCCACCCAAAGCCACGGTCTCCCCAGGCAACCGGTAAGACTGTTCCAGGGGAAGTGGGTGGTAAGCATGGCAAGGAAATAGGGGGGAGGATGTTTGGTGCCAGGACGGAAGTTTGGCGTCCCAAGCAAGGGAAACCACTGCCTGTCAGCAAACCAACTTGGGGAAACATCAGGTGTTTTCGTTGCCAAGAGCTGGGACATGTTGCAGCAAATTGTCCTTTGACTGATGAACCAATGCAGTGTGATCTGTCTATTAGAAGGCAGTCTATGTTTGCTGCTGTTTCATGCGCTGCAGTGCCAAATGTGGGGAAACACATGTATCACATGACTGTTAATGATAAGCCTATTACGGCCTTACTGGACCCTGGAAGTCTGGTTACTTTGGTTACAGCTGAGATAGTTAAAACTGTGAATTTTCATGAAAAAAAAGTTGCTGTGATCTGTGTACATGGGGATACCCGGGAGTATCCTATAGCCACAGTTCAGTTTAAAACTGGCTTAGGTACGGTGTCCCATGCGGTCGGACTTGTGCCCCACTTGGTGCATGAGGCCATCATTGGTAGGGACTTCCCGAAGTTTTGGGAGCTGTGGGATCGTCCCGACCCGGTCGCAGTACCTGACTCAGTCGCAGAGCCAGAGCCCCTGGCTACTTCCGATATTGTGGGTTCAGGGGACTCATCTCAGGGCTCTCTGAGTTTTCCTTTCTCGGTTATGGCAGGGGAGCTGGAGGAGCCTGAGGAAGTCCCCACAACCAGTAGAGCCGGACAGCCGTCTGCCGACTCGGAGCCTATGTTGGAGTTTACTGACCTCAATGTGCACAAGGAACATTTTGGTACTGAGCAGAGAAAAGACCCTACCCTTGCCAGGGCCTGGGAAAATGTAATGGTGATTAATGATGTACCTGTCGAACCAGGGGATAGGCCCTGTTTTCCTTATTTCAGCAGCAATGATGATTTACTGTATCGTGTATGTAAAAAGAATGATGAAGTTACTGAACAGTTGGTGGTCCCCAAGCCTTACAGAAGGGTGGTGTTGGAACTTGCCCATGGGCACTTGCAAGGAGGCCATTTAGGGGTTGAGAAAACCACTGAAAGAGTGTTGCGCAGGTTTTACTGGCCTGGGATACAGAAAAATATTGAAAATTATTGTCAATCCTGTCGGGTGTGTCAGATGTCAGCCCCCCAGCCCCACTTCCGAAGTCCTTTAGTGCCCTTGCCCATCATTGAAGTGCCCTTCGAGAGGATTGCCATGGACCTTGTGGGTCCGCTCCCCAAATCCGCCCGTGGTCATCAGCATATCCTCGTGATTATGGATTACGCTACCCGTTATCCTGAGGCCGTTCCCTTACGCGCCGCGTCTGCTAAAAATATTGCCAAAGAGCTGTTTATGGTGTTCAGTCGGGTTGGCATCCCTAAAGAAATCCTTACAGACCAGGGTACCCCATTTATGTCACGGATAACTAGGGAGCTGTGCAAGTTATTTAAGGTGACGCAGTTGCGAACCTCTGTGTATCATCCGCAAACAGATGGCTTGGTGGAACGTTTTAATAAGAAGTTAAAGGGCATGTTGAAAAAGGTTGTTGACAAAGATGGGAACGACTGGGACTTCCTGATACCGTACCTGATGTTTGTTATCAGGGAGGTTCCCCAGTCCTCTACAGGGTACTCTCCATTTGAGTTGCTTTACGGGAGACACCCTCGGGGACTCTTGGACATAGCCAAGGAAACTTGGGAGGGGGAACAGACACCTCACAAAAGCATAATTGAGCATATCGCTCAAATGCAGGACAGGATTGCAGCAGTAATACCAGTGGTGAAAGAACATTTACTACAGGCACAAGCAGCCCAACAGAGAATATACAACCGTGGGGCCCAACTCCGTGTTTTCTCACCGGGTGACAGGGTCCTCGTATTAGTTCCCACTGTTGAGAGCAAGTTCCTGGCTAAGTGGCAGGGCCCCTTTGAAGTAATTGAAAGAGTTGGGGAAGTCAATTACAAGGTGTATCAACCAGGTAAAAGGAAGCCGGAACAGATTTACCACGTAAACCTGTTAAAGCCCTGGAAGGATAGACTGGCGTTAACTGCAAGGTCCCTCCCGGTAACGCCTAAGGGTACTGAATCCCCTCTGATCCCTGAGGTCACGATTCCAGACACCCTGTCATTTTCCCAAAAACAGGAAGCTAGAGAGTTCCTGATAAGGAATAGAGAGAAATTTTCAGAGTTGCCTGGCACGAGTTCAGAGGTTCAGCATGATATTGTTACTGAACCTGGGGTCCGTGTCAAGCTCAAACCGTACCGAATTCCTGAAGCGAGGAGAAAGGACATCAGTGCTGAAGTTAAAAGAATGTTGGAGCTAGATGTCATTGAGGAATCCAATAGTGATTGGTCGAGCCCCATCGTGTTAGTCCCAAAACCGGATGGCACCTGGAGGTTCTGTAATGACTTCAGGAAGCTTAATGCAGTGACAAAGTTTGACACGTACCCAATGCCCAGAGTAGATGAACTTATAGACCGACTTGGCAAGGCTCGCTATCTGACTACTTTGGACTTGACAAAAGGTTATTGGCAGATACCCCTGACTGCTAGTGCCAAAGAGAAGACTGCATTTGTGACCCCGGAGGGTTCCTTTCAATATAAAAAGATGCCTTTTGGGTTGCAAAATGCCCCTGCAACATTTCAGAGGGCCATGGACAGGACCCTAAGACCTCACCGATAGTATGCTGCAGCCTATCTGGATGACATAGTGGTGCATAGCACTGACTGGGGCTCTCACTTGCCCCGTGTCCAAGCGGTCCTCGATTCCCTCTTCAAAGAAGGGTTTACGGCAAATCCAAAAAATTTGCCATTGGTCTAGAGCAGGAGTCTCCAAACTATGGCCCTCCAGGTGTTCAGGAACTACAATTCCCATCATGCCTAGTCATGTCTACGAATGTCAGAGTTTTACAATGCCTCATGGGAAGTGTAGTTCCACAGCAGCTGGAGGGCCGTAGTTTGGAGATCCCTGGTCTAGAGGAAGCCAAGTATTTGGGCTACACTATTGGCCGTGGTGTCATAAAGCCCCAGGTAAATAAAATAGAAGCCATCCAGGAGTGGCCACGTCCGGCAAACAAGAAGCAGGTCAGGGCCTTTCTTGGCATTGCGGGGTATTATAGAAGATTTATCCCAAATTTTGCAACTTTAGCTGCCCCACTGACGGACCTTACGAAAGGGAAAGACTCTGTAATGGTGAAATGGTCCCCAGTAGCGGAAGAATCTTTCCAAGCCCTAAAAAAAGCTCTTTGTGCACAGCCAGTGCTATACTCCCCCGATTTCGCCAAAGACTTTTTGGTACAGACAGATGCCTCTGATGTAGGTATCGGGGCAGTATTGTCACAGGTACACAACGGGGAAGAACACCCTGTGGTCTACCTAAGCAGAAAGCTCAATGATCATGAGAAAAAGTATGCAGTCATTGAAAAGGAATGCTTAGCCATAAAGTGGGCCGTGGACGCGCTCAGGTACTACCTGTTAGGGCGCCAGTTTGAGCTAATAACTGACCATGCTCCCTTGAAATGGATGGCCCAAAAGAAGGAGACTAATAGGCGGGTGAACCGGTGGTTTTTGGCTCTACAGGATTATTCCTTTACAGTAAAACACAGGCCAGGTGTTGAGATGGGAAATGTAGATGCCCTGTCCCGTGTTCACTCCTGTTGGGCTACAGGTGTTCCAACCCTGGGGTTGAAACAAGGGGGGAGGGTGTGTAGCAGAGCGTCCCAGAGAGAGCCTGGGAAAGTCCAGTTCGGGGTTTATACCTCTCCCAGGCTCCTCTCTTACACGTTCAGGGATCTCTGATCCCTGATCCAGGTCAGGTGTTGGCCCTCTTCCCCAGGCCAATTTAAGCTCACCTGAGCTAACAGCCATTGCTCTGTCCTGGGAAACAGTGTGAATCTGTGAGAGCAAGGAGGCTGCTGAAAAAACTGGTGAGAAGTTTGTGTTTGAGCTAACAAGCGGTAGGCTTGTTTAGCTTAGTAGTTAGGACCTGCATATCGTGTAGTTAGAGCCGAGACACGGCTAGGTGTTTGTTTGGCTATTTTTGTTTTGTTTTCTGCACACTGTACAGCACCTGTAAATAGACTTTGTATAGCACCAATAAACATCCCACTGTTGTTCACTTATCCTATGGACTTTGGTATCTGTGCTGGCTCATCCCAGGGAGTTTTTGTACCCGCTACCTATCCCCAGCTTACAATATATATATATATATATATATATATATATATATATATATATATATATATATATATATATATTTTTTTCACATACCAGTTACAACGGTTTATCTTATATTGATCCATCACTAGGATACTTTTCAAACTTTTACAAGCGCTGTACCACTCTTTTCCACATGTTTTATTAATTTTTGTATCACAAATTTTGGTACCGGCTGCTTTTATATTAGTATATACTAATTTCATGTCATAGTTTTATTTTATTTTATCTATCTAGCGCAGTGTTTCTCCTTTTGGATATGTAAAAAATTACGGCTAGATTACACGGCAGAATGGACATGCGCTACAAGGTCTGGGAAGAGTGACACCGCTGGGAGGCCGTTGGTTGAGCCCCTACTTTACCTTATTACTCTTCCCTTCTTATCTCACTTCTTGAATTCTCCCCCCCCCCCTTTTTCTACTTCTTCTCCTCCTCTGTTTTTTCTTATTTTCTTTAGGCCCTACCATGGCATATGGAACACTCTACCTAGTTCCTAACAACTTATAGTGTGATTAGGTATAGTTATTATACTAACAACTACACCGTTTACTGTTACTATGTACAAACTGGCTATACTACTGTTCTAATGATACATGTACATTATTGTGTCCAGTTTATGTTATTTGTTTACTGGCATGACCAATAAAAACTGTTATTTAAAAAAAAAAAGTGACTAAATATCCTTAATGGGTACATGGACAGCAGTAAAAACCTGACAGTGGTTCTAGCCCTTCCCCACTCTATCCAAATCCAAAAAAAGCTTTGCCTTTAGTTATACTTTATGTAATGTATATAAACAATTTAACCACTTAAGACCCGGACCAAAATGCAGGTAAAGGACCAGGCCCTTTTTTGCGATTCGGCACTGCATCGCTTTAACTCGCGATTGCGTGGTCGTGCAACGTGGCTCCCAAACAAAATTTGCGTCCTTTTCTTCCCACAAATAGAGCTTTCTTTTGGTGGTATTTGATTGCTTCTGCGATTTTTTTTTTTTTGCTCTATAAACAAAAGTAGAGCGACATTTTTGGAAAAAAAAACAATATTTTTTACTTTTTGTTATAAGAAAAATCAAATAAACAAAATTTTAGTCAAACATTTAGGCCAAAATTTATTTAGCCACATGTGTTTAGTAAAAAAAAAAAAAAAAATCGCAAAAAAAATAGCTACCTAGCGGGAACAGCGACACTAATACAGCGATCAGAAAAATGATCGCTTAGTGACGCTGGCAATAGGGAGTGAAAGGGTTAACTAGGGCGGTGATCAAGGGGTTAAAACTTTATTGGGGGGGTACGGGGGCTACCCTGGACCTAACACTAACTGCATGTCACACTGACACTAACTGCAGTGATCATACATATGATCACTGCATTCAGTGACACTGTGACAGGGGGGAGGGGGTGGGGGGGTGATCGCAAGGGGTTAAGTCTGCCTGCGTGTACTGGTGTCAATGTAGTGTTGTGCAGACTTACTGTGTGATGTGATCTCTCCTCAGCGGCGGTTGAAATCACCGCCGAGAGCAGAGATCACATCACTTCCTCCTCCTGTGTTTACACGCGGATTGGCTGGGAGCGATCCGTAGGGGGTGGACAAAAACAAATCGCCGCCCCCTCGTCCTGGATCGCTCGGCCAGCAAACCGGACCGCTGCATGTACCGGGGGGTCCCGATCGGACCCCCGACCCACGTCTAGGCAGCAACGTTTATATACGTTGATGTGCCTGCCTGGGCCATTCTGCCGATGTAAATGTACATGCGGCGGTCCATAAGGGGTTAAAGTGTTAATAAACCCACAACAGTAAATTTAGTCTATATACAGGAAAGCATGCTTGTTATACTCACTGTGGAACCTAAGGGGTTAATCCTGTGAATTGTGTAAAACAAGGCTGTTTGATCCTGTCTTCTCTGATCCACCCCTTCTTCCACTGTCCCCAACCCCTCTCCTGATAGAACAGAGCCTTGGGAAGAAGCTGTTGTACATGCTCAGTTTAGTGTGTGTTATAGAGGTTTTTGTTTTCAAGAGAGAGTGAATGTGATCAGCACAGGGACAATCAGCACTGTCTAGACAGAAAGTCAGGGGTCCTGCAGCCTCATAGGACAATCAGAAGAACAAAAACTCCTCCTACAAGCTTTAACCAGTGCTCTGATGGACACTGATAGAAGTCACAAGACTGCTATATAGTGCTAATGAGAAAAGGTATTTAGCAGTTTATATTTACTAAAATGATTGCATTTCCATGTTCTGTGTACTGTGGGAGACCAGATACACGTGGTCCCTGGGTTACAAACAAGACAGGGACTGTAGGTTTGTTCTTAAATTGAATCTGTTTGTAGGTCAGAACAGGTAAAAACATGTAAGTCTAGCTCCAGCCAAAAAACGATTTTTAAGCTTTTTGGATAGCAGAGGGAAGGGTTAACACCCCTGTAACATTTGTGTTGCTGTCTCTGCCCCTGTTCAGAATATTTCACCTCACTTTATGTCCCAATGACAATTGGATTTTGAAAAATTTGGGTTGTTGTGGAAACAAGGATTGGTAATAAAGCATCAGTGGAGACACCTTTTTCCCATAACTCTTACAGGAGAGAATTTCCCTTCCTACGGGTAGATTTCCTGTCACTTCCTGTTGTCTCCCTCTGTTTGTAAGTACGGGTCGTTTGTAAGTCGGATGTAACTAGGGGACCGCCTGTATATGCAATGTCCTGGGTTTAGTAACACTTTGATATACAGCAAAAGTTGACAATTCTCGGTACAGGAGGCACTGTAATGCAATCCAGAGTTCTCTGATCTTTAACACAATGATGATGAGTCTTTAATTTAGCCATGCAATTGTAATTTCCAAATCTCAATGGACTCAGCTGAAAATAGCTATCACTATTTTGCTAAAAACCCTTTGCTGGTTTGTTAGCTTTGTAAATTGTGCTTATATGTTATAAAACAGTGTATATAGTGGAGATGTGTTAGGCTTGAGATGCATAGAATGGAAAGAATATGCAATAGGGTCGGTGTGGTGGTATATAATGCACAGTTAAAGGAGTTGTAAAGTCAAAAGGTTTGCATTAAGATAAAAAGCCTTCTGTGTGCAGCAGCCCCTCTCTGCCCCCCTAATACTCACCTGAGCCACATCTCTGTCCAGCGTTGTCCACGAGTTTTTGGCTATTCGAGACTCTCCCTCCTGATTGGCTGAGACACAGCAGCCGTGCCATTGGCTCCCACTGCTGTCAAGGAAAGTCAGTCAGTCAGTCAATCAAGAAAGAGAGGGGGTGGGGTCTGGCCGCTGCTCCATGTCTGAATGGACAAAGGGAGCTTCCAGGATCACAGAAGAGGCACCCCAGAAGAGGAGGATCCAGCTGCTCTGTGCAAATCCACAGGAATAGAGTTTCATGTAGTAGGTAATATAGAGCAAAGTGTACAGGGTGAGTCACTAGTAAAAGTATACAACACAGTGTAGAGAGTAAAGCACTATGCAAGGTATCTAACATACTGCAGAGTAAACACTAATATTTTAATTGTTGTCTGAAAATTTTAATAGGGTCAGCCAAGTACAGTGCAGAAAATAAGTATTTGAACACCCTGGTATTTTGCAAGTTCTCCCACTTGGAAATCATGGAGGGGTCTGAAATTGTCATCGTAGGTGCATGTCCACTGTGAGAGACATAATCCAAAAAAAATATTCCAGAAATCACAATTTATGATTTTTTAACTATTTATTTGTATGATACAGCTGCAAAAAAGTATTTGAACACCTGTCTATCAGCTAGAATTCTGACCCTCAAAGACCTGTTAGTCTGCCTTTAAAATGTCCACCTCCACTCCATTTATTATCCTAAATTAGATGCACCTGTTTGAGGTCATTAGCTGCATAAAGACACCTGTCCACCCCATACAATCAGTAAGAATCCAACTACTAACATGGCCAAGACCAAAGAGCTGTCCAAAGACACTAGAGACAAAATTGTACACCTCCACAAGGCTGGAAAGGGCTACGGGGAAATTGCCAAGCAGCTTGGTGAAAAAAGGTCCACTGTTGGAGCAATCATTAGAAAATGGAAGAAGCTAAACATGACTGTCAATCTCCCTCGGACTGGGGCTCCATGCAAAATCTCACCTCGTGGGGTCTCAATGATCCTAAGAAAGGTGAGAAATCAGCCCAGGACTACACGGGAGGAGGTGGTCAATGACCTGAAAAGAGCTGGGACCACCGTTTCCAAGGTTACTGTTGGTAATACACTAAGACGTCATGGTTTGAAATCATGCATGGCACGGAAGGTTCCCCTGCTTAAACCAGCACATGTCAAGGCCCATCTTAAGTTTGCCAATGACCATTTGGATGATCCAGAGGAGTCATGGGAGAAAGTCATGTGGTCAGATGAGACCAAAATAGAACTTTTTGGTCATAATTCCACTAACCGTGTTTGGAGGAAGAAGAATGATGAGTACCATCCCAAGAACACCATCCCTACTGTGAAGCATGGGGGTGGTAGCATCATGCTTTGGGGGGGTTTTTCTGCACATGGGACAGGGCGACTGCACTGTATTAAGGAGAGGATGACCGGGGCCATGTATTGCGAGATTTTGGGCAACAACCTCCTTCCCTCAGTTAGAGCTTTGAAGATGGGTCGAGGCTGGGTCTTACAACATGACAATGACCCGAAGCACACAGCCAGGATAACCAAAGAGTCTCCAGACCTAAACCCAATAGAGAATCTTTGGAGGGAGCTCAAACTCTGTGTTTCTCAGCGACAGCCCAGAAACCTGACTGATCTAGAGAAGATCTGTGTGGAGGAGTGGGCCAAAATCCCTCCTCCAGTGTGTGCAAACCTGGTGAAAAACTACAAGAAACGTTTGACCTCTGTAATTGCAAACAAAGGCTACTGTACCAAATATTAACATTGATTTTCTCAGGTGTTCAAATACTTATTTGCAGCTGTATCATACAAATAAATAGTTAAAAAAATCATACATTGTGATTTCTGGAATTTTTTTTTTGATTATGTCTCTCACAGTGGACATGCACCTACGATGACAATTTCAGACCCCTCCATGATTTCCAAGTGGGAGAACTTGCAAAATAGCAGGGTGTTCAAATACTTATTTTCTGCACTGTACATATCATTTTCATGAAGGGCTTATCACAGCAGCCAACATCTCACGTTAGCTGCTGTGATAAGCCCATAGCATACTAGCTCATTATGATTGACTTACCTGAGATCGAAGCCCCCAAAGCCCCCATTATGATTGACGTACCTAAGATCGAAGCACCCAAAGTTCTCCTCGATCCCCTCCGCCGCCATGTCTCCTCCAATCTTCTTCCTTGCATCTAGGCTTACCTATAAGTACAACTTCCCCATGGACCTCTTTAACCACTTGCGGCCTTGCATATCGTCAATTGACGGCAGCTTAGGGGATCTGAATATCCAAGCTGCCGTCAATTGACGGCATCGTTTTCTCCGGCCACTGGGGGGTGCGCGCGCGTCCCTGAGATGCCGATGCGCGTGCCTGGCGGTCGCGATGTCCGCCAGGTACCCGCTGATCGGCAGTTTTAGAGCAGGGATGTGGAGCTCTGTGTGTGAACACAGAGCTCCACGTCCTGTCAGTGAGAGGAGACAGATGCTGTTTCTCTTGTACATAGGGAGACAGCATCGGTCACCTCCCCCAGTCACCCCCCTCCCCCCACACAGTTAGAACACACCCAGGACTCACATTTAACCCCTTCCTCACCCCCTAGTGTTAACCCCTTCACTGCCAGTCACATTTATTAGTGCGTTTTTATAGCACTGATCGCTGTATAAATGTGAATGGTCCCAAAAATGTGTCAAAAGTGTCCGATGTGTCCGTCGCAATATCGCAGTCCTGACAAAATTCGCAGATCGCCGTATTACTAGTAAAAAAAAAAAAAAAAATTCAGAATTCTATCCCTTATTTCCTAGCCACTATAACCTTTGCGCAAACCAATTACTATATGCTTATTGCGATTGTTTTTTTTACCAAAAATATGTAGAATACATATCGGCCTAAACTGAGAAAAAAATATATTTTTTTTTTTTTTTAAATTGGATTTTTATTATAGCAAAAAGTAAAAAATATTCAGTTTTTTTTCAAAATTGGTCGCTCTTTTTTGTTTATAGCGCAAAAAAAACAAAAAAACGCAGAGGCGATCAAATACCACCAAAAGAAAGCTCTATTTGTGGGGGAAAAAAGGACGTCAATTTTATTTGTAAGGAACGTCGCACGACCGCGCAATTTTAATTTAAAGCGACGCAGTGCTGAAAGCTGAAATTTCGCCTGGGGAGGAAGGGGATATATGTGCCCAGTAAGCAAGTGGTTAAGATGCAAGGATATAAATTCATTTTCTAAATATTTCACATAATCTCAGTTGGATTTAGGGTTGCCACCTCATCCCTTAAGACCCCTTTCACATTGAGGAGTTTTTCAGGCGGTACAGCGCTAAAATAGTGCTGCTATACCGCCTGAAAAACTCCTGCCCCAGCAACCTCAATGTGAAAGCCCGAGGGCTTTCACACTGAGGTGATGCGCTGGCGGGAGATAAAAAAAATTTCCTGTCAACAGCATCTTTGGAGCGGTGAGAGGAGCAGCATATATACCGCTCCTTCTCATTGAAAACAATGGGAGACTGCGGCAATACCGGACGCAACTCACGGTAATTCCGGCGGTATAGCGCCGCTATTTTTAGCGGCGCTATACCGCCATTGCACCTCCACTGCCCCATGTGAAAGGGGCCCTAAACCCAAACACACATGAATTACAAAGGTTTTGAAGAAAATTTAATGCAGATAAGGCACCAAGTGAGTTTAATTACCAAATTACCAACTTAATCAGCCACAGCACCTGTCTAATCAATAGGTGTTCGGTTTTAACTAGTGTACAAGTAGTTTAACATAAGATTTTAACTACATGTTTTATGATAAAGTGAGAAGTGAAGTAAGAACTGAAGTAAGAGAAAGGCTCACCAACGCAGAAGCTTGTACAAAAGAATCATCATGCTTTATGCCTCAACTTTTTTTATCAATGAGCTGGGCAGATTCCAGCCATTGTCAGCCTGTTGCCTGGTGAAGAGGACTCCTCAAGGATTTAAGCATAGGTTATGGCCTACAATGGATGGGGGGCATACTCTTCTCATGGGAGCTGATCAGCACATTTACAAAACACAAAGGCAGACCTCCGGTCAGATCATACTTATTCTCTTTACTATGTAAATTAGCTGAATAGCACAGTGGCACACTGCTACTTGTCATTTATTGGGCTGCTCTACTAAGACGCACACAAGACTGTATCATTTATTAAAGACTAAGTTCATATATAATTAAGTAGTTAATCACTGCCCTTTAGTCCTAAACTCATAAGATTTGCTTCCTGCGCTGCATTAAGTCAAAAAAATATTACATTTATCAAGAGAACATATTTCAAGTAAATTTCAGGCTTAAATATTTACTATGGAAATATATGCAGGTATAGTCTACTTCTTTTTTTCATCCTGGCACTGCTTAAAGTCAACCTGTGATTTGCCTATTCGGGGCAATGCAGCAGGGCAACTTTAAAGGTGACCCCAGTAGCAGAAAATATTTACCTTCTTTCTCTCCCCACAACCATAAATTTGACACCAGAAGTTAGGAGAAGAAGTTCTGCAGACGCTCCAAGTCTATCCTAGCCAGAGCCCAATGTAATTGCTTTGGTGCCCGAGCGGCCAATTGGCTAAAACAGCGTTGCCACTTGGGAGGAAGTGAGTGATGAGGAAGGAAGGCGAGTATAAAAGAGACCTTCCAACTGTACCATTTTGGCTGGTACAGTACTGGTATATCAAAATATGCTTATGTTCCTTGGTAAGTACCAGCTCTACTTATTGGCTCACTGTATCATTTCACTCTGGCCTGTGGGGTCTATCCCACATGATGTAAAGTACAGTGGAGATGTCCACACATATTTCAGAAGGTAATAACTGAGTTAGCAGGGGTATCTGGTGCGCAAAAAGCGGATTTATATCCTTTGTGTCTAAGGAGAAATATATGCTTATATTTTAGCTTTAAATATATCTACCCTATCCCCAGCAAGGGTGATGTCATCATCATCTTTCCAGTAAGAGATCCCAGGAAATGCTGAGTACTCTCAGCACCATGTCAACAACGGAAATGGAACCCTTGTAATCAGTGCGACTCTAGTCACTCCGACTTAGAAAAAGGTCCCTGAACTACTTCAGCACGACTTGCATTGACTTGTTAAATAAGTCGTATGTAAGCCATGATGAAGTCACCCATGGATATCGGCTTCAAAGTCGTGCATTTTACTGCAAGGTCCACTTTATGTAAAAAAAACGTTAAGCACTATATATGGTTGTCCTTAAGTAAATATAAGTTTACAAACCATACAGAAAAAAAACAAACAATGTTTTTTATTCATAAGAATAACAGATTGGAAATCTATGCATTCCATGCAAGGATCCCTGAATCCAGTAAGTGAGCTTTACAATTGTTCAGATGGCTTTGAGTGTTAAAATAAACCCTTTTTGTATACCGCTGTTCTTGACATTGTGTATTATGTGAATACAGTAAAGACTTACGTCACTTTGACTTTCCTCATTTGCATGCTCATTCTAGGCCAGTGACTCAAAAAAGTACTGGACCCATTGGGTCAAAATGACAACCAAGCAACTAGCATCTGTAGAAAGATAGCAGAAATGACAACCTACATATGTCATTCATGACAGGTGTCCCTTAATGCTCTTAAAGTAGAAGTATAGGCAAACATATAAATGTATAAATGTCAACCAGGGGCGGCCTGTCCAGTAAGGGGGCAGTTTTCCCTTTCCATCACTGCCACCACCCCCTATTCATGCCCCTTTCAGGGTGGCAGGCGCATGAATTACAGGGCCAGGTTCTGTTTCTAGTTCAAACACAATTTGGTCAATGACCTCCCCAGCCTATCTTTGGTTAGTGAAGGAGTAGCAACATAAGTTCAACTCTCTTATCAGCCAGTCCCATGTGTACAATGTAGTGATGAAAAGCCTGACTTGCAAACAATGCTCCCAGTGTAAATCCATTTGTGTAGGGAATGACAGGATGCTAATATAAAGACAGAGGCACCATTTACAAATACAATACGTATAATGAAGTTTTATTGAATATAAAGGTGAGTAAATAGGGTTTATACCATTTTACAAATCACCTGAAAAATCAGCAAAGCAGCAAAGGGGCCATTACTTTTTTTTTAAAGTCAGCAAACACAACATATGTTATAGTCTTATAATTATTATTTATTTTCCTCATCCTTTAAAGTGGTGCAATGAGATCATAATTATCAAGTTATCTAAGCTAACTGCCCTTCATATGATAACATCTATTTATGACTTGTTTTTCTACACAACTTATTGCCAAACCTATTATCTTAAAATGGCCTAGGAAAGATTAATTAAATGCTCATCACAATCATCTGTAGGCAAAATTGGATTCAAGATCTCATCACAGTTTAATCCTAAAATGCCTTTCTATGAAATTTAAAATGAATTAATTACCCTGAAGCACATAAGATGCAGGTATTGACAAAGTGCATAAAAAGCACTGCAGCTTTGATCTCTCATCACTTGCATTGACAGCTATTTATTGATTCAAGAGGACTTGGATTTGTGATTGTCTTCCAGAAAAGACTTATAATTTCATACCACAGGGTTCTAAGTAAGCTTTTCATTTTAGCCAAGCTATGGAATGGACAATAACTAGCTACACAACCATACAAAGTCATGCGTTTCAATTTTTTTGTCTGGCAGAATCTAATGTGATGTTAGAAAGGCACTTTTTTTTTTTATGTTTACTAAAGCCAAGCTTATATGAAAAATGCATACTGTACTGTATATGGTAACCGATTTGCTAGCCAAAAGATCTGCTTTTCTATCCTTTTGGTCCTGGAATTTGCACATTCCTGCCAGACAGTGCAGACAGGTTGCTGATCTGACGTATTTTTTTGTACTGCGGTTAAAGTATAACTAAATGCATACATTTTTTTTAGTTTTGGATAGAGTGGAGATGAATTAGAACACCTATTAGATTGTATTGCTGTCTGTGTCCCCATTAGGAAGATTCACCCTCTCCATTTGTCCTCTTTAGCATTATCACTGAAAGTAAACGATAAAGAAAATAGCTACATTTTGGGTTGTCCCCAGAAAAATGAACTGAAGAAGAAATCTTCCAATGAGGACACTGCAGAGGTAGGGGTGCCGAAGTGCCAGAGTTCTCCCCTCCCTCCTTCTCTCCTTGTCTGTGTCCATCCAGAACTAGTGTTCTGAGCATAGGTGTGTGTCTGTCCAGAACTGATGTGTGAACATAGGGTAGCCCATCCAGCCTGGCAGTGCTCAGGGGAGGGGCCTCTCCTCTTCCTGACACAAGGGTTGTAGTTTTCAGTGGCTGATGGGTGCTGATGTGCAGGAATGAATTACACACACTGGGAGTCTTGGATCCCGCACCGACTCCACCAACTCCCGTTGGAATGCCTCCCCCTCCCTTCTCGGGCTACACAGAGAGAGAACTGAGGTGAGTCAGAGTGTTCAGTGTGCTGGGGGGTGGCACCCCCGGCATGCCTTTACAAGTGCTCTGGGTTGCCCCTGCTCTAGATGTTTTATAGCATGATAGATTGCATAGGATACACAGCCCCTGCCCATTCCTGCGCCTCAGTAGTCCATCTACAGATGTGATGTATAATGAGATGATGTACCAAGAGCCCTTTCACACTGACAGGCGTCGGCAGTAAAGCTAGTTTTAGTGGTGCTTTACTGTCATATTAGAGGTACATTTAACCCTCACTAGCGGCCAAATAAAGGGTTCAAAGGTGCCATTGCCAAAGTGTTTTGCAAGCACCGCTCCTAAAGCATCTCAAAGAAGCAATCTTTTTTGACATTCTGCCAGCGCACCACCCCAGTGTGAAAGCATTCGGGCTCTCACACTGGGATTGTGATGAGGCTTGCAGATGAGGCTTTTTTTCAGGCGCTATTTTTAACACTAAATTGCCTGAAAAATGCCTTCAGTGTGAAAAGGGTCTAATGGACCATCTTATGTACCATGTCTGCAGTCTCTGACCGTCTCCTGTTTTATGTCTGCAGTCTCTGACCATCTCCTGTACTATGTCTGCGGTCTCTCACCATCTTGTCTATCATGTCTGCAGTCTCTGACCATCTCCTGTCTCATATCTGGAGTATGTCCCCCCTCCAGCTCCCAATAATGTACTCTGCTTCTCTTCCTGTATTTTGTTTATTGTTAAGAGATCATGTAAGGCTCCCAGGTTGATGAAGACTTTGCGGGAAGCATCTCTGTGGCCGAGTCATTGCCATAGAAACATTTGTAAAGGGGAGGATTTAGTAAAATGACCATGCCCACATGGGGCACCAAAAATATTTCTGCACCCAGGTGCCTGTGACCCTAGGATCGGCCCTGGGGGACTCTATCCAAAATGGGGGAAAAAAAATCTGCCTTTAAGCAATAAAGCTTGTCCCAGCCCCTGAAAACCATAAAGAAGCAGCAGCAGACTGATTAGCTCATCCCTTTGCTATATCCTCTCAACACGTTGCTAGCCAACATTTGCATGCAGTACACCTAATTGGCTCCTAGTGCTGCCCCATTCACTCCCAGCCTAAGTGCTGCTCTAAAAGGGATTACAAAAGTGTGATATGAAGTCAAACCTAAAGAATCTAGACTAAATGCATTTCAAGCATAATTTTGCCAATGCAGGTCTGCATAGCAGTACAGTACATTATGATGAACTGTCCTGGTCTTGTCAAAAGAAGTGTATAATTGTGTCCAACAATTCAATATAAGATAGCCAGGGAATTAATTTGTTTTTAGAAACAGTATAAAGTACTCTTAGAGTCGGTTCACACACAGGCGGCACGACTCCGGGGCGGCTCTGCAAGTCGTCCTGTGGACGACTCCAGAGGCGATTTGCAAGACGACTTCTGTATAGAAGTCAATGCAAGTCGCCCCGAGCCGCCCCCGAAGTCGTACAGGGAATCAATTTCTAAGTCGCTCCAATTAGAACGCTTCCATTGCACTGCATGGAAAGCGATTCGTCAGGCGGCTGAGCTGCCTGACGCGTCGCCCCAGTGTGAACCGACTCTAAAAGTGATTGTAAAGTCTTGTTTTTTTTTTTCCTATAAAAAAGAACATGTCATACTTACCTGCTCTGTTGCAGTGGATTTACACAGAGCCCCCTGTAACCTCCTTTTCTCAGGTCCCTCTTCTGTGATACTTCCCCCTTCCTCCTGTTCAGTGCCCCCACAGCAAGCAGCTTGCTATGGGAGCACCTGAGCGGAGTCTCAGCTCCCTGTGTCCATTTAGACATAGAGCCCCGACCTTGCCCTGCCCCTCTCTCTGCTGATTGGCTAGCTGACTTTGATTGTAAGCAGCGGGAGCCAATGGCATCGCTGCTGTGTCTCATCCCATCAAGAAGGAGAACCTAGGATGGCGGAGACACTCGAGGACATCGTTGTACAAAAATGTGCCACTCGGCTTGGAGTACTAGGAGAGCCCTATGACACATCTGCGCATGTGTAAGGTCCCAACGCACGCACAAAGACTGAGATAGGGAGGTCTGAATCCTGTTATGTATTTGCATGGTAAATCACCAGCGCCTTCACAGACCCACCAACTCTTCTGTAAACACACCATAATGGTGCACCCAGGTGCTGAGTGGAGCCACATGGGAGGCTAAATTTACTTTGAAGTTCCACTTTAACTGTGCTCTGTGGCCAGATAAAACTGCGGGACAGCAGAATAAAGCCGAGTATATGAAGCTAGGAACATTTAGGCAAACAAACTGCTTTGCCCTGTGTGAGCAACCACAGGATCAATTTTAAATGCAAGTCAAGTCAACATTTTCTTTCTGGTATAGATTACAATAATAAATTAAAATGTGTACGGAACTCACTAAAAGTATACTATACTCTTACTTTAAAACAAAGCTGTGCTTTGCATATGATTTGCTTAATTGCCCCTCCATTCCAAAATCCACCACCACCAGGCGTGAAGAAAACACCCAGATATTGAGCACCATGTTATTTTTTCCTCTTTGTTTCATGTGCTGTTGGGTAAGGGGTCATCAACATGTTGTTTTGCCATGCTTTGGTTTACTTTGAAGAATGCCTCTTCTTGTGTTCTGCTATATCTTTTCTGGACAGTAAGCAAGAATCACATGTGTATACATCAGTTGTGTGGAAAATCGGCTATGTGCAATGTCAGCCAATGGGTAAACTGTGGTAAAAGTAATATAGTAAAGCACACATTATAGATAAAACTAAAAGAAGTACATGCATTTGAAGGTGATGCCTCCAGGAGCCAACTAGTATTGCAAATCATTTGAAGCTTTCAAAGCTCTAAGGCACCTTCAGCCAATACATAAGAGCTTAGAGCCTTCAAAGACAGAAAGCGTGGAAAGATTTCCAATATAGTTAGCTATTAGTGGTAACACCTTCAAATTACTTTTGTTTATTTTTATTTACTCATGCTGTGAAAGCGATAATTAGAAAATTCTGACAGACTAAAGTCATAGTCTACAAGATCAGCTGAAATGTTACAAAGGACAAAGTATAAAAGCAATAACTGTGTCTAAGTCAAAGGGTCCTATTCAGAGATATATTTAGAAATGTTGCTTCCTGCATGATGACACCCCTTTGCACAAGCTTCACAGCTTTCATCCCTAAGCATGAGAGTGGATTGGTATAGAGAGACGAAAACCAAAATGTGCTACTGCAGTTTTTATTGATCTGCACAGTCTACTATTAAAGGAGCCTGCAAAAAGGAGATGTTTTCTTCTTACTACTGTCATTGATTCCAACAAACCTCTTTGGGCTTGATGCATAATGTACCCACAGGTGTCCAGGAGGTAACATTTTATTTTTGCAAATTCTTTTTAATTGTTTGTAAGTAGGGTTGTCCCGATACCGATACTAGTATCGGTATCGGGACCGATACCGAGTATTTGCGGCAGTACTTGTACTCGCGCAAATGCTCCCGATGCTTCTGCCGATACTTTTTTGTATTTATCAACATATTCTGTAAAAATTCTTTGAGTTTTTTACTACTGCATGACAATCAAATAAAACATTTTTATTCATTTTTACAAATTTTTATTCTTTTATAATGTCTTGAGTTAGAGTTCTTCATAATTCTAAAGAAAATATCCTTAGTCTGTATTGTGGTTTGAAAACTGTCACGTGACATTTAAAAAAAGTATCGCTATTCGGTATCGGTGAGTACATGAAAAAAAAGTATCGGTACTTGTACTCGGTCCTAAAAAAGTGGTATCGGAACAACCCTATTTGTAAGTATAAGCGATACAAAATGCCTCTGGGCATACCCCAGCTCACAGCAGAGAAAACAAAGCCTATGAAGAAAAATGCTAACTAAAATTAACATCCAACTCCTTGCTGCTAAAAAAGGGTAGTAAAAGTGTTCGAGCACACAGAGTAATACCAATGAGGATGATGGTATATTGCTTTTGCATCCTTAAAGGTCATTCGTCACCCCATCAACCGTAGCCCAGAAGTTTGAGGATAGAAAACAAAACCATACCTGGACACACAATTTAATGCATCAGGCACATTGGCATGGAAGGACCTAGCTGAAACCGGGTAATGCCCTTACACACGCTCTGAATTTCTGATGGAAAAAGTCCGATGGGAGCTTTTCATCGGATATTCCGTCCTTGTGTATACCCCATCTGACTTTTTCCGTCAGAAATTCTGATGGACTCAGAGAGAAAACATGTTCTCTATTTTTCAGACGGAAAAAAATCCTATCGGAAAATCCGTTTGTCTGTATGGAATTCCAATGGGAAAAAAAAACACGTATGCTCAGAAGTATTGAACATTTTTCTCGGCTCATTGTAGTGTTGGGCATTGGCTCATTGGGCATTTTTCTCGGCTCATTGTAGTGTTGTATGTCACCATGTTCTTGACGGTCGGAATTTGGTGTGATTGTGTGTATGCAAGCCAAGCTTGAGCGGAATTCCATCAGAAAAAACATCCGATTTTTCCCAACGGAAAATCCGTTCATGAGTACGTGGCGTAAGGGTCTGATAATTTAAGGTGGGGTGTCCTGCCCTGTGGTAGTGGTCTCAGGCTCCAGCCAGAAACCCCATACTTAATTAAATCTCTTAGGGCATCCCCTATTCAAATAAGTTTCCTTATAGAGACTGCGGAGACCTTCAATTCAAGTATAATGCTTTTCCGGGCATAAAATAAGCGAAGACTTAGTAAAGTACCGATAGCCCTAAAGGGGGCCAGGGCATCCACCAACCCTAGGATATGGACATCCACCTTCTGGGGTATAGAGATAAGGCTAGCAATGAAACTCTACACTCGACCAAAAGACCTGCACTGGAGGGCAGTGCCAAATCATGTGTATACAATTGGCCAGCCTGGCAACACCAACAGCCCGGTGGGCAAGTGGGGAAAATTTCTTATGCAATCCATATGGCCTGAAATTATATGTAATATTTTAAACTGGATCAGTCGATCCCTGGAGGATAAAAGGTGTGAAATGGGAATTTTCCAAATGTCCTCCCAGGCCTCAGTATCCAGCTCTGAGAGCTCCGTCATCCAAAAAGCACACAGACCATCCTAACCATGATGCACAGTCGTTTTTAGTGCCTGGTAAATTGTTAAGAGAAAAGAAAAAGGGGAGTTCCCCTGGGTGGACTTTTAAGGCAATAATAATATTTCAAAATATACAGGATATTGAATGTAAAAAAGGTTTTATTCACAATTATACATATTCATCAAAAATATTTTTAAATATCAAATTAAAATACAGAGTTCCAATGATTGTCACCATATAGATATATACAAGAAGAACCTTCTTAACACCTGACGCGTTTCGGGATAACCTTCTTCAGGGGTGTGTAGAGAAGGATAATTAGTTCATGTATTAAAAAGAATGATGAATATTTCATTGGATATGTTTTAAAAGAATTGGAAATATATACAGCACGCTGTAGAGAAGGATAATTAGTTCATGGGTTCAAACAATGAGGTTGCCAGTCAAAGAAAGGTATCAGGATGTGCAATTAATGCAAATTTGGGGTGTTTTCCAAAGATCAGGATGCCGGTGGATCAGCCAGAAGGGATATACTGAGACTGGAATGGAGGTCCCTGATTATATGAGATCCTCAGAAAACCTAATAATGTCCGCTGTCAGAGAGTACACTGAGTTATTGACAGGAGCAGCATATCAGCATATCAGCTTCCAAACCCAGCAAAGGAGTGCAGATCTCATATAATCTGGGACCTCCATTCCAGTATATCCCTTCTGGCTGATCCACCGGCATCCTGATCTTTGGAATAATTTCTCCCTAGTGGGATGAACACCCCAAATTTGCATTAATTGCACAACCTGATACCTTTCTTTGACTGGCAACCTCATTGTTTGATCCCAGCGTGCTGTATATATTTCCAATTCTTTTAAAACATATCCAATGAAATATTCATCATTCTTTTTAATACATGAACTAATTATCCTTCTCTACACACCCCTGAAGAATTGTATTTCGCCGTCGTATCGTAACTTCAAGTTTAAAAATGGCGCGCGGGGCGTTCCCGCTGATTAACGCAGAGAGTATGTTAATCAGCGGGAATCGGAAATTCACGATCGTATTCGGGCGCGACGCAGTGACTTTCCGACGTTTCCGTAAGAGATACGCGGCGCAAAGATAAAGCAGCCCCCTAGTGGAGTATCCTATGTTAAGTATGGCCGTCGTCATCGCGTCGAAAAAAAAAATATGTGTCGTTTGCGTAAAACGTCCGTGAATGGGGATTGACGTCATTGACGTTCCCTGAAAGAATTTGGAGTATGCGCACTGACAGTCGACGCATGCGCAGTACGTTCGCCGCGGGATCGCGCATAGTTAACATAATACACGCCCCCTACCCGCCCAATTTGAATTCCGCCGGTTCATTTTCGCTACGCCGCCGCAACTTTAGGAGCAAGTGCTTTGTGAATAACAGTACTTGCTCCTAAAGTTACGGCGGAGTAACGTAAATGAGAAACGTTACTCCCAAGTAAAGAAGCGCCCATCTACCTGAATCTGGCCCATAAAGTGGGTGTACATCCTGTATAAACTCTTTTACCTACAGGCAAGCCTACATTAAGGCTTACCTGTAGGTGCTGTAAATATCTTCTAAAACTCTTTATTTACAATAAAGCCATGCGCTGATGTCTACGGCGCATGCGCACTTTAGAAAGGGCAGATCGTACCGTTTCTAAATGGGTCCTGCGGTGACTGGCGGCTCCCACGTGCATGCGGCCAGTCACAGAGCGCTGGAAGGAAGAGGGGTGAAGATGGACGCTCGCTACCAGTGGGGACAGCGGTGACATTGCAGGCTTCGGTTTTAAGGTAAGTGACAAATAATGGGCTACTATGCGATGCATAATAGCCCATTATGCTTTACATTTGTAGGGAAATAAAGAAGAAGTAAAACCCATCATGGTTTACTTCCTCTTCAAGAGTTCTGCCTTTTTTTCTTATATATATATATATATTGTTTGTGCCAAGATAAAAAAATAAAAAAATAAATCACCTTCAGAGTCGTAGGCATGCTGTGTACGTTACATTGTACAAAGCCCCCCAAGTATCTATTTTAAAGCGGAGGTTCACACAAAAAGTGAACTTCCGCTTTTTGGAACCCTTCCCCCCTAAGGTGTCACATTTGGCCCCCTTAAGGGGGAGGGGTGCAGATACCTGTCTAAAGGTATTTGCACCACTTCCTGGTTCTGGCTCCCACGGGAGTCCGGCCCCCCTATGTCACCCCCCCCTCCCCGCTGTCTTCTGGGAAAGACTGTTCCCAGCAGAGAGCGGGGACCAGTGTTGGCGCGCCACGATACTCGCACATGCGCAGTAGGGAACCAGGCAGTGAAGCTGCAAGGCTTTACTGCCTGATTCCCTTACCCAGGATGGTGGCGGAAGAAGCCGAGGACCGAGCGATTGCTCAGCCTCGTCTGCTGACATCGCGGAGGCACTGGAGAGGTAAGTGTCCATTTTTTAAAAGTCAGCAGCTGCAGTATTTGTATCTGCTGGCTTTAAAAAAAAAAAAAAAACGGCGGAACCTCCACTTTAATTACAGGTTGTATTGCAACAAAAGAGAGAGGAAAAAAAATGCTTTCACAGGTCTTTGTGATTTTTTATTTTCTTTGGCTGAACTTGGTTGAAGGGCATTTCATTTTTTAGCTTGACTTACTATGATTGACTGGTATAGGCAACACCAGTTATTTGCTCAGAAACTTTTATTTGTTAGGCTTAGAGAAGGTACAGCAGTACACAAACATGGGGAAGACTAGAGCCAGGTGCCATATTTCAGCAAGTAGTAGAAAAGGTCTGTTTTGTGTTAAGCAATAGCATAATATACTTGGGAGCTCAAGAGCTGAGCCATTATCTGCCATCAGTGAATAATGACTCCATGTTTCTCAACTGATTTACTAACCTGAGCTGTGAAAAAATGTAAACAAATCAACCATCCTTCTACAACATCTTCCCATGGTGAATCCACTGCTTACAACATAAAACAAAAAGGAGGTTAACTTAGACCTTTTTAAGAAATAAAGCCTGGTTGCTTTCACACTGGGGCACGGGCAGAGTCGGTGGTAAAGCGCCACTATTTTTAGCAGTGCTTTACCGTCATTTTTGCAGAGGTATTTAGCCACTAGCTGGCGCTTTAAACCACCGCTAGCGGCTGAAAAAGGATTTAAAGCACCCGCAAAGTGCCACGGGTATAGTGTATACACAACGCTCTTTCACCGCTCCAAAGATACTGCTTGCAGGAGTTTTTTTTAATGTCCTGCTAGTGCATCGCCTCAGTGTGAAAGCCCTCGGCTGTGTCCCTTCCCAATCAGCTCTTAGAACTTTTCTCAGAAAAACAGAAAACTCCTGCGCACGGGTGAATTGTCCAACAGTCAATGTTTCATAGGAAAAATACCAAAATTGTCAAAAACAGTAGCAGAGGCCTTGCTGCCCTTCATGGATGGGGAATTTCCGGGTAGAAAACAAAAGAGAAGAGAAAGAAAGGCGCACCAGCTTAGTGTTTTACCGTTGACAATTTAATAAAATAAAAATTTAATAAAGAACTACTCACAAAAAAAATGACATAACAGGCTTATCGACAACGATGTGGTGGATACCCCTTGAACCACTCTCAATTTAGGGGGGATAGAGGTATGTCACTGCCGGCTTACGCGTTGAGGCTACAAGGACCTCTTCATCAGAGCCCAGCAGGGGTCCTTGTAGCCATGAAACGCGTCAGCCGGCAGTGACATACCTCTATCCCCCTATTTGGAGAGTGGTTCAAGGGGTATCCACCACATCGTTGTCGATAAGCCTGTTATGTCATTTTCTTTGTGAGTAGTTTTTTATTAAATTTTTATTTTATTAAATTGTCAACGGTAACACACTAAGCTGGTGTGCCTCTCTTTCTCTTCTCTTTTGTTCTCTACATAGAACTTTTCTCACTGGCTCTGCTAAACGTAATTTCAGCTCTCTGACTAATTTTTCTCACAGCTTAGATAAGCTTTATAAATTCTGGACTTTGACTGGCTGTAGAGAAGAGAAGAGAAGACCTCAGATAAACAGGTACAACTTATGTCGGAGGATTTGTTTCCTATTTTTGTACCACCTGAGGCCAACAACTTCATTGGGTACATGGAGTAATTTACAACAACTTTAACTTTAATTATTTTAGAGAAAATTTGTCACATAAAGTAAATTGTGATTTTTTTTATATATCTATATATAAAAAGGTTTCACAATCTATTACAGACCAGATACATGAATATTAAAAGCTTCAAGCCCCACTCTGCTATATATTCAATATAATTAATCTATTATATTACTCCCCTCATTATAACAATGATCTTTTCATTGTAATCAAACCTCAAAATGTAGCAGAACACCACATTTTTTTTGTTTTCTCAAAGCAAAGCTGCTTTATTTTCCGATGTTGACCATCCATATGATTGACCATCAAGTCTGACTGAATGCGTGTTTGGCGCAACACAAGCAAAAATATCTGCCTACATCAATTTGATCAATTTCAACAAAAAAAAATGTTTACTTGAAAAAACAAAAATAAATAAAAGGTGATTGATTACTTTATATTCCCTGCAACTGGCTGGTAAACTTTCATCATTTTCTATTCCATTCAATAACTTGGTTGTCACGACAGAAATGGTTGTGAAAACCAATCGATAATTTAATTAGATTTGATCAGAATATCAAAGTGATCACTTTAGTGAACAATCATTATGAGAAGCCTTTAAGGGGTTGTAAAGGTTTGTCTTTTATTTTCTAAATAGGTTCCTTTAAGCTAGTGCATTGTTGGTTCATTTACCTTTTCCTTCCATTTCCCTTCTCAATGTTTTGTTTCTGTGTTTGAATTTCTAACTTCCTGTTTCCCTCAGTAAGCTTGCCACCATCATCCGAGCGGTGGAACAGCTTACTGAACACCTTACTGAGGAGCAACAGGAAGTGAGAAATTCAGACAAAGAAAACAAAGAAAAAAAATAACATTTAGAGGGGAAGTTGAAGGAAAAGGTAAGTGAACTAACAATGCACTAGCCTAAAGGAACCTATTTAGAAAATAAAAAACAAACAAACCTTTACAACCCCTTTAGGCCCTGTACACACCATCGGATATCTGAAGGAATCTAATCTGTTGGATTTTTTAATCGGATATCCGATGAAGCCGACTTATATCAGTCTTGCCTACACACCATCGGTCAAAAATTCGACTGTGTCCAACGCGGTGACGTAAAACACAACGACGTGCTGAGAAAAATGAAGTTCGATGCTTCCAAGCATGCGTCGACTTGATTCTGAGCATGCGTGGATTTTTGACCGATGGAGTTCCATAGGAAAATTTTAAAACACGTTCTATTTTTTTTCACCGATGGAAAACAAACCAATGGGGCCCACACACGATCGGTTTGTCCGATGAAAATGGTCCATTGGTCAATTTTGTCTTGCTTCTGAAGGTGTGAGGCCTGAGGATTGGCATATCTCATAATTACGACAACCAGAATAATTATATTTTCTTAACTGCTCTGCTTTTAAAAATACTTGTACTGAACCTAAACCTATAAAGTCATCTTAGCATTCCATTACTTTCAGTTGCTGGGAGAAAAGAAAATACCTGGTACATTTGAGTATAGAGGAGCATATGACTTTTTCCATCATTCTCCTGTCATGCTCCTGTGACAGTGCAGATGCTTACTATCTGGCCAAGCCCTGTTACATGCATGGGCGTCCGCTGAATTTTTTTCAGGGGGGAAGCTTCGGCAGCGGCGATACACAGTCTCATTTAACCCTTTCTTCAAACGCTAGCAGGGGTTAAAAGTGGCCGATTAGCGCAGCTAAAACGATGGTAAAGCGGCGCTTTACCGATAACGCGGCCAGCTGGCAGTGTGAAATAGCTCTTGAGATACAGATTTATTGTATAACACGCATATGCGTAAACCACGCACCCCAACTTTGAGAGGGAAGTTTCAGGAAAAAAAACTTTCCACAGTCCCCTGCATATAACACGCAGGCACAGTTTACCCTCTATTTTCAGGGTAAAAAAGTGAGTGTTATATGCCAATAAATACAGTAATTCAGCTTCACTCCATGCCCATATAAATATAGCCTAGAGAATGTACAGACCCACCTTCAGCACGGATGAACCCCCCCTTCAGCACAGACCCCACCCCCCCCCATTCTGCACAGACCCCTCCATTCAGCACTGACCCCCCCCCCCATTCATCACAGACCCCCCTTCAGCACAGATGGACACCCCCTCCCCCATCCCATTCAGTACCTCAAATCAGCCATCAGCGTGGCAAAGGCACAGCAGGTTCCCTCCCCCTGTGTACACATAAACACTGGAGAGGGAGGCGGCTTCACTCTGCTCGCTGTGCCTGTGTGACATGCAGCCTGGGACCGCTCAGACAGCCTGCGGCCGCGAGACTCTTCAGCACCTTCTCGATTTTCCAGGGAAGGTCAATTACCCCCTCCCCCTTGCCCTATGGAGTGGATGCCCATGGTTACATGGGAGCTGAGAGAATACTCAGACCTACAAGGCTGAAATACAGTGACACAGTGCCTATACAGGGCTTCATTTTCTTACTTCTGGTGGCTAAATAGAGTGGCAAGGCATATGGCTACCTAAAACTCCAAAGTTTGAACCCTGGCATCACTTATATCCTTCATATGCATACATCAGTGCAATAAGCAATGCCCCTCTAATCAATAACGAAGCATGCATTTCAAGGCAGGGTTGCCAGGGCTCCTACTTCAAAGGAAAATGTTGTTCGCATACTGAGTACACTAAGGTTTTTTTTTTTTTATCCTCGGGTGTTCTGGAGAAAACTTTCAGACGTTTTCAGGATCTTATAGGCAAACTATAAATTTTGGGTCTCAGAAGAAGTTAGGTTGTAAAAGAGGGCATTGCTAGGATTCTGAAAGACCTGTGGCAACCTGAAAAAAGCAATAATACAGTGCACCGTGACAAATTATGGGTGTAGTTAACAATATTGTGATTAAGAAGCTGTTAAGAAAAATTATTGGAGTGCAGTAATAAACGCTAATTTTATAATAGATGCTAGTACTACACATATGTTCAATTATGCAAATGACCTTTAACCACTTAAGACCCGGACCAAAATGCAGGTAAAGGACCTTGCCCCTTTTTGCGATTCGGCACTGCATCGTTTTAACTGAAAATTGCGCGGTCGTGCGACGTGGCTCCAAAACAAAATTGGCGTCCTTTTTTCCCCACAAATAGAGCTTTCTTTTGGTGGTATTTGATCACCTCTGCGGTTTTTATTTTTTGCGCTATAAACAAAAATAGAGCGACAATTTTAAAAAAAATGCAATATTTTTTACTTTTTGCTATAATAAATATCCCCCAAAAATATATAAAAAAACATTTTTTTTCCTCAGTTTAGGCCGATACGTATTCTTCTACATATTTTTGGTAAAAAATAATCACAATAAGCGTTTATCGGTTGGTTTTCGCAAAATTTATAGCGTTTACAAAATAAGGGATAGTTTTATTGCATTTTTATAAAAAAAAAATTTTTTACTACTAATAGCGGCGATCAGCGATTTTTTTCGTGACTGCGACATTATGGCGGACACTTCGGACAATTTTGACATATTTTTGGGACAATTGTCATTTTCACAGCAAAAAATGCATTTAAATTGCATTGTTTACTGTGGAAATGACAGTTGCAGTTTGGGAGTTAACCACAGGGGCGCTGTAACATTGAGTGTTCCCTGTGTGTGTGTTTACAACTGTAGGGGGGTGTGGCTGTAGGTGTGACGTCATCGATCGCGTCCCCCTATAACAGGGATGATGCGATCGATGCTGCGGCCACAGAGAAGCATGGGGAAGCCGTGTTTACACACGGCTCTCCCCGTTCTTCAGCTCCAGGGACGGATCGCCCCACTGCAGCGGCGATCGGGTCTGCGAGTCCCGCGGTCCCCGTCCTGGAGCTTCGGACCGGGTCACGGGAGCGCACCCGTGACCCACGGCTGGGTACTAAAATCAACGTATATATACGTTGATGTGCCCAGCCGTGCCATTCTGCCGACGTATATGTGCAGTAGGCGGTCCTTAAGTGGTTAATGAGCAACTGTGTATTCATTATAGTGTAACATATTGGGTAGAATTATTTTTAAATGAACACATTATCACTGACATATGATCAAGAAAGAAGCTATATAGTGCTATATTTTCTTACACATATCTGATCATTGTCTCCAGACAAAAGCCATTGCTGGCACTAGGGTTCACAGATATTAGAGCTTCTGCTTGGACTTACTTTTTCTTGTCATGGCCTATTTGCTTTACATTCTGATGCAACATTTTCTCTGTTCAGGTCTTGAAACTATATTTTTTGTTTTCAGAGTACCTTCACATAAACCTCTCCATTTCCCTGAAGAAGGGATACTTGCTAAGCTTCCCGAAACGCGTCTGTCTTCTTGCAGAAAAATATTTTCTTAGCATTTGTAGTTCTTTTTGAATTTAGCACTTTATTCATATGATGTATTGACCATTATGTATGGTGATGCGTTATACCACTACATCCTTTTTAACTCTTTAAAAAATGTCATGTTTTATTGAATACAAGAGTTCGCCTATAAAGTCCCACAGGGGGGTACTTTTCCTTTTTGGTTTTCTATACTTTGCATGTTAGACACCAAGTTGAGCTGAACTTTGTCCTTCAGTAAAACTGGACATTGCTTTGCACACCAACCTTAGATTTCAGATCAGCTTTATACACCAGATTGTGACAAGAACGTGCTCTATACTATATACCTGCCACTGTAATTCATTTTATTCAAGTCAACAAAATACAGCGAAGATGAAAAAAGGAATGATCTGTAAAAGTGGCGCTCGGGGATTTGCAAATTTTCAGTTTTACGGCTTTCTGCAGCCTGAGCTCTTGAGATGTTCCTAGGCATATTACATGCTGCCGAAGAAAATCTAAAAAATACTTTATACAGTATTTGTAGGCAATCATTGCAACATGGGGTGCTATCATTTACTAGCGATTTCTGGACGAAAACTCTTCATGCCAGTGACTATGGCTGCTTGTATTCACTTCTTTGCAATTCTGCAATTCCATTCAATGAGCTACAATTACAATCCAGCAAGTGCAGCAACTGACACTAAGTTCCGGTTCACACAGGGGCAACCCGACTTACAGCACGATTTTGCAAGGCGACTTCAGCATGACTTGGAGCAACTTACAACGGGACTTAAAGTTGCCTCCAGTCAGGACAGGCGGCTTTGGCTGTGGCCTGTCAGGGAACCAGCCCTGTCAGTCACCGATCTCTGCACATGCGCAGTAGAGCCGCGCTCCGGCGCGTACCCGTATGTGAAAGGCGCGCGGTCTGGCGGCGCGTGCACGGACGCGCACACAGGCGCGCATCCCCTCGGAACCAATCAGAAACCTGACCAGGCTATTGAAACCAGCTTCTGTCTCATGGCGAGTTGCTGGTTTGTCTTCAGCTTGTGCTTGGACTCTCTGCCACTTTACCTGAATCACCGACCCGGACTTCCGCACCACTCTGCTCTCCCTCTGAAGTTGACCTTGGCTTTTGTTCCTGGATACGCTGTCTTCTCCACCCCCTGACCTCTGGCTTGACTTTGGACTTGTTGTTCTCTCCAACCCTTGAACCTCGGCTTGCATCCCGGACCTGCCTCCAGTCTCACCCGCTCTGCACCTGCTCAGTACTACCCAAGCTACCTGCTCTGCATCTGTTCAGTACAGTTACAACTGCCTGCTCTGCACCTGCCCTGTGTCTCCAAGGCTGCCTGCTCTACTCACCGTCACTAGCAGGGGCTCCCAGTCAAGTCTTCAGCCTGAACTTCAGCTGCCAATCCAGGACCTTGCTGGCGCCGGTGCCTCCTGGTGCTTTGCTCCCCTGTCCCAACTCCAGGGGACGGTGTGCGCCGGGTCGCAACGGTAAGCCGCCCTCGGCATCTCGGCTTCGGTGAGTACCCAGTCTGACGTGGCCAATCACAGAATAATCAGCTCTGTAAGAGGGAGGGGTTTGTCTGAGTAAACTATTTCATTTTCCTGTAAAGTTGCTTCAGTTAAGATGTGATCCAACTTTGGAGGCAACTTCTATTGAAATCAATGGGTACAAGTTGCCTTGAAGTAGTAGGGGAACCTTTTCTGAAGTCGGAGTGACTTCAGTAGTGTACATTAAGACGGCTCTCATTCACTTCAATTGAATTTCTCATGTCGTGCGACTTGGGGGTGAAACAAGACGGATCACAAGTCGCGGTAGTGTGAACCGACACTACAGTTGCAAAGTTTACTCTTTTTTAATTTGAATGTAATTCTCTTTAGAATAAGTACACAGCTCCAGAATTGATCATTAGGAGAGCAGTAGGAATTTACTTTCATAATTATTATTATTATGCTGGATAAATGTCTTCTCCTCTCGGATTACAACTAAAGTTGCCAAGGCAGGTTTGACTCGGACTGATGACTGTGATAAACATATTATAGTGTACACTTTTAATATCAGGCGTTGTTCGTGTGAGAAACAACAGGAATTGTGTTCTAGTATCACAAACCAGTGTGTTGCAGAATCACCAGATTATACACAAAAAGGAGTCAGATGAACTGATGCAGTACAGCATTCTCTAGAACACTTGTGTCAAACACAAGGACCGTGGGTACAGAACCCGGCTTGCCAGGCCATTTCACATGGTCTTTTTATCAAGGAGGAGGAATAAATAGAAATAGAGCTGAACCTTGCAAACTGTGCGTAGCACACAATCTAAACTCTGAACTCTGCACTCTGCACACAGTGCATCCCTGAACTCTGCCACACAGCGCATCCCTGAACTCTGCCACACAGCGCATCCCTGAACTCTGCCACACAGCGCATCCCTGAACTCTGCCACACAGCGCATCCCTGAACTCTGCCACACAGCGCATCCCTGAACTCTGCCACACAGCGCATCCCTGAACTCTGCCACACAGCGCAT